>CM069909.1:85520108-85689493 GCA_036172215.1 Camellia granthamiana | reverse complement strand
ATCACGACATAAGATTTTTTTGTACTCATTCTTGTCTCAATAGCTCCAAATTATTAAATTATACATTGAGATTTTCATTCCTCAAAATTCTCGTATATTTTAATAGTTGAGAGTGTGTTGCAATAGAGAAATAGTAATCTAGAAATAGATAATCCTTTTCTACCACTGTGTTTGATTGGGGGATTTGAAAAAATAAAAGTTTAAGATACGTGAAATGTGAATAAAATATATCTACATTTCACCTAATTTCACACACTTTTTCCCTTTCCGTTTCTAAATTTCTTCCAAAATCCCCCAACCAAACACAGCGTTAAAGTTTGAAACTAATCAAGAGAGGATTTGGGACAAGAGAACCGGAAAAATGGAATACGGGATCCCATATGAATTTATACATTAAATAGCAAAATAATAAAAATAAAAATAAAAATTTCCTATCCCTTGATCCTCTAAAAAAGTTAATACAAAATCAAAATCATCAAGTGATGATATCAAGGAATCAATATCATCTTATAACATTTAAGAAAGAAAGATATCAAATTAACAAACCAATCAATCTATATATATATTTCACAAAATCATTGATAATAAGTCACTAGAAAAAGAGTTTCCAAGTCATCCCAAGTAGGAAAATTTCCACCATGTTTTCTCCAACAAACATGAGAGAAACAGTCAGAACACTATTCTCAGCCTATGCCTCTTTATCAGCTTTAGTCATGCTTTTTAGATCCAATCTAAACCAGCTCATACCTCATCAACTCCAATCTTACCTTCTCTCACTTCTTCAAAAATGGTTCAAGACGCAACCCTCCTCCTCCAACCTCACTCTAGTAGTCAAAAAGTTACATGGTTTTGGTAAAAACCAAGTTTATGAGGTGGCCACCACCTACGTAACCACCAAGATTGGCCCTTCTAACAACCACCTTGTCATCAGCAAAGTAGAAAAACAAAAACATATTTCAATAGCACTAATAACCGGGGAAGAGATCATCGACTCCTTCCAAAACATCGAGGTGAAATGGAAGTTATGCAAAGACAAAGACTCTAACTCTGCGTCGTTAAGGAGGAAATATTACAAAATCAGTTTTGACAAGCAGTTCAGAGAGTCGGTGTTGAACGCTTACTTGCCATATGTTATACGCACCTCTATGAGCATTAAAGAGAAAGAAAAAGTCGTGAAAATTTATAAACAAGGTAGTGGACGACCTTGGGATTCCATTAGGCTTGAGCACCCGATAACATTTGAGAAGTTGGCAATGGATCCGGAGCTGAAGCGCACGGTCATGGATGATTTGACGAGGTTTGTGGGGGAGGAAAGAGTTCTACAAGAAGGTCGGGAAGGCATGGAAGCGCAGGTACTTGTTGTACGGTCCTCCTGGTACTGGTAAATTGAGCCTGATCGCGGCCATGGCTAATTACCTCAAGTTCAATATTTATGATTTGGAGCTCACAAGTATCAGTGGAAATACAAGTTTGAGGAATTATTTGCTTTCCACAGCTAATCGGTCAATAATCACCATTGAGGATATAGATTGCAGTGTAAAGCTACGAGATCATGACGCGACTCAACCTAATCTTTCTGATACTAAGGTTAATGCAGCTTTTATTCTAGTGCTAATTGATTAGCTAGCAAAGTATTCTCATAACATCAATAACTACTAGTTTTGCATTTGAATTTATTCCGTGAGGAGTGGTAATTGTGGTGGCTAGGTTTTGGGCGAAGGGGATTGCTGGGTGAAGATGGGAGAGACTGGGAGAGTCATGAGAGGGCATCAGAGCTGGTGGGAGAGTGGTGGTGGTGGTGGTAGTGGTGGTGGTGGTGGTGGGGTGGGATGGTGAGGGAGCGCATGGCAGTGGTGGCCGACCACCAGTATTGCCGAGGGAAGAGGAAGAAGGGAATGAGGGGCAATTATATTAATTTAAGGAAAAAGAAAGGGGCCATTTGGTCAAAAAAATTCAAGCTTCCATGTCCATTGCAATTACTTTTTGTTCTCCCACTCATTTGCATTTTTTTTTTTTTGTCCAGTTGACACTCGGGGGTATCCTAAACGTCATAGATGGGCTATGGTCAAGTTGTGGACATGAACGAATCATCGTGTTCACGACCAACCACAAGGATAGACTTGACCCTGCAGTATTGCGCCCCGGTCGCATGGACATGCACATTAACATGTCATACTGCACCACTCATGGTTTCAAGATCCTAGCTTCCAACTATCTTGGCATTGAGTCCCACCCTCTCTTTGGAGAGATTGAGAGCCTATTGGAGAATGTTGAGATCACTCCTGCAGACGTTGCAGAGCAATTCATGAAGAGTGAAGATGTTGATGTTTGCCTTAGAGGACTTATAAAACTCCTAGAGAAGAAGATCAAAAGCAGTGAAATCAAGGATGAAAATGAAGGAACAGTTGGAATTGAGGAAGTAAAAAGGCCAGAATTAGATGGAAAAAAATAGAAAGTTTGAAAAAAAATTTGGGCATAGAAAACAGGAGAGAGAAGAAGCCTATATTATTTGATATTCAATCGAGAATGCAAAATATGTATTTAAGATTTATATTCTTGCTACAAATTAAGTTGTGCAATTAAATAATATCCCTATGTGCATTTTTCCTATGGATGATCTTGTATATGAATGCTAATAATATTGTGGTTGATTAGGACAAAGTACAAGAATTGGATTAAGCCTCGGCAAAAGGGGTTCATAAACCGGGCAGGCGGGCTTTTGGGTACATGGAAAAGCAAAAGTGGATGGAGGGTGCTTCTCAGATAGAGTTGGGGTGGGGTTGCTATAGTGGCTAGGGTGAGTCTTCCTACACAGCTTGATGCCCGGCTCTAGATGAAACTGCAGGGGTTACCACCACATCCTATCCTGATAGGCTCAAAGCTTTTCATAGTTAGGTGGGGTAGAAAATCTGTTCTCAAAAAGAGACAGATCAGAAATGAAAGAGGAAGGTACTTGGTTAGGCTGCAACAACCCTAAATTTCTAGGCTCTAGCCCAGCTCAGGCTCTTGGGCTTTGGCTGATCAACAGACCAACTTGCACCGACCCATCCTATATTCCTAAAGCTCAAGCCCTACACAGTGCTTGTTCTTTATCGTTAACCAGAAGATGCTATATAGCAACTGTAATAAGAAAAATCTACTGTGAACTTAACCAAAACAAATCCACTGCCTATACAGCAAAGCCTCCACAAACTATTTCAAGTTATTCAAGAATGACAACATACTCTCTTTTTTCTTTTATATACAAACCATTTCCAATTACATATTTTCAATTATACCAAATGTTAGGTCTGTACCGCTGATCTACCCTCCCAGACCCTCAATCCAATGATATATACTAGATTGGGCATTTTTTTTTCTTCGGGCAACATGCACCTATTCTTCATGAATGACGTAGAACATTAGCTTCGCTCAATCTTGAATTTTTCTACACTACACTACATCCCATGTCCTAACCAAATTTGAATTATTATCACAGATACTTTCCAACTTTTCCAGAATTTTCAAGTAGAATATTACTCGAACCCTAAACACATCAGTATAATGGGGTCATTCTAATAATGCAAGCCATGAGAAAACAAAATCTGAATCTAGATGTATTCCACATCAAAGAACTACAATTTTTGCTTATGAGAAAGAAAGAATATGACATGGCAACAAATGGTTGGATAAAGATAGCAAAAGACAACAAAATTGTGTCCATTTCTACTTCATTCAATTTAGAATGACCGCTGAATGTGGAAAACAACCCTTTCAATCAAACTTTCCTGCATTATTGTGAGGCTTCCGCTCAATGCTTCGCATCTTCTTCTTCACAGTGTTTGGAGTACTGATCAGAGTCCATTAAGGATTTCAATTCATCACCGTTGCTTATCTCCACCTTCATAATCCATCATTTTCGTATGGGCTTGCATTAACCTGAATCATAAAATAATTATCGTTGACTAAATACAAACAAGAAGAAGTTAAAAATCAGAATTAAAAGCAGCAACGAACCATCTTACTTGTTTGTGTCCCTCTCTTTTTCCCCCTTTTCTTTGCATCTATCTTCCCTCATTCCCTTCCCTTCCCCTTCCCTTCCCATTTCCCGTTCCCTTCCCTTCCCTTCCCTTATTTTTTTGTCCTTTCATGCTTGTTGCTTTTGTAATGTAACAACTAACATGCTATGTGCAAAAGCCCAAATTTTTATAGGACTTACTGAAAATCAAAAATCAAACTGGCTACTAGCTATTAAACTAATTCCTAATTTTAAAAAAATGGTCTTTGAGCTTATGTATGATACAATACTAAAAATTACATATATACATATGAATGCATCCTATCCTATTTTTTTAGATCTTATTACCGTATTGAATCATATCCATATTCATGCTTCATAGTTTTGTAGTAGTACAGCTTCTAGATAATTCATAACATGGAATATCTAGCTTCAATTCGAAATGAAATCTACTTTTGGTGGGGAAAAAATCATATCATGTCATTGCCTCCTTGAAAAAATTCATTTAATCTAATTAAATTCATTTATCTAATTAGATTCATTAAATTTAACTTAACACAAAATCATATCATCTTGGAGAAAAATATTAACAAACACTATATGAAGCTCAAAAATTACAATAAATTAAGAAAATCTATCAAACAATATGACAGGCAACAATGTAACCTTGGATGACTCACCAGACCAGGGGAGTTATTGAGCTCCTCATTGACTTCAACCACTTTCCCTGAAACAGGAGAGTAAATATCACTAGTGGCCTTAACACTTTCAACTGCACCAAAACTGCCACCCTGGGTTACAGCAACCCCGACTTCCGGTAATTCAACATACACAACATCGCCCAAGTGATCCTGAGCATGGTCAGTTATGCCTACAGTTGCAGATTTACCCTCAACTTTCACCCATTCATGAGAGTCGGCATACTTAAAGTCCTTCACAACTGCAAACGATACAAAGGAAAATGCTATGAGATAGACAATATGTTGATCAATCAGACTAGCAAGATCATACACATTACAAATACGAAGAGATAAAAACATTAAAAGTATACAAATAATATTGCTTCTATATACATGAATCTAGTGTGTGGTTTCAATTATTTGCTCCAAACATGACTCTTAGAAACATGAACTTTTAACCATCCTCATGCTTGTGTCATCCACATTTTTTAGTCCTTTTGTTGCCATCCTAAGAGCCCTTAGCTCAAGACTTTACACTAACTGCTAGATTACTTCTTGGCACAAGGTCTAACAACTACATTACCCTAGGAATAGTCATAGGATTGAAGGATATCCAAAATCTGACCACATATAAAAATGACTATATTTTTGGAATATATATGTAGCTGTGTGTATGTGTGTATGTAGAGAGAAAAAGAGAGCAGAAAATATATTCCAGATTTCAACATTCGTCTTGTTCATCTCCTCAAATGTGTTAAAGGAGTTCACTGCAGTCCCTCGTGCAATGGATTTAAACTGTTCCTCTCGTTTCCTATATTCCAATGATGTTGGACTCTCCCTTGATCTCCGTGTGCTCTCAAACAGACAAAAAGCACAACTTTTTAAGCACATTTTTCTGCATTAACTTACTTCTCTGTTTCTTTTGTGAGTCAAGAACCTGTATAACATATATTACAATTCTATTTTTTTATTCTTGGTAAAACAGATAAAATCATTTTCTTTTGATAGATATGCTAATAAATCACTTACTGCACAAAGAATTCTATCATCTTACATTTTTATTCTATTTTTTATTCAAAAATCTGTAATCATTTTATCTCGTTCTTTTCTTTTCAAACCGTGAGTAGTCCTTGACACTAAGCATTCTCTTATTTTCTGAGCAAAGTTCTCCCAGCCGATGGAAGGGGCAGCTGGAACATAAGATCACGAGTTGGATGGTTCAATTTTTCTTCATTTTTTTTTTTTTTTTTTTGGGGGGAATTTTTGGACTAAAATACCTCCAAAAAAAATTTTAAATGAAGGAAATTTTAAAAAGTCCACTAAAAAAAAGCAGCAGCCTAAAAATCTATTTTGTTAATTAAATCAGTTTTTGTCATCTTTAGTAACCCTTTTTTTCTCCCTTTCAATTTTTCATCATAAAAATTTGAAAAACAAATAGATGAGTAAAAACAGTTTCCAAACAATAACAAATGTCTACCAATAAATTTTTTTGGAGCCATCACTGAACCTAATCCCAGATTTACAAGCATGTTCGATAAATGAATTAATATATTATCGAAAATCAAAACACGAATAAAGAAATGATAAAGAATATCGAATACTCAAAGATCACCAGCCCTCTCAACAAAAGAAGGCAAAGAGAGAGGTTTCAACAACAACCCATTAATCTCTTCATTGATCAAATGCCAAACCAATAACATATATAGACAAAACCCAATTCACAACACAAAAAACCCAGATCTTTGCTTGATCAGGCATTCTAACAAACACATATATGAATGAGATTTATAAAAATGAAGAACAAATCAAGAAAACAAAGAAAGTGGTTAAAGTTGGGTTTTTTTTTTTTTACCAGAAGCAAATCCTCTGTTGAAGACTGAGATCCTGAGATGTGAAGCAACCCTTGAAGCCCACAATCTTGAAGCCATTGTTAACCAAGTTTACATCCACTTTTGCACCGCCACCCAGAGACCTATATACCTCTTTCTCTAGTTTGGAAAATATATACACTCATTAAATCTTTTTAATGAAAATAAATAAATAAAAATTGTAGGGTAGTTCCCTATTGCCAGGTAGAGTAGCTTATAGTTTGATGCATCTAATCCCAGATCAGACCGGAGGGTATTATTGAACCTGTATGATTCACTATGGATTCTATTTTAATAATTCGAATTGTTCAATATGTAAAACTTGTCGAGTATTATATGTTTGTAAAAAAATTATGTTAATCAGATATTGATAGTTACGTGATTAAATCAATTTTATATAAAAAAATGAACGGTAAAAAAGAAACAGTTGACAAAAAATTGATCTGATGAGATAGCTATTGATATCCGATCAACATAATTTTTTACAGACATATAATACTTGACGAATTCTACATATTGAACGGTTCGGATTATCAAAATGAAACTTGTAATGAATTCTTAAGAGCCAACAATATCTTCCAATTTGATCTGGGAGTGGAGATAAGCAATTAGCTTTGTAATTTTCTCTCGCAAAAGCTAATATTGCTCTGGTAATAGCATCAATAAACATAGGAGTATTGTAATTAAAATAAAATATATAAAAATAAAAAGTGGGTGGGGGTCAATGTGTCAATAAATCCATTTGGTGGAGTGCCGATTCAGCAGAGGTTGGTGTCAGATGCTGCCATTCCCTACCATGTTTGGTAATTAGTTTTTTTTTTATTATTAATTTTTTCATCTTTAATAAAAAATAAAAATTCAAAGTTTTTGACACATTTTTTTTTTAAATTACTAAAGATAAAATATATATATATATGAAACAAATAAAGAAAAGCAAAATCTAGTTGTGAAGTATTTTTCAACTAGTGAATATTGTCTTATGCCTCGTTTGGCAACAGGCCGGTTTAGTTAAAAAGTCAAAAAGTTATTAAAAAAATCAAAAAGTCAACAATTCATACCAAAAAGTCAAAAATACTCTTTTTTCTCTACTTTTTCGCATCTTTTCGTAAAAAGTCAAAAAGTCATTCCAAACATACTAATTTTTTTTAGCTCATATTTTAACCAAATAACCAAAAAGTTACTAAATTAACCTGTTTCCAAACAAGACCTTATTCACAAAAATTTGCACTATATTATTGAAAATTACTATTTACACATAATAAAACTTCTTAATTTATAATATTTTGCATTCAAATATTAATTATTGAACAAAATTCATGATTCAGATATTAATTATCAAATGAAAATATATTTCCATAATTGATATCAAAATAAAAAATTTTGTATAAACTGAATATTTTTTGGAAGTAATCATGATTTTGGTGTAGGGTTTTTTTTATAAATATTCTAAAAAATTAAATTATTTATCAAAGTAAATCACTTTTCAAACTATTCATCAAACTAACCTATTTTTTAAAAAATACAAGTTCAAAATGCGAGTTAATCATAATCTCGCATGTTCAAGATGCAATTCATATTAACTCGACTTAATGATGTATAGATATGGGCCATGATAATATAAAATTGTATATTCAAGATGCGATTTTACCATGAAATTGTATTTTGAAAATAGTTTGAAAAATTAATTATTTATATAAATAGTTTAATTTTTTAAAATATTTAAAAAAACAAAAAAAACTCAGAGTCGCTCTCATGGAATATTCCCCTTTCCAAACTCTATTTATATAGCAAGTGGTGGCACATGGTTGTTGGTGCTTCTAAATGTCAAATTTCATCAACTATATAAATAAAAAATAAAATAAAATTTATGTATAAAATAATGTAATTATATTGAGATTTATTTTTTTAGAATAAAATATCTATTAAATTTTTTAATTATTGTTACTTGTGTATCATTTTGATTTATATAATAATAATATGTTTTCCGTATTATATCTATATGTATAAGGGCATGTTTGTTTGGCTGACTTATTGAGAGGATTAGATTGCTAGTGAGGCCACTTCACCTATGGCTTGTTTGGTAAGCCATATACTCTATTGGACTATTAATTCAATGGGATTGTCAATGATGTATGACAGTGGGCTTAGCTTTTCCTGAGAAAGCATGGGATTGAAAAAATAGTGAGGGGATTGAAAAAATAAGTGTATTTTTTTTTAATCCAAGTACAGCCTATTATTTGTAAAAAAAAATTAGATTTGTTTTAGAATTTTTTTAACATAGAAATATATTTTTTTTATTTTATATAAAAATAATTTAACAATCCGATCACTAACCATCTTTCTCACTATCATCAAATAAATACACTTTTACTTAATCCCCTCATTAACAATCCCCACATTAAGGCCATGTTTATTTGATGGATTAGGTTGGATGGGATTCTTAATGAGAGGATAGTTAGTGAAAATATTGTTAATGTGGAGGTTGTTAGTGAGGGATTAAGTAAAAATGTGTTTGTTTTGAAAATAATATGGGAGATGGTTAGTAATGAAATTGTTAAATTATTTTTATATAAAATAAATAAATAAATTATTTTTATATTGAAACAATTATAAAAACGAACAGGTGCACTTGGTAAAAAAAATAAATTTTTTATATAAAATAGACTCAGCCCCCTCACTATTTTTCTAATCCCATCCAAAATTCAAGCAAGTTAATCCCCCTACTCAAGAGGATTACTAAGCCACTTGGACTATCAATCCGCCCTCTCATTTCACTACCAAACATGCTTGGGTCAACTATGGTAATCCAATCTGGCCACTCAAGCATCGAAACAAACATGGCCTAACAATCTTTTTACTAACCATTCCCTTACTAATAATCTCATCAAACTTAATCAGTCAAATAAACATGCCCAAGTGTTTATTTAATGAATGTACATACAAGGTGCCCTATGCTTTTCATTACACTTCTCATTTTAGTTTTTTATTAATATAACAAATACGGTGGTGCTACATGCACTTATGACATTATTATTGATTTCACTCATTATACAAATTACAAATATCAAAAATTTCTTAAATTATGTCACATCATCAATTAGTATACTAGTTAGTGCACTAATTGGTGCATATAGCATTATTCTAACAAATATCATTTTACTTTTGAAAAACAATAAATGTTATCATTCATGGTTAAAGGGAAATAATTTTAAATAAAATAGTTGTTACAAGGTGAGGTTTGATTATTTATTTTATAAAAAAAAACTGTAAATTAGTTTTTATTTATTTCTAGAAAAATAAAAACTGAAAATATATTTGGTTTAAATAAAATGTTTAAAATTTTAAAAATAAAAACAAAAAATGCTTTGAACATCTGACACAAGGTTCTCCGCATTGTTTCCGCATTGCTTTCACGTTCTTTTTGCATTTTTCTTCAATTTTTAAATTTTTGTACGTTAAAAATAATAAAAACCAAAAAAACCAAAAATGTTTCCGTGAATACTGCTCCTGTGGTTCGCGTTCCTTCTGCCTTACTTCCTTGTTCCTTTTGATATTTTGATGATTAATATTTAATACTATGCTTATAAGTTGGTCAAGTCTCACCAACCCAACCAAACTATGGGATTCAGAATCTTTCCACATGCCCACTTGAAAGTGAATCTAAATTTCAAGTAGGTTATACTTGACTTTTCAACTAATATTTTTCATTCCCAACTAACATGTTTCTTTGAAATTCAAATTAAAAATTTAGTGCTTAAATATTTCAATATTTTTTTAATACTTAATTATCAATAACAAATCCCAAGTATAGGTATCCATGTAATAAAAACACAAATACATTAGTCCATCTAAAAAGGACAACCTAGTGCACGAGGAACTCAAAATTTGGAGCTTACAATTTTGCTAAAGCTTATACGGAAGGAAGATAGAATGCTACATCAATTGAACTCAAGATATTCTGGACCTTATAATTTGAGAGAAAGAAGTACATGTTTGCTTGAATTTTGGGTTGTAGTAGAGTTGGTTGAAGTTTGTAGCTACATCATTCGAATGCTTAAGAAGGTGGCGTGTCACATACATTCATCAAGTTGGCAATGATGTCTTCATTTCCTTGTGCATTGTTCTAATTACAGTAGTAATTTGTTCAATCTGATCTTCGCTAGAACACGCTGAGAGGAGTACTTTAGCAGTTCCTCCATCCGGGTAACAACCGTCATCAATCATTTCTTCAAATATTTCCAAACATCTTTGGTATTGTTTCTTCCTCGAGTAAGCTCCAATCCGCGATGTCCAAGTCACCACATCCGGTTTCAAGTTCTTAGCACGAATCAATTCAAACAACTCTTCCATTTTGTCAAAAAAAACCAGCCCTTCCATATATATTGATCAAAATGTTGTACGTGCTAATATCGGCTACAAATGGTCCCTTTTCCATAGCCTTTAGTACCTGTTCCATCTTCTCTAGTTGGCCTACCCGGCCATAGAGGTTCAACATACTATTGATGACAAATGTGTCTGGTTTGAGCCCGGATTTGTGCATTTGGCCCACAATTTCTTCACATTTTGCACATTACCAATTTTTGAGTAGGCCGACAAAAGTAGCATGTGTGATTTCATAGTTGGGGTTATCTCAAGCCGCTTCATCTCTTCAAACACTGCTTGCGCATCTAGCCACAAACAGAAAGGAGTCAAAAAATAGAAAAACAGATTGATATAGGAAATGAGAAATTGAAGAAGCATATATCAGATAAATGAAATGGACTCTTCTCCAACAACATATTGAATGGTATAGTTGGGATGAATTAGCTTCAAAGAATTCCAACCATTTGAAATTATTTATTTATAGATTTGCATAATGCTATTTTATTGGAATTAGCTAGGACGACACCGTAAATTATAGAGAAATTCGAGCCAAGTCCAACAAATGCTATTGATAATTTGTAAATGGGATCATATAATTGCAATAAAGTCGACTTATCTTGGAAGTTAGAGTACTAATCAAACTCCACAATAAATAAATAAATATAGTTTATCAATCCCAAGTTTTTTGAGTGGTCTACTTTTCTTCGATTGTTACTCAATTATACTACAGTAAATTTTTTTTGAGCAAATTTACAATTCTGAAAGTTCATCTAGCAACAAGCAAATCATCTCATGAGAAATTCGTGAAATTTTTTAGGTCATGAAAAGTTGTGAGAACTAACATTATAGTAGTTGAAAGGCCTTGTGATTTAAGTCTAGTTATCCTCTCTCTCTCTCTCTCTCTCTCTCTCTCTCTGACTAAATTATGAATGGAAAGGAGGGTTAGATAAGACCCTCAACTTAGTTTTTCCAGGTTAAAATATAAATTTTCTAAGGCAAGGAAATTTCAAAAAAGCGAGCCAAAAGTCGGCATTATAGACCATCACTGTCAAGGGCAAGCATTTACCATCATACAGACCAGCTCTACCATATGCATCCATCATAATGTTATATGAAGCTCTATCTGGTTCACATCCCATGTGTTGCATGAGTGAAAATATTTCTGCAGCCCCATAAGGAAAACCTGCACGACTATCAAGATAAGGAAGTCAAAAAACTACAGGTGAGTTTGAACTGAATTTTAAGAAAGTTTTAACTTTGACTGGTGCCAGATTGTTTCCAATTGTCAATTAGGAAAGAGAATGTGAAAAACTAATTGTTTTGAGTAAGTTTAAAACTCCTCTCTCCTACCCACTAAATTGGCCCTCCATTTCAGCTTTCTTTGGCATATAAATATTGGGTTTTGCTTTGTAGCACACTCAATCATCTATTGTCATTATCGTTCAGCACCACGTCATAAGTTATGTGTGCTACGCTTGCTGGTTCAATATTCAGTTCTGTACATCGGTCCGACATGACCACTTTAAATTGTCTCGACATTGATTCTGATTAGTCTCTACATAGTCCGACATAACCTCTTAAACTGTCCTGACATTTATTCCGGTTAGTTCCTACAACAGTCCGGCATGACCCCGTAAACTGTCCCAACATTGATTCCAGTCAGTTCCTACAACGGTCTAGCATGACCTCAAACTATCCCGACTTTAGCACCGGACCTCAATTCATTTTTTTCGTGTGTTTCTATTCCACTTTTGTCTTTCCCTCTATTTCAATCTCAAATTCTATCTTCAAACTTATTTGAGTTTGAGGAGGGTATTATACCTATATCATGGTGAGCATGGTGATCTACCATGTGAACCAGCTAAGCCGCCCCCTTTGGTGCATGACCCAAGCCATCCCCCTCTAATGCACCATCCAAGCTGCTCCTTGGCGCACCACCAAAACTGCCTCTTGGCGCACCATCCAAGCTGCCTCCTGGCGCATTCAGTCATCTGTTGTCATTATCGTTCAATACCAAGTCAAAAGTTATATATGTACCACGCTTGTTAGTTCAACATCTACTTCTGTACATAGGTCCGGCATGACCTCTTTAAACTGTCCTCGACATTGATTCCGGTTAGTCTCTATAACGGTCTGACATGACCCCCTTAAACTGTCATGACATTGATTCGGTTAGTTCCTATAATGGTCTGACATGACCCCGTAAACTGTTCCGATCCGGTCAGTTCCTACAACGGTCCAGCATGACCTTAAACTGTCTCAACATTAGTTCCGACCAGTTTTTACAAAGGTCCGGCACGACCATAAACTATCTCCCAACATTAGTTCCAGCCTCTGATGCCGACCAAGGTATTTCCTGGCCATAGATGCTTCGGCAGCTCTTTTAGGGCAGCTCAGTTCCTTCTTTTCTTTTCTTTTTCCATTTCTAGGATGTGGTGCTGAGATGAATTAAGTATTTTTTGGCCTTTTTTATTTAGTGGACTACCAGATTTGTTCAATAGTATTTATTTGGACTAATCGTTGAGTTTTTTTCCAGCTTCTTCCAATCATCCATTGGCAAACTACGATTGTTGAATATCTTCATATCAACTTGATGGGGAGTGTTGAATATAGAAATTAGAGTACATAGAATCTTTTTATTTTTAGTATTATGTATATAATTTGTGATTGTAATCAATCACTGATTTAGTATTGTTTCCTTATTCATATTGTTTCCTAAATTGTATCATGAAATCTATTATATATACATGGCCTATACGTCATTCATGGGTAAGCCAAATAATTATTTTCATTCTTTTTTTATTTAGATTTGGTTTAAATAATATTGTGTGTGTTCTAAGGCTGTGGACTCTCGAGTGTCTCTCTCTCTTTCCCCTAAAGTAAAGTGTTCTACATCATGGTTTTCTATTTGTCTTATCAAACTTTGCGTACATTGTTTACACATGCTTTTCCCAGTAATTAAAAATATATATATTATTACTGTTCAGTTTAAAGCACAATACAATGACTTGCATATAATGGGAGATCTTAAATACCCCTAAAAACTGATTTGAATAATCACCTGTATGCTTCCATAAGAGCATTATAAGCATAGACATCAGGCTCATACCCAGCTTCCTGTAGCTGCTCAAATGTTTCTTCTGCTTTTTCACAAAGTCCATCCCTAGCAAATGCATTTACCAAAGCAGTATATGTGCAAATATTAGGTTTACATTTCTAACTTCTCATTTCATTAAACAGCTTCAAGGCCATATAGGGACTTTTTTGCCTGCATAGTAAAGCAGGAATATAAGGACCTTCCTTTATGAGAAAGAAACAACTACAAAAATGAAATCAAGAGCAACATCAAGAGTAATATGAGTAAGAATTTTTCATGAAAATGGAAAATCTTTCCAATAATAGGTTTCAGTATAATTAGGCATTGCTTTGAATTGAAACCCTTTTAAGGTAGGGACAATGTGTGATGTGCCCGTAATTAATGAAAAAATAGCACAAGTTTGTTATGGTGCCTTAGAACTTACACTTCTCATGTATTTTTTTGCTTTTATTGGACCTCTCAAGGTTTTGAATAATATTTCTGACCTTCTCTAAAGATTAAATTTTATAGACATAAATTAAAAGACATTGGCATCAAATTTTGAAATCAAATACAATATAGATCACCTTTCCATATAGGTTAATTAGCATGGTATAAGTGTCAGTTGTTGGTTGGCAATGATCTCTTTTCATCCTTTCAAAGATCTCTTCAACTTTTCGCGAGTTTCTTCCTTTATTAACCCATCAATGTAAGCATTGTATACAACTATACCTGCATAAAATAAGCATATATTAACATGAATTCTTAATTAGAGGATCCATGTGTCTAACTTAGGTATGGGGGTTGGACACAGTTCCCGTCATGTGTGACCATAAAATATGAGACATACTTGGGGGGTGGCCATTTTTTCTCATCTCAGCAAAAACAGCCTCAGCTTTCTCTAGCAGGCCAGAAACGCAGTAGGCCTTTACAAGAAGAGCATAAGTATCTTCAGTAGGAATACATCGACCTTCAAGAAGGTCCAAATAAGTTGATTCTGCCTTGTCATGCTGTGACTTCTGTCCATAAGCATCAATCAGCAAGTTATAGCAGATAACATCGGGAGGGAAGGAGCTCCTGTACAATATCCATTCACAAACCTGTACAGAAACTTATTACGTTACACATGACAAAATTAATAATCAATTTTAATTTTAGAAGATACTCAGACCACCATACAATTCTGGCATCTTTATCTTTTGCACAATTTGACATTTTCCAACGCAGACATTTGGCATTGAATTAGATCGTAATGGCTAATATTGCCATTGGTTGCATAGCATTCCCAAATGACATAATATTGGAGGTGATCAACCCAAACTCTGTTAGGTTGTTTTTTGATTGATGGAATTAATGTGACTTGGTTCAGATTTGACTGTTTAATGCTTGCAGATCGGTTTTGGATTTCAGCAAGCTCCACTGGTGGATTTTTTTTTTTTTTTTTTGTGTTTAGGTGGTGGGTGCATTTGAGATTAAGGGATTTTGGGGTTCTAAACCTGTAATTTATAGGAGGTTTAACTATTGAAATTCAATAATGAGGTGATAAAGTAAGGACTGTATTTTATTGGGATCTTTGTGCAACTAGAATTCTAATTGGCATGAGTTTCAATTAAATTTCTTCATTTAGTAATTTTGTACTAAACTTCCAGAAAAACAAAAAAAGTTGTTTAATAGAAACGATTCAACTGCATAACTAGTTTCATGGGAACTATGTCATTCAAAGATTAATGAATGTGAGTACAATAGCATATGTGAATCTTTATATCTCTATGAGCTGACACAACCCACCAAAAGAAAAACTAAAGAGTACAAGATTCTAACCAGTATGATCGGATCCCATCGTTTATTTAGACGAAGTTGGACTGCAACAGTGATGATATCGTCCCCATGTGGTGTCAGTGGGAGGAAGAGTATCAAGAGAGCTCCATATCCTATTTACATCTACTTCCTTCTGTACAAAGTTTAAAATCTGCTGAGCAATGGGGCTCAGCACAGGGAAAATTCCATCTACAAATCCAGATCCATATTTCCATCCTTTTCCCCTTAAAGAACCACCTACACAAAGACATCAATTTTAAACATTTATGGAAAATGTGCTTTGGTGTTTCCATGAAAATCACATGATGTTAAACATCATATTACCCCTTTCTCTTGAACTTTTTTGTGATTAAATCTTCTTATTTGCCACGTTTGTCGATGAAAAGGCTGTCATGTTTGCGCTTCTCAATATATTCATCATTGGATTTCTTCGTTCTCTCGATGAAATCATGCTTGCAACTTCTTTGGTTCTAAAAATATATAATTCAATGCACACTTGACAATCAACCTTAAAAGCCAGAGAAATTAACATGTCATTAGTCGCACACTGCTGCATATAATCTCCCAATCTTTCACTCTTCTAACCCTATCTGGCAAACTATAAAAAAAAAGCTGCTTTTTGGCTAAATAAGCCCTCAAAAAAAAACAAAAAAAACTGTTTGTTTTTTGATAAAAAAGCTAAGGACCCACTCAACTTTCCAACAAACCAAAAAAATAATTTTTTAGCAATTACCAAACAATCAACTTTTTTAGATTCTAAAAATGTAAAATTGCAAAAAAGCAATTTCCAAGTTCATTTTCCAGTACTAGAAGCATCTGGTGTAAAGGAAACAACAACAATAGCGCATTACAAAAAATGCTGAAGACCACAGCCTCTGAAGAGGGCACAAGAATACAAGTGCTTTAGAAGGGTTACTAAAGAGTCTTTTTGGATCATAAAAACAAACACATGGTCTGCTTAAAGAAATAAAACATAAATAGTCAAAAATAACTCAAATTTTTAGTTAAAACTCGACCTATCAAACTTGAGGGCTAAGTTTGTATCCAATCTACCCCACCCAGTCCTTCATTTAATGGGGACTAAACTGAGTGTTCCTTAAAAATAATAATAATAATAATAAAAAAATAAAACAACTTGCAATGAAAAGCAGACACTACCAAGAGAAATGCAGATAAGATAAGATGTCTAGTGGTGATATAAATGAAAATACTTTTCAATCGTCTGACAGTTGTTGAAAACCCATATCTGAAAGACAAATGGAAAGGGCAAAAAAAAACCCAATTAAACAGTGCAAAAAACATATCAAACTTACATATATATGTGTTCTTGAGTAGTCAAGAAGATATATTGTGCATATGAGGAAGAGGGATATCCTATGTGTGTTGTAGGGTGTAGTTCTAAATTATCTTCCAACTTTTTTTCATTTTTTTTATTTTTAAATTGGATCTTAGTCACATACAGACAAGGGAACTCTCTCTCTCTCTCTCTCTCTCCTCTCTCTACATTATATCTTTGCTTCAATGCTAACGGTAATAACGGCCAGAACTAATTGCGTGCAGTAAGAAAAATTCAGTTGACCATTTCAGTGGTTAGGGTTTAGTTGAATGAGATTTTAGTGGCTTTTTGTTTTTTCAATTAATGTACTTGATAAGATTTTTAAAATTTTGTTTTTTTTTAAATGAAAAAAAAAAAGTGTGACATTAACTGTTTTTAATTAAATTTCTTTATAACATTTTAACTTTTTAATTTATTTTTTTTTAACTTTGCCAAACATCCTACATAAACAGGAAAAAAAATATATCTAGAAAAATATTCAAAAATATATTTTTACGGCCATAATTATTTTGGATGTAACTCACGTCTCACCAATTTTACATTTATAATATATAATTTATTTGTTGTATAAATTTCTAAACAAAAATTCAGGATAAATTATATTTTTATGGATCTAATTGAGAAGGTTTTACCCACCATAAAGCTAGCATGGTAAGTAGGGGTGGTCGCGGGTCGGTTGCGGCCAAGGAACCTCTCATCCGCCATCCGTCCGCCGGATTGGAAAAAATCCATCCGCATCCGTCCACCAATCCGGCGGATGCGGATTGGCGGATGGATACGATCGGTTTGACGGTTTAAAATTTTACAAAATTTTGGCATAATTTAACATGTACACTTTCAAAAAAAATAACTAAATTAATGTTCACTTAATTCCTCAACCACCACCTATGTGCAATGCATACTAAAATTGTCAGTGAGAGTGTGCCTATCAAAATAAAGAAACAAGTATGGACACAAGGTCAGATTGATTACATGGTCACACAAACTGTAAGTCTCTCTTTTGATGCTCTGGAAGTCCCTTTCCTGCTGGAAGTTTAGTTTTTAGTGTTCAGATTCATTCATTCTCCACTGACCAATTCTCTAAAGAATTTTAGTGTTAAAAAACAAATTCAACAATGCTTATCAAGCTAATCAATCTCAACACCACTTAATTATAAGCTTCTTCACACTGTTTAGTAATGAATATAAGCTTCTTCACACTGTTTTTGCTTTGAATATAAAATTTAGTAATGAATATAAGCTAATCAATCTCCAAATTTAGTAATGAATATAAGCTTCTTCACACTGTTTAGTAATGAATATAAGCTAATCAATCTCCAAATTTAGTAATGAATATAAGCTTCTTCACACTGTTTAGTAATGAATATAAGCTAATCAGTCTCCAAATTTTTTTTTTGTTGATGGGGTCCAAATTATAAGCTTCTTCACACTGTTTAGTAATGAAAATTAGAACCTCTAAGTAATGAATATCAAGCTAAGCAAAAACTATAATTATAATTAAAATTAAAACCATAAATAAAAACAGATTTGTCATTTTCCATTTTCCATTCACAAATTTGCCATTTTCTAAGTAAAAACAGAAACAAATTTCATTCACAAATTTTTCATTCAGAAATTTGGATATTGAATTTGCTGCACTATTATGTAAAAACAGATTTGTCATTTTCTAAGTAATGAACCTCTAAGTAATTTTCCATTTTTCATTCACAAATTTGCCTACAAATTCAATATCCAAAAACAGATTTGCCTACAAATTACTTGTCACTTGCCTACAAATTTGCCACTTGCCTACAAATTTGCCTACAATGGAAAATTACACCATTTTTTTTTCCAGTTTATCCACTTGAGATTGTTAAAAAAAAAAATATCAAATAACATATTCAGTTACATCATTTTTCCGTCTTTGATCTGTGAGTTTTTTAACATTGTAAACAGATTCAATGCATAATATAGAGAGGGAAAGAAAATAGGAAACTTACATTTTTTTTCCTCTCTTCTGTAACCTTCTTCACACTGTAGAACCTCTCTTCCACTGGTTTCACTTTAGAACTACAACAAACAAACTGGAACCCAAAAAAAAAAGAAGGAAAATAAGAACAAATAGATTTACAGAACCAAAAAAAAAAATTTGTAGAATAGATATAGAGAGGGAAAGAAAATAGGAAACTTACATTTTTTTTTCCTCTCTTCTGTAACCTTCTTCACATTGTAGAACCTCTCTTCCACTGAACAAACTGGAACCCAAAAAAAAAAAAAGGAAAATAAGAACGAATAGATTTACAGAACCAAAAAAAAAATTATAGAATAGATAGATTACAAACAGATTGCAGAAAATAAGAACTTTAGAGGAAGTTGAAGTCGGAAAAAAAAATACAGAACGAACAGATTAGAGAAGAAGAGAAGAGAACGAACAGATTACAGAACGCAGATCGTCGATCGCCGATGGTTTTTTCAGTGTAGGTCGTCTCTCGATCGTCGTCGCCGTCGGTATGGGTAGGGTAGGGTTCTGGGGGAGAGAGAGAGAGAGAGAGAGTGCATCGAAGAAGAGGAATGAAATGTTAGGGTAGTGTGGTGAGATGAGATCAGAAAAATGGGGGGAAATAACAAAAGCGGGCGGGTCGGGTTTATTGGGTAAATAGGCGGGCCAACCGCCACCCGACCTGAACCCGCGAAAAGCCAGAACCTACACCCGCACCCGCCCGTCACGTGCCACGCATCCATCCATATGGTGTCGGGCTGGGGCGGGTCGGTGCGTCCGCTGACCGGCCCTAATGGCAAGTGATTTATGTTGGAAAAATGGTTTGAAAATCATTAATAGGTGAATGAGAAATTGATTCTAGAGTGCACCATTTAAGTGTGGTTTTAAGACGAAATTTATCTAATTTACAATTTGATTTTATTTAGATAAATTCGTTAATTTTTTGAGTCAAAATTAAACAGGATTTGATTCAAAGTTCGAATATGTTTGAAAGAACAATTATACCTGTTCTTTACACCTATTCCATGGAAAAGTTGTGTCTCTTTATAGAAAAGAGATGTGTCTCTTCATTGAAAAGTCACCATAACCTTTCAAAAGAACCATCAATTCACCTATATAAATAGACCCCCATTATATTCATTAAATATAAATAATTCATCTCGTGTTTCTTTTCTTTTGCATCCTATATTTTCTGTAAGAGAATTATGCACAGTAAAATTCGCCAGACTTGCCATAGTAGTGCTGCTTCTGCAAGGTTCGATCATTGTATCTCGAGGGACGAACGTCCAATAAAAGCTCATGAGCATCGTAGCGGGGAATGAATTTGTCTCGAGGAAATTATATCCAACACAAGCCTTGATCAAATTGCTTTTCGTTTCTAGATTTTTGCAATCTGTTTGTACGTTTTCTAAGTATTTTGGGTTCTCAGTCTATGATTTGGTTTGGTTTAACTCAAACAATTTATGTTATATTCAGCTTATATTTTTTTTATATAATTTAGTAATATATTTGGTGCAATTATTGCATGTTATAATTGTACACAGTAGCGGAGGCACATAGAGCCTAGGAGGGTCACGTGCCCGTCTAGGTTTTGGGAT
This sequence comes from Camellia granthamiana, assembly GCA_036172215.1. Classification (NCBI taxonomy): domain Eukaryota; kingdom Viridiplantae; phylum Streptophyta; class Magnoliopsida; order Ericales; family Theaceae; genus Camellia; species Camellia granthamiana. The sequence continues at coordinate 85,668,780 of CM069909.1, read as the reverse complement.
TTTTTTTTTTTTATTATTTAAACATAAAGAAAATATTTTAAATAAAAAATATTATCTAAAGTGAAATGTCAATGGCATTTTTTAAATTATGAGAACAATAATGGTTATTTTGATTGAAAATAAAGAGACTATGATAAGTCATATTATTATCTATGAAAATTTCAATATAATGGTGATGTTTATCATTATTGACATGCAAGCATAATTAATTTCAATGAAGATATGAAATTTATTGAATTGTTAGTTACATTTGACATATGGAGTTTATCCTCCATGTATTTCTTTACATTTATAAATAAAATGATCACTATATAAATTATAATTAAGCAACACATCTTCAATTATAAAAAATAAAAAATAAAAAAAATTTACAATATGTCATAGCTAACATCAGAATGAGTCATAACTAACTATTAGTTGATATATAGTCATAACTAAAATAACAACCACAATAAGTTATAACTAAATTATATCTAACACTATAATGTGTTATAACTAAAGACCACGAAGATCATAATTGCGACATACGATAGATACTTTTTTTGCGGTATGTTTTATAGAATTTATCTACTAAAATATATCATTTCTATCTCAACTTATCTTCTTTTTTAATTTTTCAATCCACCTATAAAATAGTTACGCCCCAATATTTGTATAAAATTTAATCTCAAATTGTTTAATTTAAAATTCACATATATCCAAAGGAACTGTTAATATTTAAGTTTAGTAATATCTCATTATTATTTATTATGAAAAAAAATTAATATTGTCATTAATTTGTGCTTTCTCTTCACTGAATTCCTAGTTACGCCACTGACTGTACACATGAGAATTATTCTAACAATCTTAAGACAAATTCGATGTTCTATTTTTTTTGTTACATATTATATTTATGTGTTTATGTTTAATCATTTATGTTTTGGTTAATCATGCTTATAACTTATTTGGCCGAATATGTAGAAATCAAGATTTAATTGTTGTTGATAGAAACAGCCACCTTTATGTAGTGACTGTAAATCCTTTTTGTTTGTTTCTCATATATGAACATTGCACATAGCTTTTTTTTATTGCGTTTTTAATGGTGATGTGACATTTAAAGAAATGGTGTTTACTATCATATTTTTTGGGTAATAGTATTATTAATTAATTCTGATTTTGCATAATTTAAGTAGATTATCGAATCTGCTTAGATTATTAGTTGTATTCGGTTAAATATAGAAATTTGTATTCTTTATTTTTGTTGAATCGATGTGTCCTTTCAGTCTGGAATTTTTACCCATATCTGTGTTTGAGTCATATTTTATTTCTTATTATATTGTTATTACAGTATTGTTTGTATTCTATTCGAATACATATTATTATTTTGTAATTTTGATTCTACTATATTATGGATTATCTATTGTATACTATTTGATACAGAAATTTTTTGTTTATTAATTTATCTGTATCTGTATTCAAGTCAAATACTATAATTAAGCACAATCGGGTTTAATTTTGAAACTATTTAAAACAGTTTGTGGACATTATAGAGTCTTTTTACTTTTATTGTTAACTGTTAGTATTTGGTTTAACAAATTCTTTTCTGGAAATTGCATTTTTGTTTAAGTCGTATTCGTACTTGTTCGGTTATGAGATGGAAAATTTTGACCCACTTTCTTTGGATACATCCAACAGTATAACATACATCCTTTGTGTCTTGCTCTAATTACTTGTATGGTGATGGTATAAATATATATTCATGTAAGCCATATGTGTTTTGGTTTCACTTATATAAAACTTTGTAAACTTTTAATTAAATTATGGTGGTAATTATGACATTCATGTAATTATCAACGGATCTCTTGTGGGGTATTATTTTGAAAAGTATATTTCACGTATAAATAACCTTTTCGTTTGACTGTAATAGTAGTATTAACCATCGTTAACACCAGAAAAGTTTAAACATGATGATTTAAATAGTGATGTCATTCCCATTTAATTGGAAGTAAATTAATGAATCTTTTATACTGATTATTCTGTTGTTAATAATCAATTGAAAGTTATTTTAAAGTAGCTTTGAGTTTTATTGTCATCAATTATTATTTTATTTGTGTAGTAAAATTTGTTTAACGATGAACCATAATATTAATGTGGGAGTTTATCTCTTGAATTAGAATAGATAATTCAATTTACTTTTGTCACGCATATTTTTGTGACAGTGACACTTATTTGTAAATGAGTCATGTTGTTTGTGCTAATTTTTGTATTATCACAAATGTGGGGGTGAGCTGTAATTGTCTGCTAATCATGATTTATGACAAGTTACCCACATGAACTTGAAAATACTCAAAATTAAGAGTTTGAATCTTAATTTGGAGGTACAAGTATTTCTTTTTGTTTGCATTATAAGAATTTATACAGTCAAATGAGGTTTTTTGAATTGTTTGATTCTTAGGCAAAATCTTTATGAAAATATGATTTTGTTTAAACATTAATTTACTTGTGTAGTCATAATTATTTTGGGTTTTTTATTTCATAAATTTGATTTAGAAATTTGTTATGAGCACATAGTCAATCAGTGATGGATGTTATATTTTGATTTATATAAGAATTTTTGGGATGTATTGGCATTTTGTATGGTAATATGCTAACAAATAAATAAATTTTTCTTAAGAGTACTTAAATTGTGAGGGTGCTTGGAGGATCTTACTAAAGTAACGGTTCCAATGGTAGGTCTACAAAGAATCTCAATTCTTTCTATATGACAAAGTTGGAGTAGAAGCAAAAATGATTTCATTAACTCCTAAGGAACATCTCTATGTTTATTATTTAAAATTGAAAATGGGAGTGACATAAAGTAATGGTAATGTCACGACCCAAACCCGGCCCTATGGGTTTAGTACCGTAACCGGCCAGTAATCCGAGATTACCGAAGGCCTGCTGAACAGTAATACAGTTAAAACAGAGTACAGGGCCTGGCGGAAGCCAATACAGTAAACAACTAGTGTCCATTGAGCTATGAAAATCTATATGCCAAAAACATTTTTATACATTCATACAGTTAAAAACAGTACAGTCTATACAATCATATACAGTCATACAGTACAGGGATTAAACCCCTCTCTCAACAGTACAGTAAAACAGGTAAATAGTAAACAGTCTGAACAAAATAGTAGGAGACAAGTGGGGAAGACAAAAACACCCCAAGCCATGGCATGGCGTCTCGGAACCTCACAGTGAGGCACATTGGCTGGCTTGACAAAACTGGGGACTAACCCACGCTCCTAGCTCCGGTCTGGCTGCTGAGAACCTACATATATATATATATATAACAGTGAGCTAAAGCCCAGTGAATAACATAAAGCGTAAAGAGGTTATGAATGAATGTCCTTACAGTACAGTAATGAAAACAGTTCATTAAACAGTAGTTCAGTCTTTCAGTATTTTAGTCAAACAGTCATATGTGGTACATCCAATAGCCTATAACAGTAGGTCCAAAAGGACCGGGCCTTGACAGACCCAACAGTAGTGATGGCCATCAATCAGTAAACAGCACGGTTCCACAAGGGAACCTACAGAGCTCTGTAACAGTATTAGTAAACAGTCTGCTAAGGATGCCACAGTACAGTTCACAATACAGGACATACATTCATTCAGTAAATAATATCAGTTCGGTAAACAGTTTAGTTCAGTATTCAAAAGATAACCATTTTGAACATATCTTTACACATCTGTTACTCACAGAGATTGGGCTAATAGCAGCTAGAGCGCGTCCCCGAGAGCCAACCCTAAACAGTTAACAAATGAACACACTCTAAGTTTAACAGTTGGGGAAGTACAATAATCGACTTCCTATTATGCCTCAGTGTGTTCTACATCTATATCCTCATTAAGATGCCTTAAACTAGGCCTAGGAATGCCTAGGATGGAATGAGGATGCAAAGATGTGCACAGAAAATAGTTTTAGAACTTTTCCAGAAAACAGAGTCCCGCTCGAGCGCACACTTCCCCGCTCGAGCGGACAGGCAAAAACGTTACCCGCTCGAGCGTGATTTCCTCCGCTCGAGCGGTCTGCAAAATATACTGGATGCATGAAAAACCCGCTCGATCGTGAATATATCCGCTCGAGCGCACTGTACAAAGTATGCAACAAATACTGGGAGTTTGATTTCTCCGCTCGAGCGCAGATACCTCCGCTCGAGCAGACAACAGAAATCTGGAAAATCCAGAATTGTGTTCTAAATTCAAAACAAAGGTTTCAACCACCAAAATCGATCCTCTTGGGCCCATTTTCTGGAAAACTCTTTTAAACACATAGGATAACAAGTTTTTAAACCTCAATTTAAGAAATCAAAGCCCAAGGGTGTTTAATCAAACTCCAAAATCAAACCAATTTCATGAACCATGCTCAATCATGACATGCATGAGTTTCAAACCAATTTCAAGCTTCAAATCTTGCTCTCAAGAGCTCAATAATTGGAAAACAAAGTGAAAACATGGACTAAAGCTTAGACATGAACATGCATGTACAATCAACCATGAATTCAACTCAAAAATCACCAATTCAACCATGCATGCATGAATTCAAGTATATTTCAACCTCTATGCACTAAATTATGGCTTGATTCTACAATGGAGCCTAGAACATGCAAGATGAAGCTCAAGACAAGAAGAAGAAGATGGATTTTCTTACCTAGAGTGTCAACTACAAGTCTTGCAAGCTCAAATAGCAATCTATGTTACCAATCTTCAAGTTCTTCTAGCAATTCTTCAAGAGTAAGTCAATACACAAGATGAAATCACTCTCTCACTCTAACTCTCCCTATTTGGTCGGCTATGAACACAAGAAAGGAGCTGAGGAAATGTTCAATTAAGTATATAAAATGATTTCATAAGTGTTGGATAAGGCCCACTCAACATGGCAAACATGTAGATAAGGCAACAAAGGTATTTGACTTATTTTAATCCGGTTTAATCATACCTAATCACATTTTAAATAAATACATCATTAAATCACAAATATTCTACTGATTACAAAACACTAAACAGTTTCTAATTCGGCCGTCGATAAGGCCTTCAATTAGCAGTTTAAACATATAAACTCAAACAGGTAACCAATCGATCAAACAGATAGACATACAATATAACAAATAAACTCATTCAATTTCAGTTTTGATTTCAATCAGTCTGTTCAGTAGTTCATCCAGTTCCCTTATCAGTCATTAGCGGTCCAGTTTAGCAATAATCAGTATATAATTCAGTGGTTATTCGGTAATCAGTACGAGGGTTGTTACAGGTAAGTCTCGATATAATCAAATACTTAATACCGTAAGACATTTGCTTTCAGTTGTGAATATTGTCTAAGGATAATATAGTGGATCCACTAACTATTCAATGATATATAACTGAAAATGTCAAACGAAAAATAGCAGCCGCTAAACAAAATGTTTGACCAAAGAGCAAATGAGAAAAAGTTCATCGGGGGGAATGTGATTAAAGCCTATTAATTTCAAGTCGCCATAATGGCAATCCAACCTAGTTGACTGGAGATCCCAAGATACAGGTTCAAAGGGATAACCGAATTATGGATGACTCACCAGAAATCACTAAGGGAGTCTCTCTCCTATCCAATCCTATAATGAGAGTCATATCTGTAACATGTATTGTATGTAGGCGACTTAGGGTAAGCTATGCTTTTAATGATCACTTATATCTTGAAAAATTTAGAGGGGTATCTTTCAAGAGAGTATTTAAGAGACTCAAAATAAAAATCACCTATATGAGTGTGATAAGGCTAAATTCTCTAAAGCACTCATAAAACACTAGAATATGCCCAAGGCCAAAATGGGCACAACCGTGAGAACTAAGTTGTGTTTAGAGATATTCTATGTGAATTCTATATTGGCTTGGCTTACACAAACGGTTGAACAGTTCAAGGCATCATGTTTACTAATTAGCTAATAAGTCTGATAGTCTTTTACTAAGAAAGGTTCAAAGCCAAAAGCTACTTATCCCCATTCAGAATATTTCCAATTAAATTCTCTGAGTCTGCATTAAGTCTTACATACTTTTCCGTCATTTCATTCATGTGGGGGATTGTTGAAAAAATGGTTTGGAAACCATTAATAAGTGAATAAGAAATTGACTCCAAAGTGCACCATTTGAGGCCAAGTTTGGCTATCCTAAATAAGTACACACTTTTTATCTTTTTATCTTTTTTCCATCACATTATCTCTCTACTTTTCTGCACATCTTTTCGTAAAAAGACAAAAAGTACACTTATTTAGATCATCCCAAACAACCCCTGAGTATGGTTTTAAGACGAAATTTATTTAATTTACAATATGATTTTATTTAGATAAATTCGTTAATTTTTTGAGTCAAAATTAAACAGGATTCGATTCAGAATTCGAATATGTTTGAAAGAACAGTCTTATCTGCTCTTTGCACCTATTCCATGAAAGAGTCGTGTCTCTTCATAGAAAAGATATGTGTCTTTTCATTGAAAAGTCACCATGACCTTTCAAAGAGCCATCAATTCACCTATATAAATAAACCCCCATTGCATTCATTAAATATAAAGAATTCATCTCGTGTTTCTTTTCTTCTACACCCTGTCTTTTCTGTAAACGAATTATGCACAGTAAGATTCGCTAGACTTGCCGTAATAGTGCTACTTCTATAAGGTTCGATCGTTGTATCCTAGGAGACGAACGACCAATAAAAACTCGTGAGCACCGTAGCGGGGGACGCATTTGTCTTAAGGAAATTATGTCTAACATAAGTCTCAATTAAATTGTTTTTCGTTTTCAGATTTTTACAATATGTTTGTAAGTTTTCTAAATATTTTGGGTTTTCGGAATATGATTTGATTTGGTTTAACCCAAACAATTTACGTTATATTCAACTTGTATTTTTTTTTATATAATTTAATAATTTATTTGGTACAATTATTATATGTTACAATTGTACACATGAGAATTATTCCAACAATTTAATCTTATTGTTTGATGACTGTATTGCCATGATTGTTTTCTAGTGATTTTCTTTAAAAAAATTTCAAATTTTTATCCCTTGAATCTAGAAGGTCATGCAATCTTGATGGTCCACATATACACACCATATTTAGTAGTGACATGTGAAAAAATAAATAAAATATAATAAAAAAAAAATGTGATGAATATGCAATATATTAGTATATTAATCCTTAAACATCATGCTAATAAATAAAGTTATAAATAATCTAATTGCTTTGAATATGACAAAAGTAGTATGATGCTGCATTTTTAGTAACTTTATTTATACCCATCAATGTGTATAATAATAACTTTATACCAATGATAATTGTTTGAATGGGACCACGCGTGATCATGATTTGATAATTGAAAGGGAGGGAAGATGATGTGAGTCATAAAAGTGGAGAAGATAATGGAAATGATAATGAGAATTGGAGAGAGAAAGTGAGAGAATTTTCCAAAGGTGGTTGTGCTATTGACTATTGAGACAAATAATGGAAGTGGTTGTGCTATTGTCTATTGAGGGAAAATTTTCCAAAGAGAAATAATGGAAGTTGCAATTCATATGTAAGAGATATCATATGCTTTTACACTTAAAAATAGAAAAATGTTTGGGGGCCCTTATTTTGTGGCTCAAAAGTGATTCAAATGGCCAAAACGACGTCGTTTTGGCCATTTGAATGTTGTTTTGTACTCAAAACGACGTCGTTTTGGCCATTTGAGCCACTTTTGAGCCACAAAATTTAGGCCCCTACCATTGTTGCTTAAAAATAATGTAATTTATCTCTAATTTGATCATTACAATTTAAATTATGTCAAGTTTATTTTATTTTATTGACAATTTAGTTTTTAAAAATTATAAAGAATAAAATGGTCAATTCATTATCTTCAAACTGATTAAGGGATTGACGTATAATTTAAAATGGTAAATTTCCTTTTATATAGATCATTTTTTTTATCTTTAATTTTGTATTTATTAACGGATGTTATCAATTGAATTAAATTGACACAATATAAAAACATTCAAACGAAAATTTGAAACAATTGAAATTACATTTATAAAAGTGTAATATTTGAGAATATGCTACATTTATATAACAAGCTAAGGTTCATTTCTCAAGAACCTTTTTAATACATGTTATGTAATTTTGTAGCATATGTTTTTGGAGTATAGAGGGAGGGAGTGATGGGATTAGGATAGAGATGAGACTTATTTAATGTTGTGTTTGTTTACAAATTTGGAGAAGGGACAAAGATGGGGGAGGAGATTAGGTTGGGCCTTGGAAGGGAGATTGAGATGGAGGAGGTGGTGGCGGTATTATAAAAATAGTCCGCCGAACTAGAAATTTTTATTTTTTTTACTTATATTTTTATTTTTTACATGTTGGACATTTTTTTTGAACATTAATGTTTTTTTTTTTTTTGTATTTTTTGTTAAGTAAAAATCATTATTTTATTTGTTTTATTTTTTTCTGATTTTTTTTTTAAAATTTTTTTTACATGTTGGGTATTTTTTTTGAACATTAATGTTTAATGTTTTTGTATTTTTTATTTGTTTTATTATTTTATATTCATTTTATATAAAAATAATTTAACAATCTCTACACTAACAACTATCATCAAAACAAACACAATTTTACTTAATCCTTTCACTATGAATCCTTCCATTCTAAAACAGGCCTTAGAGTTAGGAGACTTTGTGATTTATAAATAAAATTATATATTTTTATAATAATATTATGCATTTTGTAGTAGTCTATTGAGTCTAAAATTACTCTCCATACATCAAATCCACCCAAATTACATCCTAGAAACCCTAGAAGAACATCCATGGGCCATTACTACCGTCTTATATGGATAGGTGGGGAATTGAATTATTTGGTGATGAGTGTGCAACTTTTGGGGAGCAAATATGGATGGGCCCTATACCCCACCAAAATTTTTATATCATATGGGATGGGATGGGATCCAAAGGAAATGATTTTTCTCTGGCCTTTTCTCCTCTGTTAAATTTTGTAGGAAAAGAAAATAAAAGATGGGGACAACCAACAGGAAAAGAGAGCAAAAGGGTAGGAAACAACACATCTATTATACAGGCAAGATTATGGTAAATATAATTTTATATTTTTTAAGTTATAATTGAAAAAATTAATAAAATATTCCTCTTTAACTTTGTGCAGTAGAAGATGTTCAAGATTTTTTTTGTTAGGTAAGATTCTTCGATAAAATTTCTTTATTAAATCAGAGAAATTTCTTTGTGAAAATTAAAATTTCTTTGTGTTGGAGCTGAAATTTCTCTGAATCAAGCGAAATTTTTTTGAGTTAAATGAAATTTCTTTAAGTTAAATTTTTTCTATAAAAATATTAAGGGAGCTTAACTATTATGAAAATATTGTATGTTTTTATTTTATAAAATCTAAATATCAAGAATCTTTAAAAAAATTCAAAAAAAAAGTCATAAGTAAATTAAACATATTAAAATAATATTATAACTAAAAAAATTTAGAAAAAGGATGTGTATTGTAAAAAAAAAACAAAAATGCTTCCTACCCCCATTGGGGGTCGACCCCCAGTGAGGTGTCACTCCGGGATTGGCCAAAAAAAAAAACAGTTTTTTTTTTTTTTTTTTTTTTTTTTTTTTTTTTTGCGAATAGGGGATCGCCACCTCACTGGGGGTCAACCCCCACTGAATGTATGAATCACGGCTGAAAAAAAAATGTGAAAAATCTCAAAAATTTTACAAATTTTATTACTAAATACATACATACATGTGAGACTAATCAGTCCCATAAAAATTTCATATACTTATATAAGACATTTTATAAAAATTTTGTTAATACTTTTAGAATCGCTAGCGTTACCCATAGAATTCTCCTTATTATTAACAGATACTACAGAAAGTTGATACTTGTGGTTCTCTCTCTCTCTCTCTTGCTCTCTCTAAGAGACCATCCTAATTTCTATGCAGACTGGCAAAATGGGTTTTTGATTTAGAGAATTTGTTGTTGGTGGGGAATTCCGTATTTGGGCATGAAAATCTTTTAGGGTTTGTTCCGAATATTCAATCCACAGCACAGCTCTACTGTTGATGATAGGTGAGTTTTCACTGAATTTATGTCAAAAGTCCCAAATTTATTCATATTATATTTGGGTTTGGATTATTTATTTATTTATTTATTTAATCTTTCTTTACATTCTTGAGCTGTTTTTAACACTTCTGCAGACACCCATTTCATAATGTTATTAATCATATGAATTCAAATCTGTTTCTCAACTATTGCCAAAAAAACTGTTTTTCTTACTCTCTCTCTCTCAGAGCTAATCAGGTCACAACTTCAGTTGCCCGGTTTGGTCCCTTTGCTTCAGTCTCATTTGTGTTTCTCCAGTGAAACTTATATTTTCTTTTATCTGGGTTTTGTTATTTTTCAAAATGTTCCATTGTTTTCTTGGTGGATACACTTCATTTAAGTCTAATGGATTAAATAATTTGATTGCATTGAAATTTACTCCAATTTGTTATGTATTTAGGGGTAGGAATAGTTTCTGAATGATTTGTAGTGTGCTTTGTATCTTGAGCTCTATGCTGCTGTGCTGTTCAATCATTTTTGGTTGATGTTGGTTCTTGTGATTGCAATTTCTCAGGAGTTACCTCTCTAGGTTGGTCCAATTTTGGTATCTTTTAATGGAGTTTCTGGATACCAAATTGGTATGACTCTCATCTACTTGCTTAGTTCTTCTTTCTTCTTTCAATTTTTCTCTGTCTCCCCCCTTTGTTGTTCCTTTTAATTTTTTCTTCTTTTTTTTTTTTCTATTCAAATTCTATTAGGAGTACAGTTGATCTTCTGCTAAACTAAGTCCATATTTGACCCTTCTCTGATCTCTTAGATTTTCATATTTGTATTATTCAATTACCATTTCATATTTTTGATTTGATACAGTATGTTGAATAATGCTCTCTAAGAATTCCTATTTATTGATTAATGAACTTACTTCTTATTTATCAAAAAAAAAAAAAAAATGAACTTACTTCTTCTTTCTTCTTTCCCTTAATTACATCTAAGAAGATTTTGACCATGTTACAAATTACTCCCGGCTCCCAGATGACGAGCATGGAAGGAGAAAGAGGGTGAATTTACAATTTGACAAGGACAACAACTGGCGGTTTATGTAATTATGTTTAGGGTTAGTTTGAGTTATTTTTTTATTTTTTATATATTTTATAGATTAGAGTGTTTACGGACAGATTTTATGGCTTATTATTATTCACTTTATTTAGTTAGGGGTATTTTGATAATTTTGTAAATTGCTGGATTTGGCTGTAGGGGGTGCTTCTATTTACATCCACATTTCGCTCACATGCATTGGAATTTGTGCTCTCATATAGATGGGTGTTCTATCTCATATTTCTCGTCCACCATTCCAATTTTGGATGTCCTAAAATGGTTGTCCATTTGAAAATTTTAAGGTGTTCAATCCGATGATTTTACAATATTATTTTTTTGTAAATGAGTGTGCATGTACTAATAGTATGGATTAAGTGTATAGTTTTGGCTATTAATAGTGTGAATAAGATTATAGTCGTCTTAAGCAGTTGGATTTCCCATAGTAGCGAATAACACATCAAAATATAGTCTCCGTATTTGAAGCCTGTTGTTTTTATGTTCTTTTGATGTTTTGACTACATTAATTAATTTCATGTAGTAGTGAACGATGGATAGGGGAAGATTGGATTTAAGATTTCATCACTCCGGGTCAACGCCATCGGAGGAATCAGCTTTGGGTTTGGAAAAGAACTACTGCAATCATCTCAATCTACCTTCATCCAGTTCACCATCACGACAAGCTTTCATGCCAGGTAATCAGCATTCTGAGAGCAACACAGCCTACTTCTCATGGCCCACTTCCAGCAGGTTAACTGATGCAGCTGAAGATAGGGAAAACCACTTTGGAAACCTTCAGAAGGCAGCTTTGCCCGAAACTGTTGGGAGTTTGCCTACGGGGCTGCAAGCTACTACCTTGCTTGAACTGATGACCATCAGGGCATTCCATAGCAAGATCTTGCGACATTTCAGTCTTGGCACAGCAATTGGTTTTCGGATTCGTCGGGGTGTTTTAACTGATATACCAGCTATTCTTGTCTTTGTTGCTCGGAAAGTTCACAGGCAATGGCTCAGCCGCATACAATGTCTACCAGCTGCTCTAGAGGTTAAGAGTCGTATCACTTCTCTTGGCATTTTCTGATTTCTGAAGGGATTTCTTTTAAACTACATGTTCAATTTTAGGTTATACAGTGGTTGAAAATCCTTCAAAATCTAGTCGAAGTACATACAATAATTTGTGTGGCAATGGTTTGAATTTGGTTAAAGTAATGAACTATCTGACATTTTTAAGTGTCTTGGAAACTGAAAAGCTTGGAAAATTTTAGAAGATTCTTCTATTCTGTCATTGAATTTTTGTATTTAGAAGTCAAATGCCTCTTGTATTTATTGAGCAGGGACCTGGTGGCATATGGTGTGATGTTGATGTTGTAGAATTTTCTTACTATGGTGCACCGGCAGCAACTCCAAAAGAACAATTGTATAATGAGCTTGTAGATTGCTTGCGGGGAAGTGATCCATACATTGGTTCTGGTTCCCAGGTATGCTACCGTTTCTTCTTCTTCTTGTTTTTCTTGAATTTTTTCTTTTCTAAATGTTCTGTGACACAGCTCTTGTTTCTGGTCCCCAACAATAATCAACACAAATAGTTTTGTGGTTCAGTGACTGCCTTATTGAATGTAGTTTTGTAAGTTCATAATCACGGTTGTGAACTCAAACTCCTCCTGATGATAACTTTCTCAATGTTGTATATGTACCAACTTTTTAGAAATATTTGCATCAAAATTTTCTATTAGCTGCTATGATAGCATGATAATCTCTTTTTTTTTTTTAATGAGTTTTAGCCAGAACGAGGTGTGGATTGATGCATTTTTCTTTGTCCTTATGGCCTTTTATTACTGCAATTTCGATATATTAATGAGCATTTGATCACACATCCAGTTAGTTGTTTCTAAGTTGTTGGATCTTGAAATTAAAGAAATCACTTCTTGTCTGTCTAGGTTGCGAGCCAAGAAAAATGTGGCACGTTGGGTGCCATTGTAAAGAGTCGAACAGGAAATCAGCAGGTCGGTTTCCTCACAAATCGCCATGTGGCGGTTGACTTGGACTACCCAAACCAGAAAATGTTTCATCCCTTGCCACCGAGCATTGGACCTGGGGTTTATCTGGGTGCTGTAGAGAGAGCAACATCATTCATAACGGATGATCTTTGGTATGGCATATTTGCCGGAACAAACCCAGGTAATTTAATTCCTTTTTTTTTTTATCGTTAATGAACTATCGGTATCTATGCCAACAGATTAGTTACAGTTTCCAATGAAAGGCTTGTTATCAAATTATAAATTATTTCACTGGTTGTGTAGTGCTTGCTTGGGTCCTTCAACCCCTGAAATTAGAATAATGATTTGCAAACATAAAGTTCATACAGAAAACACATTCAAGATGGTGTGTTAATGGTATTTTTGAAATTATGAAGACAATAGTCGGTATTTTGTTTAAAAATGAAGGGACCACAAAAAGTCACATCATTCTATATAGAAATTCTCTACTAAAATTTCTGCTCGTGTATCATTACTCCTGAAAGTAACAATCATGGACCAACTGGATAACCTTATGACCTACAAGGCCTATGGTGAAAAGTGAAAGCCAACCCGAACTTTGTTTAGATTTGGCATCTTTGAAACAACCCAATTGGAAAAGAACGTGGTCATACTTGATACCTCCCTCAGTCAAGCCTTGGGGCATTTGCAACCTTTTCAATTAATCTCACTGTTTGCAATTGCTAGTGAAATACAGTGAATACCGTCTTGCATGTGGAGAGACAAACAGAGAAACAAACGAAAAGAGAAGCAGATAACCAAATAGAGAAGAAGAAACTAAATGGAGACCAAAAATCAAATGCCAAGAGAGAGACTTGAATCCAAGACCTCTCTCAACTTGAGTTTTGACACTATGTTAGATCACTAATTCTCCCAAAACCTTAAGCTGTTAGGAAATAAGCTTAACAATGTATATCAAGTTATCCAATAGGTACATCATTTTAGGGCAAGGGATGATTGTTTCTTTAGCACTGCTGCCCTCTAAGTTGGGTTTATGTATTTCATCAAGATTGTTAGGTTTGGACTTTGGATTTGAAGTAATTCTTCTTGTTAGAACATTGTCTCCATCAAGCTTGGTAGATTTTATTTTCTTATTAAATAATATGCTGAAAACGTCTCTGAATTTACATACATGCTAATGAGTTTGAATTTCTCATCATTTCCTGACCCCCCCACATGCCCATCACAATCTGGTGATCCTGCAGAAACATTTGTTCGAGCCGATGGGGCTTTCATTCCTTTTGCCGAAGATTTTAACATATCCAATGTAATGACATCCGTGAAAGGCATAGGTGAGATTGGCGATGTCAATAGCATAGATTTGCAGTCTCCAATCAACAGTCTTATTGGCAGACAAGTCGTAAAAGTTGGAAGAAGCTCTGGATTGACTACTGGGACGATAATGGCTTATGCTCTTGAGTACAATGATGAGAAAGGGATTTGTTTCTTTACCGACTTTCTTGTTGTTGGCGAGGACCAACAGACGTTTGACCTTGAAGGTGATAGTGGAAGCCTTATTCTCTTAACAGGTCAAAATGGGGGAAAACCACGCCCTGTTGGGATCATTTGGGGCGGGACAGCTAATCGGGGTCGTTTGATATTAAAAGTTGGCCAACCCCCGGAGAATTGGACTAGTGGAGTTGACCTAGGGCGCCTTCTTGACCTCCTTGAACTTGATCTCATTACAACCAATGAAGGCCTTCAAGGTTTGTTCTTCTAAACCATCTAATTATCAAGCTTGTCTATAATATAGAATGTAATTTACTTTTCGAACAAAGTGGAATTGCCTGTTGGGAAATGTTGTTTGTGGAACCTGTGAAATTAAACACAAATGACCAGTAAAGAAGGAAGGGCATTCACATGACACGACATAAACACAATACGATGTGTGGGAACACACTCAAAATATATGGTTTTACCTATTCATTTACTTTTGGTGCTGTTATTATGTGTCATATATATAAATATTTAATTCAAAGTTAATAAATTATACCACATAACATGAATTTATAAAGTATGATAGATTAATAGTTATAAATCTGCATTTGTTTTTCTTTTATCATTAGATCTTAAAAGTTATTTTGTTCAAACTTTTAATGTGTTTCACTTGTTTAAGCATTGGACATGTCTCCTAAGTGTCCAAAGCATGACCGAGTTATTTATTTATTTATAAAAATGACGGAACATGTTTGGATGTGTGTCCAACACATATCAGAAACGTCCGATAAGTGTTGAGAAGCATCTGACAGACAAGTGTTGGATATGGACACACCACTCTCAGTAGTGTTCGTGCTTCTATCTGTTGTACCCATTATCTTGCTTTGACTATTGCTGTGCTAATTTCTTCTCTTATTTTTTTATTTTTTTATTTTTTGACCTAGCTGCACTGCATGAGCAAAGAAATTCCTCTGCAGTGGGCATGGACTCGACTGTGGGAGAGTCATCTCCCCCTGACCAGCTGCAACCAAAGGATAAAATTGGTGAAAACTTCCAATCTCTTGGGCTAAACATCCAGCAAGTTCCCACCGAAGGAGAGTCCTATCAAGGACTGACAATCCCACAATTCACGCATGACGAGTTTCACATTGAAAGTGGTACTGAAGCATCTCCCAATGTAGAGCACCAGTTTCTTCCAAGTTTTATCGGAAGATCTTTAGTGCATCAAAACAAGCATCAGCAAAATACAGCATCAAGAAACCTAGCAGTGTTGAGAAATGGCTTGGATGAAGAGAATTTTGTTTCTTTGCAGCTTGGTGAGTCTGAACCAAAGCGAAGAAAGCAATCTGATTCTCCATTTGACACTTGAAACGCAAAATGAAGTATTGCTTATCAGAGTGCCCTTCTCATTCTGGTTCAAATTCTGGGGTTGCAAAATTTGAATTTTGTTAGAAGTTTCAAACTGCAGAGAGGAACCCGTGCCGTGCTTCCAATTAAGCACATTATTTTTGTTTGGTTTTGTTTTTTGTTTTTGTTTAGCATAATTTGGGTTACAACTATAGGTTAGTTATGTTAGTTGTACAGTATTTATAAGACAAAGATGTATATTTTTCCTTATTTGATTTGTATTATTCTAATAAACTCATATTTGTACTGTGGAACAAGAATAATATTTTTACCAGCAATTAGTCTTAATTTTCTCATATATATATATATTTTTGGTTGAATTCTATTGACGCATGAATTAATGCTTTTAACGTAAAAAAATAAAAGAAAAAAGAAGGGCTTATTATAAATATTTTCTCATTCTTTTCCCCCTTTATCATTTACATAGATATTATCCGAACAAATTATATTTATCCCCTCAACTATGATTCCGTATCACTTTATGCACTTAAATTAAAAATTACACTTGACCCCTCATCGTTTAACTTTTTTTAATTTAAACCTTAATAATGAAAATATCTTTTAACTCTGGGGACAAATCACAATTTATCCCTTTGAATTTTTCAATTAAAAATATTAAATTTTATTACATAAAATTATCAATTTGTATCAATCTAAACCTTTGATTGACACTTTGTTACATAAATTGATAGTAAATTCACATGTATTTTTTCTTATATTTTGTGAACTACTTAAAAGAACATTATTCCATCATTTTCAATATTTTATCTCTCTTTGCTTCATTTGTCCTACCCACGTCAACCGTGGTAGATGCTTGCACTATAGCTTTGTTGCTGCCTTAGGTAAGATATTGGAAGGGAAAAAAAAAAATTATTTTAATTATCTTATGATATTTGAGATGTCATTTGTAAATTATATATTAAATTTTTATATATTTATGTAACGAATTTTTAATAGAAAGTTATATTATATTGATATAAATCAATAGTTAAATGTGGCACAATGTAACATTTTTTTTTTTGCTAAGAATATAAAGTAATATTGAGTGATAGTTTAAGAGATAATTGTAATTTATTGAAAGGATATTTTGGTTATAAATGTCTAAAAGGTAAATTACACTTTGCCCCTTTTATTTTTGGTCATTTTCTCACTTTGGTCTTTCAAGTTTTTTTTTTTCACTTTAACCTTTTATGTTTTAAGGTTTTCACACTTTATTCCTAGAGCTAATTTTTGTTAAAAATTAGATAGAAAATGGCACATTATCAATTATGTGACATAAAATATTTTATTATATATGACTCACACCTCTAATATAAACTTAAATTCTAATATAATAATATATTTTTTATATAATGTAACAATTATTATGGTATTTTCCGCCTAATTTTGAACAGAAATTAGTTTTAAGAGTAAAATGAGAAGAACTTGAAACATGAAAGGTTAAAGTGAAAAAAAAAAACTTGAAGGGTCAAAGTGAAAAAATGACCAAATATAAAGGGGGTGAAATGTAATTTCCCATGTCTAAACTAAAATAAATTAGTAGATGAATGGAGTTAAATATTGCAATTTTTAATTTAAAGGGGTAAAATGATAGGGAATAAAAGTTGAGGGGGGTAAAGTGTAATTATTTATCCAAATTACATACCCATCCCCCCACCAGCCATTACACGCAGATATGGAGCTTCTATCCCTTGCGCCAAGTTCCAAATGCAGGACCTATTCCATCCCAACCATGGTACTCTCTCTCTCTCTCTCTCTCTCTCTCTCTCTCTCTCTCTCTCTCTCTCTCATACACAGACACAGACACAGATATCAGTATAAAGCTTGAGAGGATGTTCAAAATTAGGGAAATGTGAAGGAAGGAGGAGGAATTGGTCAAAAGCAGAGAGGAGAAGTGAAGTTGATGAAAAGCTTGGTTCCACCTCTAATGGCGGCACTTGTAGCTTTATCTCCGATCTCCAATCCCCCAGGTAACACACACATGCTTTATTTGCCCTTGCTTTTCCATAAAAAATACCACAATGCCATTATATCATCAATTGCTCCTTGTTCTTGGTTGAATTTTAGTTTTGAAGAGACCATATATATATATATATATTTTGTGTATGTACAACCTTCAGAATAATTATAGAACGAGTAGAATTAATATTAAATTAGAAATTAAAAAAAAAATACAATTTGTTTCATAAGTTTGACATAATAATTACACATATATATCCCCTTCGGTTAGGACCGAGCCAAGTTATTCGTGAATAGCTCAAGCTGAGCTCGTTTGAGCTTGATTTTAATCAAGCTGAGTTCCAGTAAACCCCAGCTTGGCTCAATAATACTCGTGAACTGAAAAAACATATATATATATATATTTTTAATTATATATAAATAAAATTTTATTAATTTATTTTATTTTTCTATTTGTGTTTGGTGATTGTGTAAATTTACATATTTTATTGATGAAATTTATTATTAGTATAATTATTTCTTTTATATTTTTCTCTTTTTTCCTCTTAATAAGAAAATTAATTTAAGTTTGATTCTCGAGCTTGAGTTTCTTAAATACTTGCAGTCAAGGTTCTCAAATACTTGATAAACCGAGCTCAAACTCAATTTTTTAAGCTTGACTTGAGCTCGGCTCCAGCTCGACTTATTCTTAGCAAAACGAGCTCAAACACCCAAATGGTCGGGTTGGGTCGGTTGCAGCCCTACCTTTAGTAAGGTTAAAGCAAACAAAACTAATGTAGATGGATATATGGATTGCAAATGAAGGGATTTGAGATTAATTATGTATTTCAAATTGTCCCCAATGTATGCGCTCTGCATATTATATATTGTTGCATGTACAAATTGCATACATGATTAACATGTGAGGTCTTATGGCTCATCATTAGAATGGACCATGGGTAAAATTATCTTCTAATGTTCAAGTGAAACATTGGATGATAGTTTTTTCCAGTTGTATATCCAAGACAAAGAGAGACATTGTGTCTATTTATATCACCATTCTGTAATAGCTAAAAGTCGTGTTGGAGCACTTTTGCAAATCCACTCATTTTTTAGAATGTATTGCTTTAAAACATAAATATATGATGTTATTGCTTGAGGCTGACGTTTCTGTTGCTACGTTTTGTTCTCCCCAGACTCCGCTTTACTAGGAGCCACGTGAATTGGCTCATCTTTTTTTTTTTTTAATATTTTTTTTTAGATATATATGTTTAATTTTTACCCACAAAATAGTTCCCATATTGAAAAAAACTTGTTGAAGGTTCCCTTTTATTAATGCTGCTCATATAACTTGGAATCCAAGTTTTGCCTTTTTATTTTTATAAAATTTTTCTGTCTTATTTCAATGTTGCAGTGTCACTAGGACAAGCCATAGATATACAAAGAGGAGCCACATTGTTCGGTCGATCTTGCATTGGTTGTCATGGTGGAGGTGGAAACATAATACAGCCAGTGAGAGTCCCTTAACTCATAAAATCCCAGATGACAAACATTGCAAACGTATTACTTCTTCTCTAATCCACAGCTTCCTTTCTTCCTAGGGTGCAACACTCTTTTTGAAAGATCTACAGAGGTAATTTAGCACAAACTCAGTCATGTATTGCTTACAGTGTAGTAATTAGTTTAATTGCCTATCCTGAGTGCATGACATTTTTTGGGGTATATCAAAGTCCTGTAACCTGGGGAAACGGGAGAGTTTTGGCTGTGGTTCCCTAAACAGTTTAGTCCCAAGTGTTACCCTAACAAGGGCCTGTTGAGAGAGAGAGAATCCAATTTTTCTGGTTATCACAGTTAACTACTTGATTGATTTTGGGTATCAAATGCTTGCCCAAACACACAATAATGTCACAGTTTTGGCAAATAATTACTATGTAGAGGACTATGCTCTTATCTTTTGTGACATCTGCTGAGGAATACTTGATGCGAATGTAGAAATGAAGTTGACACAGAAGAGGAAATTTTCCGTGTTACTTACTATGGCAAAGGAAGAATGCCGGTATGGTTTCTGCAGAAATTTCCATATTTATGATGGATTGTCTATGTGGTTGAAGAAAACATATTTGTTTTCTACAGGGCTTTGGTGAGAACTGTACACCGAGGGGCCAATGCACATTTGGAGCCCGTCTACAAGAAGAGGAGATCAAACTGTTGGCTGAATTTGTAAAGTCACAGGCTGAACAAGGTTGGCCAAACATAGAAAGTAACACAGATTAATTCTCATGAGATTTGTTTTGAAGGTTTGCTTCTGTTATTGATAATGGTAACTCATGCTAGCAAGAACATTTACGTGTTTTAAGTTCAGAGTTGTCACAACTATGAAAACATATTGTGTAGAGGCCTTTCATAAATGCAATTCTTTCTATCAGATGAGCTAGTGAGCATCAAAATCAGGATCTCTGATTGTAGAAAATCAAGTTGCATCCCTGGTAATGAGAATGGTATGTTTGGTTGACCTCAAAATTTTTAGGGTGGATTTCAAATCAGTGGAACAAAGTGAAAATAATTGTAAAAAGGTGGTGGTGCAAGCGGTCCTGTGCTCTAGTGCAAATGAAAACTGTAGCCTTGCGCTAGAGCACATACTCCACTTGCACCTCCAACTTTCTATAATTACTTTCAGTTCTTTCCACTGATTTGCAATTTCCCCAAATTCTTATGGCTACAAACATTGTGCTTTCTATAGCAATTAGAGGTTCAGTACACCCGGAAGATTTGACAGTCATCATGATGCCATTGGATAAACTCTATGGTAAGTTGGAAACAATGTGGTTTCAGCTTTTAACTATCATTCATTGTGTTATGATTGGTCTAGTAAATTCCATTAATAGCAAACTCTTATTTTAAATTGATGAGAAACTCCTAATTTTAGACTGATGCATAAGATAAACACCTTTTAAACAAACTAAACCATTAAGGCTAGAGCTATGTACCATAACCTCATGGAACTTGCAAAATGGACAAGCATCCTAATTTCTGTTCTTCACAACAATTTTAGAAATTCGAATATTAAGAAAACTTATGATATCAGGAGACAAGTTATGGATAGATCAAAATTTATGATATGAGGAGACAGGTTATAGATAGGTCAGTTGCTCTATATGATTTGTTATCTTTCTTTTACGTATTATCGGTATATCAATATTTCTTTGCAATAAATGGTAGATGTTTGATGTAGTCAAAAGACCTTTAGTTTGAACTTTTTTTGTACACTTGAAACACACACCCTCTGTTCAACATAGGATACGGCCATTTAAATTAATTAATGTTTGTTGCCGTTTGAAGGGATCAGCTGGGTTATCATGCAGTATTGTATTCTCAAATGTCTAAAATTATCAGCATCTTCTGAGGTTAGGGACTCACACACACACACACACACACACACACACTTTCCGACACAAGTTTATAATTTCTTTCATGTAAAGGAATATAAACATTTCAGGTTGAACATTTCTTGAGCATGTAAAACAGACTTTTGGGTCCATACCAATGGGATCCTAATTGAATGAAATTTTTAAGAGAGGGAAATCTTGGATTTTTGCTGATGGGATGAGAACAGAGCACCTATCGCAGTTATGCTGATATGGATTGAAGTCAACAAAACTTAATACTTGGGGGTTCTAGAGAATCAAGGATGCTAAGCAGAAGGTTTGGAACCCTTGTAGCAGAATGGGTATGGGAGTGTTGAGGTAACATTTGTGAATTATTCTGGTTCTGAATTATTCATTGCTATAAATAACTTTGTTTCAGATACAATTTGCTCCAACTATTCCGCATTGTTTGATGATTGAGCTTTACTTTCTTTAGCTTTCATTCAAGTCTTTTTCTTCCTTTCTTTCTTTGACTCTTTTATGCCTTTAATCAGCTTATCTATTTTAATGAACACAAGTAAATATCAAATTGGACTACATGTTTTTTGTATGATACTTTTGGTAATATGATTTGAAGTTTGGTCATCTTTACTATTGCCTTTCCTATTTGTTGTGCTAGATATTAGCCATCACTAACTAATAACAAGTTTTTTTTTGTGTGGGGAGACTGGGATGGGGTTGAACTTGTAACCTCCTTAGTGAGGAACATGAGTTTTGATCATTGAGCTAACCCCAATGGTTTCATTGACCAATAAGTTGGAATATCTAAAGTACGCTGACTTTAGGCCCCCACTCCATAGATCAAGGAGAGGTAGATTAGGTACATAAATAACTTTCGACATATTTTGCACAAAGTGATTGCACTTTGAGATGTTTGTTTCTTATCATGAAGAACTCTTTCTTGTGTTGGTTATTAAGCTTTTAGATGTGTGTTGTTGGATCATGAGTGTCTGATTTGATGTGATTCTTATTATATTTGTTAATAATCTCATACTGATAAAAAAATTAGATTCATTAAAATCATTTCACAAAAGAAGTTGAAAATTAATATAACTATAGCAGCAACCTTAATTCTAAATTTCCTTGTTCAAAGTGTCCATCAAACTGTTCCAGTCACTATCATCATGCTCATTTCACAACCTGCCTGAAGACTATGTTTTTGATTTGTTTATGATGTGCTTAAAACAGACTTGACAGGGGTTTAAGTCGTCAAAGCTCACGTGGGTTGTTGGCAACCAGATTCAACTGTCAATCCATTTCTTCTAACACCTGTATTATTATAGACAAATTCCCTTTTATTTGAAAGGACATATTATGTTGGAGATTACATCAAGTCTAATTATTTTTTGGATCCATATCAATGTTGTTAATATAATACTAATCAGCTTTGAAAAAAGAAAAAGAAAAAAGAAGATGATAGTGCACTTCAGTGTATCATTTCAGTATTATTGCTATAAATATTATATATTTGTCAATTGTTCTGGATTTATAATTCTTTATATAAAATAAATAAAAATCAACATTACTAAATGTATTGATTATTTATTAATTTTTATCTTTTAATTTTTTGCAAAAATAGAACTTTTACTTTCATAAAATATACCACTTTTAAGTATTTAATTAGTCTGTAACATTTGATTGTATAGAATGCACAAAAAAAGTAATATGATTTGTTAACATGATGTATAATAAATTCTTACAAAGTGTATTACTTTTTAGTACTCAACATTTTGAAGAGTACATCCAAAATAATTTATAAACTTTACTGAGTACATTTTGAATAAATTATTTAAATATTCAGGTATATTAATCGTGTTTATAAACATTTACTTGACTCTTTTGTAAATACATAAATATTTTAAATTTTAACTTCTAGTTCGTTTTTTTTTAGTTTTTACATAGCACTAATTACGATTATTCCAGTTTGTACAAGTACTGGTCGATACAGTCAAAAATTGGTCGATATGACTTGGAACAGACTAGTATATACGGTTCAACTTAAAAAATTGACTAGAACAAAACTCAACTCTCTTTATACTACGGTATGTACTAGCGTGGATGACCTAGTACAAAATGATATTTCATAACATTTGTCCATATTACATAGCCTACTTCAGGGTATTTTTATGTTCTTGAATTATTATATTTTTAGAATTATTTTGATTAGCTGCTTAGTTTCCTGATTTGATTAGGATAGTAGTGGTTGATTGTAAATTAATATGTGGTCTAAATTTTATGTAAATTTAATAAAGAATATAATTTTGTTTGTGCTTTTTCTCTTCCTACATATTCCATCAATGATTTTATATTATTACTATGTGTTTGATTTTATATTAACAATTGATATAAGAGTTTCCATTGCGCCAACAAGTTTTTGCCTCTACTAAACCTAGTTCCCCGGAAAATTGTGATTATGAAATTTACTAAACATTGTGTGATTGCGATTGTGACTGTGAGTGTGAAATCTACTTAAACATTGTGAAGTTAGCTCAAAAGTAGCTAGGATAGCTCAAAATACTTAGGTTTGGATTGACTAATGTATTGAGGAAGTTGAAAGTTTATTGTGTAAAGAGAGTTAGCAATTGCAAACATATAGTTAGAGTAGGTAAGTCTAGAAGTCTATTTTCATTTAAGTGCTTACCTAATCTTGCTAATATATTATATCTACATAAGACAGAGAGAGAGAGAGAGGGGGGGGGGGGGGGGGGGGGGATCCATCTCTCGTTGCTAATATGATTAATATAGTCCCTCGTCTCATATATATTAGATACTTATACGATCTACATTCTAGAGTGACCTCAAAGAGTAGGTATTTAACTATTAGTCGACTTAGTCTAAGTTTCAGTGTGACCTCAAGAAAGAATAGAGAATGAAACTTTTTAACTATTAGTCGACTTTTTAAAGTTCGTATTGATGATTTTTTCATAGGAGTCATAAGATCAGGGCAACTAAGACAACCTAGTTCATGAGTTCAGGACAACTAAGACAACCTAATTCATTTCTTTTTTCATTGGTTAACTGAGTATTTGTGTGGAAAATGTTTATGAAAGAATCAAAATTGAAAAGCACATATATAGGACTGTTTGGATATCACTTTGAATGTGTTAGATACTTAACTTCTTATTGATAATATTGTGAAGTGTCTATGGTGCTCAACAAAAGCTTTGGTGCAAGAAGCTCACACAAATGTTTTAGGAATAATGCTTTAATTTTAAGAGTCACATGAGTATGCAAAGTTGTTGTTAAATGGATTTGGCATAATCATGTAATTTTCAAAATTGTTGAAATATTTAAGAGTATACAATATGTTTTATTTTATTTTTATATTAATGAACTCTTGATATTTTGTTTGTTTGTGTTTTTTCTTTTTCTTTTTTTGGGACGGTCTTAAAGTGACTTTATTACATCATTTTGTATACATTTTCTATGTGTATTTTATGTTTATGTATCCTGTACATTGGAAGCAATCATTTCATACTTATCAATTTGGTTGATGCATCTTAATCATAATCTTATATAGGGATTTGAACTAAACATGTTTGCCATGGTTATATATCTAATGCAACATTAAAATTAACAACATAAGAAACATATAGACATAATAATTTTGCATTGACCCCACAAGTTCATTAATGATGGCTAACTCACCTGCTAATTGCAACCCCATCATTGTTTCGGTTCACACTAGACTGGAAGGTGTTGGGATCGTCGGTCATCATGAATTTTATTTCGATTATTTATATTGTTTGTCTGATTGAATTATGTGGGTAGATCATTTAATTTTTTTATAAAAAGAAAATTTGAAATTGATATGATAAATCTTAGTCATGATTTTATTATTTTTTTCAAAAAAATGAATTGCCCAGTTTGTAAATTATATTTGTCGCCTATTTTATTTTATTATTTAAGATTAACTGCACTAATATCTTCTAAGATTTGAAAAAAAATACACTTAGTTCTATAATTTAAACAAAATTGTATAAACTTCCGTTCAATGTAACAACGCTAATAAAGTGATTGAATCGATCAATTATCCTTAAATATTTTATTTTTTAAATTTAAAATCTGACATTAATGTCAATTGACCGAAACCCCCCCTCCATTGCCGCATTTCTAATTCTTTACTGTTTCAAACCCTATGCATTTGATGTTATTAAAATGAATAATTATAGTGCAAATTTTATTTTATCCCATGTGATTTGAGTTGGGTGCGGATTACTCTTATAATATTTGAAACGAAAATGCCTGGTAGCTCGAAGCTACCAGGCTCGAATTGGCTCGAGAGGAGAAACAGAAGAGAGGAGGAAGAAGAGAGGAGAAAGAGGGAGAGAAGAGAGGAGATCGCGCAGCACCATCGCCGTGGAGATCGCGCAGCACCGTCGTCCCGTCGCCCCGTCGCTGCTCGTTGCCTCGTCGCCTCGTTCGTCGCCTCGTTGTTGTAGCTCCTCCGCCTCTGCTTCCTCCTCCGTCGCAGCCCCGCCGCAGCTCACCGTCTGCCTCACCTCGCCTCCCACCGCCATTTTGATGGCCCCCTCCTGTTCCTCCTCCCTCCCTCCCTCCTCCTCCTCCTCCTCCTCCTCCTCCTCCCCCCTCCTTTCTTCCTCCTTCCTTTTCTCTTCTTCTCCCTTCTCCTTCTCTGCTTCAACCAGTCTGCAACAAACAGAGGAAAAAAAAAAAACAAAATCGACGCCAAAACAACGTCGTTTTGGCATCGAGCCGCGATTCGAGCTACGTAGCACTTCCGTATTTGAAAATCACCATATAACCCTCCCATGGTTATTGGATTGAGGTGCACAGTTAACACCGTTAAAGGTAAAAGTAAAAAGACTATTTTGCTCTTATATATATAACTCTTATTTATCATTTCTCATTTAATGCATTTGAGAAAAATAAGGGTTATGTGGAGAGAATTTAGGATTTCAACAAGTGAAATTAGGATTTTGATTTAACAAATTAATTTGAACAACATAATTTCCATCAAAAATTAATTTAATTAAATCACAAATTATCATTAACTTCCTAATTATTTATTCAATTCCTAACTTTTTCAACCTAATTTAAATTTAGTTATGTTTTCAGAGCATATATATATATGTATATATATTTTATACAAACATATATACATTCATATACCATATACATCATTATATATTTATTTTCTTGGAATCATATACATATATATATATATTTTTGGAATTAACATCATGTTTTTGGAATTATAAAATTATTTTGGATTCATCAACATCATCATCTGAAACACTGAGATTTTGACAGCAAAAATCATGGAGTTCATGAATTGAAGTACAATTAGAGAGTAACAATCATGGGTTTTAGGTTTTTGTTTGGGTTTTTACTTTTTGATTTGGGTTAATTCGTCTTGAATGAAAATGTTAGATTGAGAAACCAATAGAATACCCATATCTATGACTGAAGAATTTACCACTTTAAAAATGAAATATGTATATATAAAGAGAGAAATGGACATATACAAACATATATGTATATATGTAGAGAGAGAGAGAGAGAGAAAGATGACAATGTAATCTATGTATGTATCTATCTATGTATTTAGGGGTGAGTAGGCGGATATACCGATCCGTCCAAATCGATTGAACCAAACCGATTCGTCGCATTTTGGACAGATGCGTGATAACGAGCAAACGGTTGCAAATTGATTTTTTTCAATTCGCCTAGTTTTGAACGGATAGCGGATTTGAGGTTCATTTGGTTACAACCGAAACCGTCAAACCGCAAACACTCCTAGTAATTTGTAAGACTTTAATATTTTCAATTTGTTTAGATATTTTGTTTGTGTTTTTCAATTGAAAAAGAGTTTTTAACTTGAATATATTTTTTGAATTGAAAAAAATAAATGTATTATTTATCTACATTTTTAAATTTTAAATCTAACTTTAAAAATAATAAATAAAAAAAATGATACATGCTAGTTGGTTTTTGTTTTCAAAAATAGATATAGATGTAATAATACAGAGGCATGCAATTTCTACTACTAACTCTTGTTCATGATTTTTGGTGGTTAGAATTGTTTACATATTTTAAGAATCACATATTGTAATACTATATGTAGACGAGATATACCGTGATTGTAATATAATGGATGAGGCATGCAGTGATTGTAATATTCTAAAGTTTCAAATTTTCTTTCTTTGGATGAGGCATACAGTGATTATATTACTTTTTAAGTCTTCACTGTAATACCCCCCCTTTTTTTTTTTTGAGGAATGTTAAATTATATTAAAAATTTATAAAATTTTAAAACGTCAAATTGATTTGCATTTATCCATCAATCTGTCAATTTGCTCAATCCACATCTGCCGGATTGGAGAACGGATGCGGATTGATTTTCTCCAATCTGGCGGACGGATGACGGATTGGAGATTCTGTGGCCTCAACCAACCCGCCCATCCCTACCATGTATCTCATCCTTCTTGCAGGTACTATGTGAGAGAAATAGAGAGGCTTATAGAGAGAGAACATGAGGCGGAACACAAGAAGATGAGAGAGCTTAGCTGTGTTTGTGTGGTGTGGTGAAGTGAGGATGAGATATATGAGTCTGGTCCGAATCATTTGTTGTCACCGTCGCCTAGTCTAGTCATTGTCACTATGGTGTTATGGGTTGCGTGTCCAAATCGTGGGATCATTCAAGATAAAGAAATGGGAGGGTTGTAATTTTAGAGACTCATTAAGGTGTTTTGATCTAAAAAAAAATTCATATTCATAACAACTCTCAATAGATGCACGTGAATTACACTTTTAGTTAGTTTTGACAGAAATTGTAACTGTGCACTTCAATCCTGTAACCATGGGGAAGTTATGTAGTGATTTCCAAAT
The DNA here is from genome assembly GCA_036172215.1 of Camellia granthamiana. NCBI lineage: Eukaryota > Viridiplantae > Streptophyta > Magnoliopsida > Ericales > Theaceae > Camellia > Camellia granthamiana. The sequence goes on along the minus strand of CM069909.1, from coordinate 85,640,530 downwards.
GTCATGGGATAATCTGCACCCGACCCAACTTACAGGGGGTAAAGTGAAGTTTGTTCATAATTATATTGTGATATGCATTTATGATATATGTATTTTATATGGGGTTAATCAAATTGGATAAATACACAAGTAAAAATAATATTGTTTATTTTATCAATATATATATCTATATAATAAAGGAGAATGATTTTTGAATTTGTCTTTTTGTCCTACTAGGACGTTTAAACGGCTTAAATTGTTCAAATTATAAAAAAAAATGGTTGTAATGTATCCTACTTTCTCGCTTCTCTCTCTTACTTTTTTCTTTTTTCACTCAACCTTCCAATGATCCCATGAATAATTCTATATATGATTCCATGATCCCACCTTCCTCCTTTTCTTTTTATTTTTTTATTTTTCTCCTTATTTATTTTTATTTTTTTGTTTTCCTCATTTTTGTTCACTTATTTTTATTTACACCTTGCCTTTAGGCACGGGTACGAGCCACGGGCATACACTAATATATATATATATGACAATTATTTTTATTTATTAAGGTAATATATTCAGCAATATTATAACAAGTAAAGAGCAAACTTTACAGTTACACATGACTAATTTATCCATCTAAGAGTTGGTTTAATAGAATGAGTTAGGATTGTAAATTTAACTAAGAGAAACATGCTTTATCAATAGTACGAGTTCCTTTGAGCCCAATAATTCCAATTATCCATTGACATTTGCATATATTTCTACCTTTGTTCATTTTTTAACTTTAAAGAGGGGAAAAAATTAGGCACCCTCAACGATTGCATAATTCCAAGTATGAGATGGGCAAAACATTACAATGTGTTCCTAGAAAACAAGGAGCCATAAGTGTTAGTGGTTGGTGATTCATTGGAGTCACTTCGATGCTTAAGTTTGCAATAATTATGAATGGAGAGAGATTTAAGTTTATAATATAGGGTTTTTTTAATTTTCTTTCAAAGAAAACGTAATCTTGTGACAAGTCATTTCACTTCGTTGATAAGATATGGTACATGTCTCCAAATTAATGGAGAAGTTGGTTTCCTTACGCAATGTTGATTTTTTTTCTTTGACCTTGTTTTAACCACTAATCAGGAGTTGACTAATCACCAACACCACGTGACGTTGATTAGTCTCAACCAATGAAATTGTGTGTTAGCTTGATCATTTGGGGCCCTATGTTGGATCTATGCTAAATTTTCTTCTTCCAAAAGTTTGCTTCCTTTTTAAAGGAAATTCACCAAATGGAACCCGTTGCACTTTTAAGTAGTGTTTGGATATTCTAGAATTTTTGAGAGCGTTATAGAGAAAAGAACGAAAGGACAAAATGAAAGAAATAGGTAAATTACACTTATCTTTTCGGAAGTTTCTGGCAAATATAGAGACTTCTTTTATAGTTTTATTAATTATAAAAATCTCATCTATTTTTGTTGATAATATCAAATTTTCTCAATCTATTAATTTAGCACAAATGCCATTATATTTCTATCCAAAATGATCATATTAATTCAAATAATTTGATTGAAAAAAAAGAAAAAAATTTAGAGAAATATCAAAATTTCAAGTCTCCTTCTAATAAATTTGATTGAATCTCACATAGATTTTTTGAGTTTTTTTAAAAGACTTTTTTTTCTTATAAATAGGTAAAGACTTTTATAATAATTTCAAGCTCTCCATGAAATTCCTCACCAGAGGAGACCCTTAAAAGAGAGTTTATAAAAGAAAGAAAAAAAAAATAGTTAGAAAACATTTAGGTTGCATTTGTTAGAGCTTTCTAAATATGATTTGAGAGTAGGAATTGTATTTTGAGTTTAGAGTTTTGGAATTATGATTTGAGTATAAAAAATTTGTTTGGTGAAAGAGTTTTGAATTGAATGGGAAATTTTTGATGTAACATATGATATTTGATACAAAAACTTACAACTCATAACCAAACACACAATTCAAAATTCTATTAAAGCTTATAAAAAATTCAAATTTTTTTTTGAATATATAAAAATTAATGTATCAATTGCAAAAAAAAAATTTTACTGTTCGAGTCAACTGGCCGAACGACCAGTGGGACAACCGGTTAACCCAAATTTTCCCGCCTAAGATAGAGTTTTTAAAATTGAATGTGGAATTAACTTCAGAAAACCGTAAACAAATATGAAACTCAAATAAAAGGGTAGAATTAGCTTTGGAAAAGCGTTTCAAACAGAGCCTCAATTTTTTAAAAATTTCTTTAACCCAGTCGATTCGCTTGACCTGTCCCTGATTTGGCAGTCCAACCACTGATTTTTTCAATTCTTTCTAAATAGGCCGGCTTTTACCTTGGAACGGTTTAGGGTATATATTCGGACCAGAATCTTGACTAGTTGACAGTTCAACCGATCGAACGGTTTTCAAAACCATGGTATAAACAATGAAATATTTATTAATTTTAATTAATGTATTTATTATTTAAATTTCTTTTTACTTTTCTTCTTTTAAGTTGAAACAAATGGATCAATTTTTTTCCAACAGTTTGTCCTGCTTATTTATTTATATGTAAAAGAATTATTTGTTGCTAAATTGTTAAGATATTATTAACAAATTTTAATTTTTATATTTGAGTCAATAAATTTATAGTCGATGCATATTTATATTAAAAAAAATGCACACTATTCTTACATAATTAAAAAATAAATATAGAAGTAAAAAAAACCTCACAATAAATTAAAATTTGTTAATAGAGAATGAAAAATTAAGAAATCATTTGAGAATAATAAACAATTTAAACAATTTCTTATTTCTTATAACTAAAATCTTTACTTGAATGGAGAAATTATTTTAAAATACTAAAATACTCAATTAATTTGTTGTATGATACTTAAAACATAATTCTCCATCTTTATTTTTCTCATTTAAACTATTTTTATTAAATTAAATCTTAAAATTAATTTCTCACCTTCATTAATGGTTAAATTTTTTACTTTATTTTTTAATTTATAGTGAAACGTTATTATTTAAATTTACTTCTTCTGTATATCTAATAATTATATAATTTTATCGATAAGATTGAGAAGTTAGACTTTAATACTAATTTAAACACACAACGAAATACGACACCTTCTAAAGAAAATATATTAATTTAATTTAATTTACATTATTAAATATATATGAAATTATTATTTATTTTTCATAATCTTTTTAAAATATAAATGTAATGTAATTTCTTGACTCTATTTTTTTCCACAAGTTTTTTGAACTTTTACAAACAAAATATAAAATAAAAATTCAACTATTAATGAAGGTGAGAAATAAATTTTAAGATTTAATTTAACAAAAATAGTTTAAATGAGATAAATAAAGATGGAGAAATAGATTTTAAGTATCATACATAACAAATTAATTGAGTATTTTATTTTTCTCAAATAATTTCTCCATTCAAGTAAAGATTAATTTTAATTTTAGGTGTAAGAAATGAAAGATTGTTTGAATTTTTTATTATTCTCAAATGATTTCTTAATCTTTCATAACTAATTTTAATTTATTGTGAGTTGATTAGATTGTTTTTACTTCTATTTTTATTTTTTAATTTTTTTTAATCATGTAAGAAATATTAACTTGCGTTTTTTTAAATATGCATCGACTAGAAGTTTAATGACTCAAAGATAAAAATTAAAATTTGAGAATAATATATGATTAAGAAAAGATAAAATAATAATTTTTTTACATATGAATAAATAAGTAATGCAAGTCATCAAATAATAAATACATTACTTAAAATAATAAATTTTAAGTTATTTATGTGGTGTGAAATAAGTCTTATATTAAATTATTAGGATGCTATTTGACATTAATTTTAGAGAGATTATTTATTTTTAAGTATTTTGTCAATAAAAATTAAGTATTTTTTGCTATTAAAGGATTTAATAATGTTTTAACAATTTAAAGATTTTATTTAATTTTGCATGAAATTTAATAATTTTATTAAATAATTGTAAAATATGTATGGATTTTTGATAATATACATGCAAAACCTTAAGGGAGGTAAATGAAATTTCTCATTTGAATAGATAAAATAATTAATGGACAATTTTGTTATTTTTAATATGATATCAGCAAGTTTTATTAAATAACCTAATAATGAGATAATCTTAATAATAATTTTAAAAATAAGAGATATTAATATAATTATTGAAACTATATAAAAGATTTATGTAATTTTAAGAAATCTTAAAGGAGGTAAGTATAACTTACCTAAAGAAATAGTGTATTTTTTTTTTTCCTTTTCTTTTTCATTTACAAATTCCTCACAAAGTGAAGATCCAAGAACAACAAATAAGAGAAACACCAAATAACTGTTGGACAAACAAAGGTCTTTAACAAACCTTATCTATAAAAGCAGGCACACCTCCCCAAATACCATGTGACACTACGTGATATTTTCAGTAATGAGAAGCTGCAATACACAATGCCTCCGTTTGGAAAGGAAGGTTTGCGTTAAAATAGTAATATCGGCAATGGTAGGGGGCCCGAATTTGGGTGTTCCTAATGGCTCGAATTTTCTTATCAGGTAAAAAAAAAACAAAAAAAAAAAAAAAAAAGTTGCCAAAATTGACAATTAGGGGCATTTGAGCCACAGTTTTTAGGGCCACCAATCATTTTCCTAGTTATATAAGGTAAAATAGGTTATTTTAATTTAATAAGATAAAATATTATATTTAATTTATAATTATTATATTATTTTTTTTATAAAAAGTTAAAAAGTCAAAAAGTCCTTTTCAAACGAGATTTTTTAACTCCAGACTAAAATAATTAAAAAATCAAAAAGTAAAAAACTAACCCATTTTCCAAACGAACCCAACGAATTATTTTTTATCTTCTAACTATTTAACCGAGATAAGTTAAAATATTCTACTTGTAAAATTTGATGTTATGTGATTGGTTTGGAATACCAAATACATGTTATCGCATAATGGTGGAGAAATGGAGAAATACTAAAACCAATAACCAAACACAAGTGGCACCATATATTAAAAAACAAAAACAAAAAAAAAAAAATCCCTAATTTATGCTGGAAAAGAGAACTCTTATATGGACAGCTTTGTGGACAACCACCACCACTAGATCAAACCTTAATCAAATGAAGATTCAACTCTTTCAGCTAAATTACAGAGGAAAACCATGTGACCACCTATCCATTAATCAGGCACTTTAAAAAATAAAATACAAAAAAAAAAAAAAAAAAAAGTTGTGGTCCTTCATTTCCATTAGGGTTTGTCTGTATGTAATGGACATCAAAGAAAGACACAAGAACCACCCAAAGCTAAGGACAAAACTGTGCCCTCAACTGATTCCTCCCCAACCTGGCCAATAATATACATATATTACATATAATATATATATATCTATAAAATGAAAACAATATTTGTTGGCGGAGTGTTGATATCGTTACCTGTCGTGGTATCTATGCATAAGGAAATTTTGTTAGTTGGATCATGCAAAAATTTAAGGCTAAGGTTGGCTGATAGGAACTTTGATGAAAATAGATGATTCTAGCATTTGGAATGGATTGAAATAGGAAAATGATTTTTGATTATCTATTATAGCAAAAACCATATTTCTAAACTAATTACGAATTCAATGCTCATTTTTTTAGAACTTTTATTACCAGTAATCTCATTATTAATGAGATTTTCATTCATACTCAAGATTTCTTGTCATCGAAACATAGCATAAACGCTAATTCTCATAACATTAAAAAAAAAGAAAGGGAATTTTTATGCAGGTCCAATTACACAAAAAATTTCTTAACCCATTAAATCTCATACATCAACCCAAGATTGTAATACCGTTATCCAATTAAAAATGATAACAAGCTCGCATGACAATCAAATATAAAATTTTGAAGACAATAAATATAAAATTTTTAAGACAATAAATTGGGCTGTGAAATTTCATAGTACTTCCAAAAAAAAATTAAGAAATTTCTTGATTTTTATAAATTCTTATAATTTCTGTACAAATCTATGCAATTCACAATTTGTGTGCAGAAACTATGAGATTTTGCTGTTAACATAGAAATTGTGACATTCCAAAATAAATTTACCATTTTTCACATAAATTCTTAGTTTCTATGGTATAAAATTTCATAGTTTTGTTTCTATATTTGTGAAATATCACAATTGACCCCACTTCTTTGTACATGGCGCCGCCCATGGCCCTAGCAACTGACAAATGTGAAGGCATAGAGAATGAAACCCTAGATGGTGAGAGGAGGGGACTCTCTAGGATTTTCCTAATGTTGGCCTAACATTGAAAACAACCCCTAACATGCAAGGTGGTGTATTCAAGCAATTGGAGGACCTTTGCATTTGCATATTCTCCAAGCAAAGGACATACTGCCCCCATGTGACCACAAGCAAAGCATGCCCTATTTATATCCCATCTTCCAACCTGATTAATACGATGCTATCCTTATTGTATGTATAATAGTTGTTTTTGTCTACTATTTCTTTATCAAATGGTCCTAATGTATATGGGGGCAACATAGCTACTACCCTTGCTTTAGGTAGAACATTAATTTTCAACTCCATAGTATGACCAAATATTTTATGTCCATAATTTTTTTTTCTGTTCCTCTTTTAATTTATAATTATTAGATTATGTGAAAATTTAGAAACATAATTTATCTCATGACATAATCTAACTGTTATAAATGATTTAAGACATGAGGATATAGAAATTTGTAGATTAAAAGTCTCATATCTAATGGGTGTTACTACGAAAATTTATAGTACTAACAACATCTTATCTTCATCACTAAAAGTATACATTTTTAGCAATGGAATGACGAAGGAAATTTTTTTATTGTCAAAAGTATTTCAAGACAATAATGAATAAAATTAATAACATACTATTTTCTACCACCAACTTGTAATGGAAGGGAATTTCATAACATGTGATAATATGGGTTCTACTTACATCGTGAGCAGACGGTAAAAATTACAGAACTAAATTATGTTCTCATATGAGGATCAAACAAAAATATCCAGTTTTGGCAACAAAAAAACAAAGGAAAATGATTTGTCCCTCTAAAAAAGTCTCCCTAATCCCCCTAGGGTGTGTTTGATTGGACGGACTGGAAAAGGGGGGATTAGAATCCATCGGACTTGAGTCCTGGGATTAGAATCCCCCGGACTATTTGGTTGGATTGGATATGTATCCTGTGTTTGTTTTTTCATGGGATTAGATGTCCGGACTGTGAATCCCCCGGACTATTTTTAGTGAATCCAACGTTTGGTTGGACGGACTGGATAGAATAAATGAACAAATGACTATTTTACCCTTTTTTAATTGTTTACTAAGTAATAGCAATATTAAACATATCTTTAATATTTTAATTATTTTTAGCTAGATTAAATAAAAAAATATTTTATTTTATTTTTTACACAATTAAATACATTTATTTTTTAAAAAAAATAAATAAATAAATAAAATATCAATAAAAATATATATTATTTTTTTTAATTAAGATTTTAAATAAATTTGTTTAAAAAAATAATAATAATCAAAAAATGAAATTAAATAAAACATCTATTAAATTTAAATAATGAAATTAAATAAAACATAAACAAAATTTTAAAATAAAACATCAATAAAATATCCATAAAAAATTATTTCAAAAAATTAAATAAATAAAACATCAATAAAAAGTTAAATAAAATTATTTTATTTTTAAATTGAGACATTTAAATTTTATTGAATTTTATTAAATATAATACATAATTAAATAGTAGAGGGTCAAAATGGTCATTTCATCATTTAATCCAAACAGTGATTAGTCCCCCACTTTCTGTCCCACACCCCCCCCAGGACAGGATAGTCCCCCATATGGGGGACATGGAGTCCGGCCGGACATGGAGTCCGCCGGACTAAAAAAAAATCAAACGACGGATAAGGAGCACTATTTGGACTCAAGTCCAAATAGTGGATAGTCCCCCCCTCCAATCCCCCCAATCAAACAAGGCCTTAATGTCCAAAACGATATCGTTTTGGGCATTTTATTTTTTTTTGCCTTGGTTTGAAATTTAGGGGGATTAGGGGGCCAAAAATTAGGGTGATGTAGCACAACCCAAAAAAAATATATTGATTGTCAACATTTTTATTTCTTATAATGATATCATATAGCCTTACATTTGAATATTTTGGCCTTGTTTGGTTTGTGTTTCTCAAAAAATTTTGGGGAAAAATTCTTTACAAATAAGTTTTCAAAAGTAATCAAACCAAACAAATTTTTCCAAAATTTTTTTCAAAACTTGTTTGGTTTACAAATTTTCCAAACAAATCTCTCTCTCATACACATCAAATCAATCACTTTTTCCAAAACTCTCTCTCAAAATAATTTTCAAAACATCTTTTGAAAAAAAACCAAACTAAACAAATTTTCGTACTTTTTATCTCAAAAACATGTTTCTCAAATACAAATTGTGTGAGTGATTTTCTGATCACACTGCCCACCTTAGTACTTAGCTGTAGAATACTGGCAGAATAGATGGCACCTGGTTGACCTGCAACAGAAAGAAAAGAATCCAGCGGTGGTTCGTCCACCCGAGGGTACTCCGACGATCAAGTCAGTATATCTCTCAAAAATAAATCAATTATTCAACTCACAAGCTTGAGTATAAAAGCATACCTTAGACCCATGGGGGTGCCTTTCTTTTATAGCCAATATAATCCTTGTCCTAATAGGAGCCTGACTCCAATAGACTCAGGATTACTGCTAATCTGGTACATCCAGTGGGATTAGGATAAACTCTCTAAGAGTTTTATCTTTATCCAAACTGAAGTCTTCTCTCAATCTAAGACTCTTATCCTTTCTCTGCTTATCTCGGATTCCGATATCTTCGGAGATAACCTCGGCAACTCCGAGATTACCTCGGCGTAACTACCACGACACGTGGCACCTCGGCTTACACGCCGGGCGTCACCTTACCACGTGTTGGTACTAAGCAAATATATCCCCCACACAGACCAAACAAGGTGTTTTTGCTACTAATCAAATTGTCCATGTTTGACAGCATTTCATTATTTAAAAAAATAACAATAAATAATAGATTCAATTTTAATTTTTAGTATGTCATATAAAACATTTTTTCTAATTATTCAATTTAAATCCTTAATTAGAACCACATAAAAATATATTTTAAAAAGTATACATTATTACGTAAATATATAACTTTATATTATCAATTTAGCTACTTACAAATTGAGGCGTATTTTGTTAAAAGTTACTTTTTTTAAAAAATATTAAAAAAAATAATATCACTTAAAAAATTAATAAATTTTTTAATTTTATTTTCAAAATATGCCCTGTGTCAAATATTCGATTATTAGAATAAAAAAATATTCAGATGGTTTCATTGTATTGGCTCAAAAAGTATTGAAATGGTGTGTGAACCAAAGCAACCACTTTTCCCCATAAAAAGTTTGGATCACTGACAATATTTGTTGAGTTAGGCCTAGACTAGTAATTATTCAGATGAGAGTTTGATAGATGAAATAGAGTGGTCCCATTAATCATTTCCTCTAGAGTACTGTTTTCCAATTCAATATCTCAGATCCAGAGAGAGATGAGACACTGCGAGAGAGAGAGAGAGAGACTCTGCATTGGAAACAACAGGTCAATGTCACTAGCTGTAACGGCATCCACTAGGTGAGCAGTGAGTGAATATTTCTACTAACAACAATGATTCTTTTTTTTCCTGCCCTTCCAATCACCTCTTGCCACGTGACAAAAGGGATAAAGGGGGTCCCAACCTTTATTCTTCTACAAATTCTGAATCGATCTCTCGCATTTTGAACCACGGATGATTTTGGATTAATTTTTTTTTTAATTCGTTTAATTTTAGACAGATAACGAATTTAAATTTTTTTTTTACTGCAATTGAACTGTTTTAAATCACGAACATCTTTAATAATTTATAAAATTTTATATTAAAAAAAGAATTTAAATATTTTGTTATATTTTTAAATTAAAAATCTTTTTATTAAATGATAAGAGTTGATATTTGATATTTATGTAGAAAATATAGGGCTTAATCTTGTAATTTTTTAAAAAAATCAATTTAAATAATTTATATATAAAAAAGTAATGAAATAGTTTTGATAATGTATGATTTTCTTATATGTTTTTATTATTGATATTTGATAATATACTTGATAATCTTTTAGTTATATTGAGTCAAATTATTATTCCAAAAAAAAAAATATTGACAAATTATTATTTTATTTTCAAAATTTGTAAAAATTTAAACTACCAAATCGATTCGCTTCCATCCGCTAATCCACATCCGTCAATTCGATGGACGAATACTGATTGATTTTTTTCAATCCGCCCATCCGACGGACAAATGGCATATTAGAGATTCCCTGACCGCAACCGAACCACGAACACCCCTAACATCCACAATAAATTAATTAAATTGTCAATTTAATTTAAAAAATTCAACAAATTAATTAAGAGACTATTTAAAATAATTTTACTTACAAGTAAGGCTACGTTTGATCATTTTTAAAAAATTATTATAAATTGTCTTTTCTTTTTTTTTTTACATTTTTTTTCATAAAAAATAAAAAAATTACTAAAATAATATATTTTTAAACGAGGTCTAACTAGCTACTTTTGTTCACTAGTAGACCCTGTTCACAAATTGAGGCCAAGTTTGACTAAACTAAAAAAGTGCACTTATTTCATCTTTTTATCTTTTTTAGGTTACATCAATCAACATCTCCTCTTTACTTTTTTCTACACATAATACAAGAAAAGTCAAAAAGTGCACTTATTTAGTCTTCCCAAACTTGGCCTGAGTATCTTAATTGTTTTTTAATTTTTTATGAGAAAATATGCTAAAAATGAAAAATATAATGATGTGATAATTTATAATAATTTTTTTTTTTTTGGGGTTAAAAAACCAACTCCCCAAATGTTCAGAAAGAATCAGTTATTAGAGTTCAGTTGGTATTCGTTACGTAAATAAATTAAATTTAAATTCATTTAAAAATTATTAAATTTTCAAAATCAAACTTGACCAATTTATTACTTGATAAACATAAACACATTATAAAGAAATCAAGACACTCGAATTCGACTCATGTTTAATTTGTTAAACTAGTTATTTAGGGGTTATTCGGGGTGTCCTAAATAAGTATATTTTTGTCTTTTTGGACTAAAAAGTTGAGGAAAAAAATATGGATGTTTGAGTTAACTTTTTTGACTTTTTTTGGAAAAATGTGTAATAAAAAATTGTAAAAATTGGTTTGTAGAGGAAAATTAGGATTGGGAGTTGTGCAGCCGTAATTGTTGACTTTTAGTGAATAGTGTTAACTTTTTAACTTTTTGAGTAACTTTTTGACTTTTTGACTTTTTTTAAGTACCTCAAACTTGGCCTTAGATAAGTCCAGCTTGATATGTTTTCAAACAAATTTGTTGTTTAGGATGACCTAAATAAGCCTCCGTTTGGGAAGTGGGTTGGCTTTTTGGCTTTTTGACTTTTTTGGCTTTTTTAGCCTGGGCTTAAAAGTTTGGTTTGGGAAGGGCTTTTTGGCTTTTTGGCTTTTTTGACTTTTTTTGTGAGAGAGGAGTGTAATGATTATGGGTTGGATGTGATGTTTTGTTTTTTGTGGCTAAAAAAGCCTATTTTGTCTTATATGGCTAATTTAGCCAAAAAGCCCCAAAAAAGCTCTTGCCAAACATGCTCTAAGTACACTTTTTGTCTTTTTACGAAAAGATGTGCAGAAAAATAGAGAGATGATGTAATGAAAAAAAGATAAAAAGATAAAAAGTGTGTACTTATTTAGGATAGTCAAATTTGACCTTAGTTTTTAAACTAAACTCAAACAATTTATTATTCAATTCAACTCAACTTAACTTTTGCACTAATCACTATTCAATAGCCAATTAATTCCCCCCCCCCCCCCTCCTTAAAAACATTGAATGAATATTTTAAAATAAAAAAAAATTATTAAAATATACATTGAATAAATGACTAGCGAAAGAAACAAATTAAGATTTTGACCAACATAGCTAGGGATGCTCTAACAATGAGCCCAAATTTAAAAATTAAGTTGTCCCAGTTGATCAGATAATTGAAAAGCTACACATTAAATTCTTATGATTTGAATCAATAGTTAAAAAGTAAATTATGCTGAAAACTCTTAGATTAGGGCTTAATAAAAACAAATGCAAAATTTAGAAAATTTTGATATAATTTAGGGGTGGGTTGGCATCCCATAAATAATTCATCTTTTTATCTTTTTTTTATCACATCACCTCTTTACTTTTTTATACATCTTTTCGTAAAAAAATAAAAAATATACTTATTTAGATCATTCCAAACAATCCCTAAAATTATATCCGAAGACTAGTCAAGATGAACCCGAACACTATTATTATAGCCCTGTTTGGTAGAGCTGTGGGAAAGTGCTTATAGCTTATGCCTAAACAGCTTATAGCTTATAACTTTCAGCTTAAGCTGATTTCCAGCTTATTCTTAAAGCATCTCCTGCCCCACTCAAAGAATAAGCTGATTTCTGACTTCCACAAAGCTATAAGCTAAACCAAACACATCAAAATAGCTTAAATTAAGCTGAAAGCTGAAATAAGCTGTAAATAATTTCTGCCAAACAGGCACTATATTTTAAGAGGAGAGAGAGAGAGAGGGGGGTCCAAAAACCCACCACTAAAAACGCCGAGTGTTTTGGAAAGTTAGTAAAAAGTTGACTTTTGACTTTTTATCAAGTTTTTTAGCTTTTTGAAAAGTGATTTGGAAAGTTGGTAAAAAATTAGCTTTTGGATTTTTAGTTTAATATTTGTTTATGGTGTCAAATCAAATTAAAATGACCAAAATACCCTTACCGAACATAAGAATTTTATTTTTTTATTTTTTTGTCATAGGTCCCAATATATAATTTCACACTTGCGTTTTTATAATTTCCCAAACCAATTTTGTTACGTTTTTGCCACTTGCGTTTTTGGATCTTTTGAAAAAAACGTGACTTTTTATTTTGGTTCCCAAAAGAACACTGAGGGGTGTTTTGGGAAGTTGGTAAAAAGCTAGCTTTTAGCTTTTTACCAAGCTTTTTAGCTTTTTGGAAAGTGATTGGAGAAGTTGGTAAAAAGCTGACTTTTTGCTTTTTAGTTTAATATTTATTTATGGTATCAAATCAAATTAAAATGACCAAAATACCCTTACCCAACATAAGAATTTTATTATTATTATTTTTTTTCATAGGCCCTAATTTATAATTGGGCGGTGCTTTAGACCCCCAATGACGTGACGCACAAGGGTTGATCGAAAATTAAAAAAAAAAAAAACAGTTTTTTTTTTTTGGGCCAATGGGAAGGCTACACACACGACCCCCAGTGACCCCTACTGGGGGTCTGAGGCATTTTTCTTTATAAGGGGTTGTTTGAGATGTTCTAAATAAGTGCACTTTTTGACTTTTTATTAAATATGGGTTGGGTTTGAAGTGATGTGGTAGAGAAGTGATGTGACTTAAATAAGATGATGTGACTTAAATAGGATAATGACTTTTTGACTTTTTGAGTGCCATTTTGGCAAGTTGGCAAAAAGCCAACGTTTTGTGTGTGTTGCCAAAAACTCAAGTTGCCAAAAACGCCCCAAATTCCCATTTGGGAAGACCAAAAACGCCACCCCCAAATTTACCAAATTATCCTTTAGAAAATTTTGATTAATTAATTTAAAAAGCAAAAAGTAAGGATATTTTAGTCATTTTGGAGTGATGTGACACTTTAAAAAAATATTAAACCAAAAAGTAAAAAAGTCAACTTTTTACCAACTTCTCAAATCACTTTCAAAAAAGCCAAAAAACTTGGTAAAAAGCTAAAAGTCAGCTTTTTACCAACTTCCCAAAACACCCCTGACTTTTTTTTGAAGATGCCAAACTTAGCCTAATTTTACACCTGCGTTTTTAACACTTGCCAAACCAATTTTCTGGCCTTTTTGGCACTTGCGTTTTTGGACATTTTGTCCAAAAACGTGACTTTTTGCTATGTTCCCAAAATGACACTGAGAGTGTTTAGCAAGATAAACTTTAACTTGGTTTAGTTAAAATTCAACAGAAAATAAATAAATAAATAAAATAATGAATAAGATAAAATATCATTTTAAATTTATAATCATTTTATTTTATTTTTACAAACATTATATCCAATTACAAAAAAATTTAATCATCTTTTCAAATATAAAAATCTTAACTTATTAAAATAATCAAAAATTAAAATAACTTACTAAAATATCAACTTCCCACGCACCCTCTCTATATATAACACTGTACAAAGAGGAGAGGGAAAGAGGTGCATACATCTATACAGATGATGGGCTGAGGAGAGGGAAAGAGTCAGGAGAGAGAGTTTCCAGCACAAAACAATGCATGGCTCGTGTTGCAGTTGCAGCCACACCTTCAAGGGCTAGCTAGATTCCTCATCAAATACAGGTCAAACCCTAGATCAGTATATTTACCTCTCTGATGATCTTGGTTCTTTCTTCCGAATCTCCTATTTTCTGATGATGATGTGTTGGTTTGAGAGCTTGAAGCTGCCAGCATGATCTAGTGAGACCAAACCCATCTTTTCTTTGAGTTTCTTTCCTTCTATATTTTCAGAGTTTTTTAAATATTCATCATACGTATTGATATTTTAAATATGCCCCAATAGCATGTTTGGTGATAATGTCTGGTATCGACTGATATACCAATCTTTTTTCTTTTTTTTGAGTTTCTCTCTTTCTTTCATCTTTTCAATAGAGGGTTTTAAATACTAATCGATACGGATCGGGACATTGAATTTCCCTTTTGATATTGATCGATACTGTTATTTAAAATCATATTCCAATATTGATGGGCCAGATGATAGATGTGGATCTTGTTGATCTTTATTTTTTTTAGTGAATAAATGGTGGGTTTTTAGTGGGATGTTATGGATGAGTGCGACTGCTAGTTTGGTTTGTTTTCCCAGTTTATTGTGTATTTTGAGACTACCAAGGGTTTTTTTTAGTCTGCCTTTGAAACGACAACCGATAAAATTGGAACGATACAAAAAAAAAAAAAGATTTTGAGTTCGAGCAGCATAGACACATGGTTCTACTAGATCATCTTGCAGCTTCAATCACTCACTTCCCAACAATAAGAAGAATTTCCTCCTCTTGTTTGCCGTTTCAATCCGGGTAATTCTCCTCTCTTTCCTTTGTTTTTGTTTTTTTTCTTTTTCTTCACCTTAGGGAAAAAGAAATTTTGATTTATTAGTGCAATCATTATTTACTAATCCTAAAAACATATATTTCTTTGTTGAAATTATATAGAAATTTAGAAATAGATAATATGGACATACATTGTCATTGTCAAGGTTTCAACAGACGCCAACAAATGAAGAAAATAAACCTTTGATTTAGTTTTTCACATTATCTTTCTCTTTTTCCATTCAAATTTCTCTCTCTCTCTAGTCATGTGTATATATTTGTTTGTGTTGACTATGTAGATGATATGTAGAGTCAACACATGAAACAAATTTCCAAGACACAAGAAAGATCTTTACAAGTATAAAATTTTTACGTTTGTACTTTTATATATGTGGTTCTTAGCCATCATTGCAAGAATATTTTGCTCTTTCATTAAAGAAAAAATTTACCAGAAAAAGAGAAACTTTATTATTTATAATTTAAATTTTTTTTTTTTTTAAACTAAAATCACCCAAGTGCTTTTTCAGAGACTTTGGACAGGTGAACTTGACATGAGACGAGGGTATGGTTTAGACTGTCTTGTCTTTTTAATTAGATTCTTATTTTTTGCTATTCAATCTTCTTCTTTTTTAATTAAAAAAATATATAATTGGTGAGTAATTATTATGTCAAAGTTAAAGACATACCAAATGCCATCTGTCATCAATTCAATTTCAATCTGAATAAGGATCATGTACTATTCTAATATGGGTATGATAAAATTTCTTTATTTATGAAGTTACTATTTTTTAAAGCTATAAGGGTTAGTCTAGGAGCCAGAATTCATGTACATTAGTAGGAGGTTGCAGATTCTACTCTTTCTTGAATGCACCAAAAAATAGATTATCGTTAAAAATTAAATGGGTCTATTGATTTTACAAGGAATTTGATAAAATGAGTACATTGAGTTTTTTCAACACTTAAATGGGACCACTATGTTATCCTCAATATACAGTTTTTTACATTTCAAAATTTTCCATCTATTGCCTCATTTATGTTTTGCACACACAAGTGGTCCTAATTTTATTTTCCAACTTGTGTTGTGCAATGCAATTTCATACATCAAGTTGTCCTTATATGATTTTCCAAATTTTGTTTAGCATATTTTTGCACCCCCTTAGTAGTTGTTTAATTACTTGTAAGCTTATAGGATCAAAAATGATATAAGCTATTTCGATAAATTTTTATTTATCATTTCATATATCATTGTTCTGGTAATAAATATGAGTGATAGAACTTATTAATTCAATACAAACTATGTTTGTTCAATTAGAAGAACAGTTAGTCTCAAGTCATTTACATGAAGGCAATGCATGCACTGAAAAAACAAAATTTGCGAGTGTTTCATTGAGTGCGACCATTTATGAATGTTTATATAGAGTTTTACTTCCATATCAAACAAATGTTACGAATTATAGAGACACAATAGGTAGTACTCATGACTTGTAAGAGCTCATAAGAAAACTTCCATGGGAAATTCTATATTGCTAAGCGTGAGCTTAAAATTTCACGCACCATAGGACAATATATAATACAAAAGATTTAAGAGAGTTAATCCTAATTGAGATTTACCTTGAAGAGCTTATTGAAATCAAGAGTTAATTGAGGTAAAAAACACATCCTTGTAAAACTAAAAAGATCAATCCTTGTGGAACAAACGAACTCAATGAAATAAGTGTGGAATTAGTATTTTTGGTTGGATGGATTCGAGTCACGAAAACAACTTCTACAAAAATGGAGTAAAGATATATACATCTTTCTTTTGATAGGCAAGAAGAGAGTTATATTGATGTAATAAAGAGTACAAGAAGTACAATACAATTACATCAAAAGAAGGAAGTAAGGAAAATAGCATCATTGCTTAAAGAGCAAAACTCAAAAAATTGGCATTGGCACTAGCATTCAAGCCAAACAAATGCTAAACCAAAGCCATACAATGACTAACACCACCAAATCCTATTACATAAATCTTGCCATCTCTAAAACTTGCATTTTTTTAAATAAATCAAAAAGGAGTTTATTGATGTAAATCATATGTATACAAACGTACATCAATCAGAATGGTTGTGTTAGAAAAAACATCATTGCCAAAGAACACGTCTCAATTAGGTTGACACATGCAACTAACCAATCATATGCAATACGTTGCATTAGGCATGTGCCAACCTAGTTGGGATGTGCTCTTATACAATGATGTATTTTTTCTTGGTCTTTCATTGATATAATTTTGATGTACTTCCTTTGTACTCATTCATTTTGCATCAATAAATTTCTTTTGTTGATAAAAAAAAAAGGAAAAACAAAAAATACAAGTTGGCAAGACACCAACCACCAACTACACCTAAAAGAAAGAAAGTAAACAATAATGGTTGACACTATTTGTTTTTGTTTTTTTATCAGCAAAAAAGAGGCTTTATTGATGAAATGAAGATACAAAAGCATAACATACATCATAAAAAGCAAGGGAAAAGCTACAAGTATCATAGCTAAACTAAACGATCTCAATTAGGTTGACACCGTAAAGTGATCCTTTTTTAATGTCAAAGTTAATTGATCGTGGCAGTTTTTATATTAAGTATGGCTTAAGCTTATTTATAATGCCGGCAATGCTACAGACCCCCAGCTGGGGGCACCCCCAGTGACCCCCAGTGACAGGTGGCACGCTGTCACTGGTGGAAAGCAAAAAAAAAAAAAAAAAAAAAAAAAAAAAAAAAAAATTGTTTTTCTGCCCAATCAGGAGAGACCCCCACTGGGGGTCTAAGTCATTTTTCTTATAATGCAACAAACATGAATTTGGACTAATTTATTCATAAGGCTAATGTATAGGTTAGCATATGTTAATTTGATTTTTCATTTTTGTATGACACGTGTTTGGCAATACAATTAAGTGTAGATATATTCAACTAGTGTCTGTTTTTTTTAGAACATTTTGGAAAGAACTTTTTTTTTTTTTCTTTTTTTTTAAATGGCTTAAGCTATAAAAATGAAGGAAGCTATTATATTATAGTTAATTGATTTTGTTTGACAAATGTATTGAGGAAGTTAAAAGTTCTTTTCTTTTTTTCTGTTTTTGAGTAAAAGGAAGTTGAAAATTACTTGTGTAAAGAGTTAGTAGTTGTAATCACATATCTGTCCAATGTATATAGTTATAGAGTAGGTGGTAATCCAGTTAGTGCTTACGTATTCTTGTTATGAAAAATAGTAATAAAATTTTCTAACCAAAAAAAAAAAAATAGTAATAAAATTTTAAAATTCAGTTATGCTATGCGCACAGAAAGTTTTAAATATAGAATATACAAATGTGAGATAAAAAAATGTTCACATTTGTATCACATTTGTAGTTGCGAATGCATTTGTAGTTGAATGACAATATCGAAAATTCAAAACCCCATTACATAACAACCAATACAATATATAACGGCTGATATTTATATAATAAAAAATAAAATAAAAAAATAAAAAAACTAAGCATATTAAAGATTATCAATAAATAAAATCTGAAAATGTTGGCTCTAAAAATTCTATCAAATATTTGACCAAACGTCTCAAATGAATATGAGTCCCTTGCTCATGTGGAATCCTATAAGACTCACATTTATGTGATATATTTGATCAAATATTTAGTGGAGTTTTTAGTATTCCTAACATACCTCAATAAAACTGTTAGAAGAAAAGTTTTACTTGTACTTTTTACCAGAGAAAAGAAGATAGGTTCAAAGAACTTTACCTAAGATCAACTCTCAATTAAAAAACAAACATCAATAGGAGCATTAGTTAGAAAAGCTTGTCACAAGTTAACTACCACATGGCAGCATACTTTTTGTGTTGTCTGTTGGTTCTAATCCTTATTTATATCTAACAGTGGGGACAGACATTGACATAATCATAGTCATAAAGGTAAATTTAACCTATTAATTCGGCTTTCCTTTTAATAAAATCATATAACCAACCTCAATTATTGTTAATGACTCATTAAAAATCTCAGTCTCAACCCAATGAAATGTCTCAATTAAGACACAAGCTATGTTCAATTGGCATCTAGGGCCCCCCATATGAGTGGTGTTGATGAGATTGGCTGAAGGTCCAATTGGAGCTTGATGCCTGTCAAAAGATAATTAGTTGGGTAATAAAATTTTCCAAAGTGAAAAAATTGTAAAAAATTAAGCTTGAACCTACACGGAATTCTCTACACTAGTGATTGGAAATTTACTAATTTCTTTTTTAGATAGGACTGTAAATAAATCAAACTACTTGTGAACTCGGCTTGATTATTACATATATAAATGAGTTATAGTTAGATTTTTAAATTCATTTAATAACCGAGTCAAGTTCAAATAGGTTCGGTTGTTTATTATTTATTAAAATAATAATAGAATAAATATGTTATTTATATATTAAAATACATATGTTATATGTACATTGTAATATAAAATAATTTTATCAAGTCAACCGAGCTTGATTATTGAACTAAATTTATTATTCATTATTGAACTGCCGGCTAAGCTCAAGTATGATTTGTATTAACGAGCCGACTCGAATTGGATTCATTTTAGGTTGGGAGGTTGATTGAATATGATTTTCTTGTTGGGGGAAGAAATGATGTGAATAATAATTTTTTTTAAAGAAAAATTTCACCAATGAACCATCTAATTTTACTCGAGTTTCAATTTGGTCTATATGTCAATTTGAAAGACAATTTTGCCCTCTAATTTTTTATTTTATGTCAAATAAAGACAATTGATAATATTTATCCAAATTTTGAATGAAAAATAGTCATGAACATAGTGCATGTGACTAATATTCTAGGGCAAAATAATTTTCTCAACAAAATTTCTTATCAAAACTGTTCGTCTTCTCTAGCCATGTACTTAATCACAATAAATCATTCAGCTTTTATTTAAAATTATCATTTTAAACCTCAAATAATTACGTACTTTGATACATTCGTCTCAAAATGGAAATCTTCGTAGCGCTTGGTGTTGTAATGGCTCATGGTTATAGACAAAGTGCAGAAGGATGATGGCAAGAGTTGTTGAAATTTCAAGCTTAATGATTCACTGGTTCTCAGCTGGCTTGGGTGACACGTGGCAGAAGTCTATTGTAACCACCCTTTAAGCAACCTATCATGTTGTGGCATAGAGGTCCTTTTGTCCTTGGGTGGTCAAAGCAAAATACTCAATGAAATATGCTTGAATTCAATTTCCAACATAGGAGGGCACTATAAATGTGGGTAGTACTACTTCTAGATGATGTGCAAGTGTGAATTGGGAAAGTAGTAAATTAATAAGAGAATTGTTATATGTAATCCATTTTTTTATATTTATATCATTGTCAATATAAATATTTAATATAATTCAATAATATCTTCTCATATGTTTAGCATTTATCAAATGAGAGAATTGTTTTATGTTATCCATTTTTTTATATTTGTATCATTGTCAATATAAATATTTAATATAATTCAATAATATCTTCTCATATGTTTAGCATTCATCAAATGAGAGAATTGTTTTATGTTATCCATTTTTTTATATTTGTATCATTGTCAATATAAATATTTATTATAATTCAATAATATCTTCTCATATGTTTAGCATTCACTAATTAATAAATCAGTGGTACTATATACACTAATTAGTATACTAATTAATGTTATGTCATTATTATTAACTTCACCTATTAATTAAATTACAAATATCTAAAATCTCTAAAATTATATCATATCATCTGTTAGTACACTAATTGATACAAATAGTATTATTCTGAATAAATAGAGCAACTACACTCTAAAGCTAGTAGTTTTGGGATTTGTAATTGGACTAAAGGGTATAGTTGATAGATTGTAGCTCACATCGGGCTTATCTCAATAGCATTTGAATGATTTATATTTTAAAGTCCTCTGAGTTGATTGCTCAAACAAAAAAATAGGTTAATTGAATATCGGTAATCATATAATTGGATAATCAACTTAAATTTTTTACAAAAATTATCTATTTGGTAAAAATTATAAGAGGAACAATTCAAATTATTAAAATGAGTACAGGTTGAGTTCACAATTCTCTCACCTGGACCTCAAATCTAATTATTGAACTAAAAAAAAAAGAAGTCTCTTTCTTGCATAATAACTACATTGTGGAAAAATAAAATTATTTCCAATGATAAACATTTTTTATGATATTGTGTTAGTAACATCAATTCTAGTGATAAAATAGGACCACAAAAATTATTTTATTTTCTGAAAGAAAGTCTCAGGAATTCCTTTCCTATGAGATCTTGTTTCAAATGGATTGTTATTGGGCCGTGTCAAATAACACATGAACTTCTCAATTATAAAGTCCAAAGAAAAATTGATAGTTGGCCCGCCCACAAATTTTTGAGCCTTAGGCCTCGTTTGGGAACAGACTAATTTATTAACTTTTTGGCTATTTGGCTAAAATATGAGTTAAAAAAAACTAGTATGTTTGGGATGATTTTTTGGCTTTTTACGAAAAGATGTGCAAAAAGTAGAGAGAAAAGAGAATCTTTGACTTTTTGGTATGAGTTGTTGGCTTTTTGGCTAATTTAGTAACTTTTTAACTTTTTGGCTAAAAATGAGGGTTCCCAAACGAGGCCTTAGATGCACCTTCATATAGATCCTCTCCTATAAAGTATAGGGATAAATTACACTTTGCCCCTAAAGATTCACTCATTTCTCACTTTGACCCTTTATGTTTATAATTCTTTCCACTATGGTGAGTAATTCTATTTACACACCACTATTTCTCTCAATTCACACCATTTTTCCAAATTTTTTTTTATTACACTTCTATCCTTCAATCAAATTACCAACACACCCCTCCCTCTCTCTTTCTTCTTCCTTCTCAACTCAACTCTAACCTTTGCCACTGCCGGCCACCGGTAGCCACCTCCCTTCTTTCCGATTATCACCACCTTCATTGGATTCCTCTCCTCCTGCTAGTGCCATCTTATCGCCCCTCTTCAACCCTCGCCGACACAGCCACCACCAACCCCTTTCTTCAGCTCCGTCATCCACCCCTCTGTCGTCCTCCGCCCTTCTCCACCCTCTACAACTAGCTCTGTCTCCCTCCTCCCCAACTCCAATATCTTCCGCAGCCCATTCCACAACCCTCTCTCTTCTTCTTCTTCTTCTTCTTCTTCTTCTTCAAACCCTAGATCTAGTAACCCAAACCCTTCTTCTTCTTCTTCTTCTTCTTGCCCAAATCCTAGATCTAGAAACCCAAACCCTAGCTGAATGAGGAGTGGATCACAACGGAGGGTTATCGAAAGGAGTTACTGGTAGTGAGGACTGTGGCTGTGTCGTCGAGAATGAAATGCTAGAGAGGTTGCCGACGATAATGGTGGCAAAGGCTGATGGTCATTACAATTAAGAGAGATAGAGAAATCGCAAGTGGAAGAGAGATCGCGATCTAGCAATCGCAACTAAATGAAAGGGAGCTACAGCGGCAATGTCGAAAGGAGACAATGATGTGGGATTGACAGAAAGGGGTTGCAATGAAAGAAAGAACAATTAAGAGAATGAAGTAGTAGTGAGAGGGGGAGAAAGGCTGGGGAGGGGCAACAGTCGTGAGAGTTGAGAGAGGATGAGAAGGGAACGGCACCAATGGGAGGCGGTGTTTGCCGGTGATGGTTAGGGTTAGGGTTTGTTAGAGAAGATGATGGTAGTTTAGTATTATAAGAAAATTATTGGTGTGTATTGAGATAAAATTAAAAGTTGTAATATGTGTATGGTTTGAACTGAGTAAATGATGTATACTAAGACAAGTAAAGGTGTGTAAATAGAATTACCCCACTATGGTCCTTCATGTTTGCAATGCTTCCCACTTTGGCCCTTTAAGTTTGATTTTTCCCACTTTGGCCCTTTATATTTGTAATTCTTTTCACTTTGGCCTTTCATGTTTGCAATCATTCCCACTTTATTCCTAAACTAACTTCCATCCAAAAAAGTAACAGAATTTGTCACATCACTAACACATTAGCTCCATATATGATGTAAAAAATTCACTAAAGATGTAAAAAATAAAAAATAAAAAACAAAAAATAAATTAGAATTTTTTTTTTAGTCTTTTGTGAACTTTTTTTTTCAAATTTATTTATAAACATCAAATTTACTTTGGTTTTTTTCGTCTTTAGTAATTTTTTTTTCTTTTTTTAGTTAAATTTGTTTTTATTTTTTTAGTTACATCTTATCTAGATGCCTATATAATATAATAATGTTTATGAATAAATTTTGAAAAAAAAAAAAAAATCACTAAAGACTAAAAAAAATTCCAATTTTTTTGTTTTATATTTTTTATATTTTATATTTTTAGTGAATTTTTTACATCACACATGGAGCTGATGTGTAAGTGATGTAGCAGATTCTGTTAATTTTTTGGATGGAAGTTAGTCTAAGAATAAAGTGGAAAGGATTGCAAATATAAATGGCCAAAATAGGATGGATTGCAAACATAAATGGCCAAAATTAAACTTAAAGGACTAAAGTAGAAAGGATTGCAAACATGAAGGGCCAAAGTGAAAAAAATTAAACTTATAAGAGTTAAAGTAAAAAATGAGTAAAACGTTAGAAGGCAAAATATAATTTACCCTAAATATATGGAAAAATGGATAAAATGATACATATCCATAATTTTATGAGCAAATTACACTGACTATATTAAAATTTGAAATAAATACAATAAACTTATAAATTTGGCATATCTACACCACCCACTGCCACTGCTATGGTCCACTATTGACCTTCGGCACCACCAATTATCACTCAAGACATCTGACGGCTTTTTCTATCACCTTACAAAACCCTGGCCATCAATTCTAATAGCCACTTTCATCGTGGGCCACCAACTTTAGCAATTTACAAAACAAAAAATTCATTTTCTTTTGTATTTTTTATTTTTAGTGATTTTTTTTTTTTTAAGATCAGCTCAATTTAGTGATTATTTTCTTTAGATCAGCTCAATTCAACAAATACAAAAGCTATTGAATTTTTATATTTTTTGTAATTAAAGATTTTTTAAAAAATTAAAATAATTATTTGTAAAAAATCACAAATTGAAAATAAGAAAAGAGAGTACCAATTGAAAATTCAAATAATTATTTTTAAAAACTTTTCAAAAAAAACATAACCATTTTGGATAAATTAAAAATATATCTCTAAAATTTAGTTAAAATATTAATTACTTCTCGTGATTTGAAAAATTATAAGCATTCCTAATTAAAAAAAATTATTTAATAGAATTAACTAAAAAAAATAAATTTCTAACTATACTCTTTTATATTACTTGAATTGTTAATTGAAATATATTTCTAATATCATTAAAAATTATTAATTAATTTGATGATTTATTATTAAAATGGATAATTTCAATATATTTCTAACATTATTAAAAACTGTTAATTGATTTGATAATTTATTATTAAAATGGATAATTTGTTATGAAATTATAAACTTTAATGGACGGAATATGATGATTTATTATTAAAATTGGTCATTTGTTATGAAATTATAAATTTTAAAAAATTGGTTATAGTTTTTAAAATCACAAAGACAATTTATATTTTAAACAAATTTTATAAAATATATTTATATAATATTTGTCTTCTTTTTTTTTTTAAGAATAATAGCGTTAATATATTGATATAGTTAAATTAAACTAAAAATTTGCCGCTGCTTCCACCTCCAAACTTTCCACTCACCATATCATAAAATATAACCACTCCCTCGGTCCAAAAATAATAGTTTGTTTTAGAGAATTTAACTTTTTTTGATTATATAATTATTACATTTTTAAAAAAAATAATTTTTCAAAATTACCCTTTGATAGTACATTTTTTAAGAAATATCAATTATCATAATTGTACTTTTTATGTTGTTAATGAATTTAAAATAAGGGTAAAACAAGAAATTAATATTATTTTTGTCCTTGATTTTTGAAAAAAAACTAATGTTTTGAAATAATAAAAAATAAAATAAGAGACTAATATTTTAAGACGGAGAGAATAATAGAGAGAAATTCTATTTCCACACACCTAATTAGTTCAGTGCACATACTTAATAAAATATTAATTTAATGACAATTATATCCTAAATAAAAATGACCATAATAAACATCCAACAACACTCATAATACTATGTAGAAAAAATTCTTTGTACATATCTTTTAAGAACAAAAAAAATCTCAATATATATCTTTTGAGTTAAAAAAAAAAATTAAACCCTAGTTTTTCCATTGTTGGTTTTACTATCTAAGTTTATACTGTATTGATTATATCGTTTTGTCATTAGAATCCACCATAATTCTTGATTTTTGTGATGGAAGAGTTGCAAATCAATAGAAATTCATATTCAAATAACAATATGCCTAGTTATAACAAAAAACAGTTATGAAAATGTAAATTTTTTGTGCATAAATTTTTTTCACAATTTTTAATTCGGTAAATCAGTACCCAAAACATGTTACTTTTTTCGGATATCAACTATCGAAATTATTAATTCTATTCAAAGATCAAGTTCCGAATTTGGATTCGGAACTTAACTTCCGAATTTAAGAATTTATTTCGGAAACCAAATTCTGAATTTTTTTACATGTTTCGGAAGTTAAAAATTGAAAACTTCGGATAACCAGTACCGAATAAGCCAAATCGAATTGCTTCAAAAAAAAAAACGAGAGTTTATAAAAAAAAAAAATAAGAGATAGATGAAGTTGTACGTCTTCAATGGAGTTTGATACAAAACGATATTGTTTCAAGATCTATGTTGATACAAGTCGATACCAATTAATGATTTTTTCGATGTTGACTAGATTTGTTGATTGAAGGAATCAATTTGATGATGTAACTAAAAATCAAATGAGGTAATTTGTTATATGATAATACAATTCGTTCTTGGTGGATAGGTCAGACTGGTTCAAGTTCTTCTAGCTCAGATCCAAATGGTCAAAGCCCACCAAGTAACCTGCAAACAAGTTCAACGGGGAACGGGGTAGTCCCCCAGTGAACCCTCCGACGAGGCAAATTAGTAGAGGAAGTAGAGAATGTAGAGAGAGGGGAGATGGGAGATAGATGACTTAACCCTCTTCTTGTCTTCAACATTGCTTATATCCTTTGGGTAATCATTTCGCTGTCTCTTCGGACCTGCCCTCCTCGCCGAAAGTCTTATGTTGTAGCTTACTTTGTTCAGGGTAAGGGGGTCCCTGTTCCGACGGGGAGATGTTGTCGTAATAAATGCTGTGATGGGCTACATTAATGGTGATGTGCCAGTGGCAATAACTTTGCAGATCTTTGTCTGCTGATGTGACTCGTCCTTCACCTGCCATATGTCTGAATGCTATTGGCTCTTTATGCCACGTTGGAATCCAACTGTTCTAGACTTCATCGGCTGGGTTATGTATTGGGCTCCAATTGATGGGCTTGGGTTGTTTATAGTGGTTCATGGCCTTTGTGGGCCTGTCCATGTCAGTAATCCCCCATTCCCGAGTGCAACTTCAGTCCAACGAAGGAAATAATTATGAAGAAGATGGGTCTGACTGGGATGGGCGGCCAAGTTGGTGGACCGAGCGTGAGGTGCTCCGACCGTGAGAGGGGGACCGAGCAGGAAGGCCGACCAGGAGGTGCGCCGACTGCGTGAAGGCCGAGCGGAAAGGAAGACCGTGAGGAGGATTGACCGCGCGAAGGCCGAGCGGAAGGGTCGACCGCGAGAAGGGGCGACCGCGCGCGGAAGGCCGAGCGGCAGGGCCGACCGTATGAAGGGCCGACCGCTGCGCGAAGACCGAGCGGGGGGGCGCGGGGCTCAAGAGGCGCGTGTCAAGTGATGATTTGAAGTGGAAAAGACAGGGTAAGGGGAGGAGACAATGCATTGTGGTCGTACACAGTGGCAATATCTTTGGGGGGAGGTTAGGCGTTGGAGCATAAATGAAACGATAGGTCATTATGTGTTGTTGAAAAGGCAGTTTTGGCGGATGATTTGAAAAGTTTTCAAACTGGCGAAAATTAATTGGAATCCTTGGAATAACGGGCAAACCTTGGGCTTTTGGCATCATTCGGTTCACCTACTTGTTTACAAAAACTCAAAAGCATCCTAAAGTGCTAACCGCCTTCGTTGCCCACGATACACCGCTGCAACACTTTTTTAATTTCCTTGCACCTGCGTCAGAAGCGATTCGCAAACATACCATAGAAATGGCCCAAGAAGAAGCTGTGAATGTGAGGGTGGACCTCGCCTTGGTGATGATGATGCAGTGGAGCTAGCGGTGTAGTATAGGACAGAGAGAGTGGGAGAATCGGTGGTACGATCCCATGGTTCCACCATGATAGCAGCTCCAAAGCCAATCAGCCAAGGCGGAACCAGATCATTGGCACACGAAGGCTGACAAATCCACGATTACCGCGGCAGAGTTGGAGACTATCCGCAAAAAATATCAGATCCCTGTGGAAGTAGAGTTACTACTGCCTGACATCAACAGAAAGGCCGTCTGACGCCAGGCCAGGGGAGTTTTCCCTTTATGAGGAAGCTTTGAAGGGAGACTGAGGTTGCCACTGCCGCAAGTGGTGGTGGATGTGCTTAACCGTCTAGAGGTAGCACCGGGCCAACTAATGCCCAATGCATGGAAGATCTTACTGGTCTGTGCGAGTGCGTGGCCGAAGGCGAATGGAGGGGAGGCCATGACAGTAGATGAATTCTTGGCATGCTATAAGGCCTCAGGGCAGCAAGAGACTTGGGTCACCCTGCAGGCAGCGGCAGAGAAGGGTTTGGTGGCGCGGCTGCCAACGTCAATCAAAGATTGGAGACCACGGTGGTTCTATGTGTCCACCAATGGAGAGCTGGGGTGCGCACGATGTGGAGGGTGCCCACCAAATCTGTGGAGCCAAAATTAGGGGCAGCAGCAAGGAGAGAATAAAGAAAGTGAAGGCCTGGAGGGAGAATGAGGGAGCCAGGTGGGACGAACTCGTTCAACCCTCAGCCTTATTTGCGGCGGGGTTGGGTCCTCAACCGAGCGGTAGGGATGTGGGGCGAGCTGAATTGGAGGCAAGGAGGAGAGCGCAAGAGGCTGAGGATAGGGCCATACTGGCCAAAGCCACAAAATTTAAGGAGGCGCAGAAAGACGACCTCCCCAATCGATAGCGCGGGAGAGGGTCCGACCGCGCCCCAAGCCGCTGGGGGGGAAGGACTTAAGCAGTTTTTGTGCCGCAACCGCCCCTAGTTGATCCCGTGAAAGAACATGCGAGAAAGGAGGAAAAGGTTCTGAAGAAGAAGAAGAAGAAGAGAAGTGCCCCTGAGGGGGCTGCAGATGGCCCTAGGTCAAAGAAGGCGAAGGTGGTGGAGGTCGCCCCCAACAATGGAGGTTGTGGAGGTCGCCCCAGGAGTGGTGGAGATTGTCCAAGGGGTCGAGAGGACTGCCCCCGGAGTGCAGGCAGAGGGTGTGGCAACTGGGGCTGAACCAAGTGAAGGGGAAAAAACCCAAAAGGGTCCTGCGCCCCAAGGGGTTTCGGTCTTACTACCGCAGTCTACCACGCTCGGGGCAGTGGCTGGGCGGCTGGAGGGAGAGAAGGGCCCAGCCAGGGCAAGGTGCAGACTGCCTGGTAGCGATCGTGGAGGAAGCATCCGTGCGCTCAGCAGCTGCCAGATTCAATGAGGCTGACCTGCTGAGGGGGTTATACTCTGCCCAAATTGAGGTAACCACCTTAGCAGGGGCTCTGCTAAGAAAGGCGGGGGCTGCAAAGCTGAAGGCGGATGAGGTCAAGGCCCAGCTTGCTAAGTTGAAGGAGGATAGTGCAAGTTGGGAGAGCACCCACACCGATCTGCAAGCAGTCAAGTTGGAGCTGGAGAACACATGCCGCCAGGTTGTGTCGCTCGAGTTCCAGCTGACTGGCGAGCAGAAGAAGTTAGAGGAGGCCAAAGAGCCTGTGCCGTCGCGGTCGAGCGGCATGAAGAGGCCATGAGCAGCAATGAAGAGCTGGTCAGACAGAAAGATGAGGCAGATGTCAAAATTGGCAATTTGCAGAAGGAACTAGAGGGCGAGCGTGCCAAGGTAGTGGAGGAGAGGGGGAGGCTTCAGAAGGAGTTGGAAGCAGAGAGAGCGAAAGCGACGGCGGAGAAGGAGAGCCTGAAAAAGGAAGTAGAGAATGAAAAGGCAAAGGCTGCGTCTAAAAGGGCGACCCTGCAGAAAGAGCTGGACGAAAAGAGGGCGAAGGCAGCTTCTGATAGGGCGGCTTATCCCGATCTGTGCGTCGCAGCAGTGGAGCAATTCAAAGGGTCTGCTAAATTTCATATGGCAGTTGATGCCGCAGTCGCCAGCAGCCTGGCTAGGCAAGAATCTGGGGGCGGGCCCATCGAGGACAACTGCTGGAGGCAGAACTAAAGCAGAAGTTATTGAGAGCTTCCAGCAGTCAGACTTCTATAAGCACGAAATGGCTGAGTACTGGGACAGTGGCTGGAAGATGTTCAAACGTAGAGCTGAAGAGCGGTTCCCAGACTTAGACCATAGTAGTGTAACGATTGGCGAAGACGATGTGGCCCAAACCCCCCTGGATGAGGGCATTGAAGAAGAAGATCTTGTATCCAGTGAAGAGGAGTGACTGGGAAGAAGAAGAAAAAGGAGCTTACATAGACCCCTTTTTGTTTTTTTTTTTTAAATTGATGTAATGAACTTGTGTACACATTTGTGAATGAATAAAATTTCAGCTGTGTTTTTCAGTCGAATGCTTTTGCTTGTGTATAAATCAGTGTGAACTAAATTTAGAAACTCCTTGATACATAGTGAAATTGAACTTGTATGAAAACTCAATGTAGAGTAAAGTAAAGAACTCCTCAATACAGAGTGAAATTGGACTTGTAATAAAAACTCAATGCAGAGTAAAGTTGAACTTGTATAAAAACTCAATGCAGGGTGAAGTAAAGAACTCCTCAATGCAGAGTGGAATTTAAAATGTGATAAAATTATGTATCTGTGCTTGCCACATTGCTGAAATAGATGAGAGTGGTTTATTTAAGTCATGCTTGATGGGGGAGGAAATAATCTGATTAGTAGAGGAAAAATGTAAGAACGTCTTTGGAATTTGACTAAGTAAAGAGCGGGGTAAAAACTTCGACCTGGAATTGCGACTAAGTGTTCTACTAATGCCACGATTATGAAGTTTCACTGATGCTGCAAGTGACTCAGTCTTGGGCCTGGAATGGCGGTACTCAGTCTGGTTGGGACTTGTGATGCTTGGTCTAGGTGAGGATTGGTCTGGCCGAGTGCATCAAGCTCAGTCTGGCTGAGGCTTTTGTGCTTAGTCTGGATGAGGCGTGTAGCGCTCAGTCAGGCTGAGGCTTTTGGATGCTCGGTCTGGACGAGGCTCTGAGTGCTCAGTCGGACTGAGGCTTTTCATGCTTGGTCGGGCTGAGGCTTATTGATGCTCAGTCTAGCTGAGGCTTTGAGTGCTCAGTCTGGCAGAGGCTTTTTGATGCTCGGTCTGGACGAGGCTTTTAGTGCTCAGTCTGGCTGAGGCTTTTGATGCTCAGTCGAACTGAAGCTTGTTGATGCTCAGTCTGGCTGAGGCTTTTGGTGCTCAGTCTGGCTGAGGCTTTGAGTGCTCAGTCTGGCTAAGGCTTTTAGTGCTCAGTCTTGGCTGAGGCTTTTGGTGCTCAGTCTGGCTGAGGCTTTTGCGCTCAGTTTGGCTGAGGCTTTTGGTGCTCAGTCAGGCTGAGGCTTTTGCGCTCAGTCAGGCTTAGACTTTTGATGCTCAGTTGGGTTGAGGCTTTGAGCGTTCGGTCTGGCTGAGGCTTTTAGTGCTCAGTCTGGCTGAGGCTTTGAGTGCTCAGTCTAGACGAGGTTTTTAGTGCTCAGTCTTGGCTGAGGCTTTTGGTGCTCAGTCTGGCTGAGGCTTTTGCGCTCAGTCTGGCTGAGGCTTTTGATGCTCAGTCGGGCTGAGGCTTTGAGCGCTCGGTCTGGACGAGACTTCTGTGAGTGCTGTAATCAAAACGTCATTGAGACACCATATAGATGACTGAGGTATATAAACGTCAAAAAGTTACATTGCATGAGAAGATAACAAGAATGTTCAAGCGTGTGAATTTGTCGAAAAGAAAATACAATAACTGAGCAATACAAAAGTAGTGGTTTATTGAAAGTAACGTTTCAGGTGTTCGGCGTTCCAAGGGTGCGGGAGGTCTCGACCTTCCAAATCCTGAAGTCGGTAAGTGCCTGGACGTGGTCGGGCTTTCACAACGTAAGGTCCCTCCCATTTGGCTGCCAATTTACCCTCAGTCGGATTTTTGGTAGCAAGAGTTGCTTCTCTCAAGACAAGGTCCCCAACAGCGAACTCCCTTGGTCGGACTTTGCGGTTGTAGTGTGTTCTCATTTTCTATTGGTATGAGGCCAATCTGACAGCAGTGGTCTCCCTGAGTTCTTCAATTAGGTCCAGGTCTGCCCGACGGAGTTCTTCGGTGAGTGCTAGATTCAGATGTAAAACCTTGGGGGTAGGCAGACCGATTTCCACCGGAATAACCGCCTCAGCGCCATATGTTAGACGAAAAGGGGTTTTCCCAGTGGGAGTCCGAGCGGTGGTGCGGTAAGTCCATAGCACATTCGGTAGTTCCTCAGCCCAAAATCCCTTAGCAGCTTCAAGCTTAGTCTTGATGATCTTCAGGAGAGAACGGTTAGTGGCCTCAACTTGGCCATTGGCTTGGGGATGACCGGGGGAAGAGAAACATGGTTGAATCTGGAGGTCGGCACAGAACTTCCTGTACTTGGCGTTGTCGAATTGTTTGCCGTTATCGGAGACAATGGCCTGAGGGACGCCGAATCTACAAACGATCGACTGCCAGATGAACTTGGTTGTGTTCCGCTCGGTGATGGTCGCAAGGGGTTCTGCCTCTACCCACTTGGTGAAGTAATCAATGGCGACAATCGCGAACTTGGTCTGGCCTCGGCCGGTGGGAAGTGGTCCAACTAGGTCGATCCCCCATTTGGCGAACAGGGTAGGGACTGCAGAGTGTGATCATTTAGTAGGAGGAGCGTGAGGGATGTTGCAAAGCGCTGACACTTATCGCATTTGAGCACAAAATCAGTGGCATCTTGATTGAGAGTCGGCCAGAAATAACCGGTACGGAGTATTTTGTGGGCTAAAGACCTGCCGCTCGAATGGTTGCCACAAATTCCCTCATGGATTTCTTGCATTACATAGGTTGCTTGAGCCGAGTTATGCATCGCAGATATGGTCGTGAAAAGTCACGTTTGTACGAGACGCCACAGACTAGAACGTAATTAGACGACCGAGACCTGACCTTGGCGGCCTGCTGTTGGTCATCTGGGAGTTCTTCTGTTGTCAAAAATAGGAAGATGTCGGATGCCCAGGGGATGGATTCATTTTGGAGGAACTGCACTTCTTGTAGGTCGGGTGAGATAGCCAGGTGGGCTAGGTATTCGAGGCGGACTCCGTGGCTGAGGTCGGACTGGTCTGCAGAGGTCCAACTGAGCCATCTCATCTGCCTTGGAGTTTTCTGCCCGAGGTATGTGCTTGATGTGGAAGGTATTGAAGAGGCGAACAAAGGGGAGTGCCATATCCTTGTAAGCCCGCATTGTGTCCTCCTTGGCGTCGAATTCCCCCGTAATCTGGCCGACGATGAGCTGGGAGTCGCTGAATACCCGAATGTGGCTGACACCAATGTCCTTGGCAAGGCGGAGTCCTGCTATCAATGCCTCATATTCGGCCTCATTGTTGCTGGCATCAAACAAGAGACGGAGAGCACATTTGAAATAGCCACCCTCAGGGGATGTGAGGATGAGGCCAGCCCCACTACCTTCCCTGCGGGATGACCCGTCGACGTTGAGAGTCCAAGAATAGGGGTCTTCTGGCTCGACAGGAGTTGGTGGGGGTGGAGAGGCAGTGGTTGGTGAATTCCAGGATGAAGTCGGCTATGGCCTGTCCCTTGATTGCTGTTCGAGGGCGGTAGGAGATGTCAAACTAGCTGAGTTCTACTGACCACTGCATAAGTCTGCCGGAAAATTCTGGTTGCTGCATGACCTTCTTCAGGGGTTGGTCGGTGAGGACCACTATGGAATGGGCTTGGAAGTAAAGACGGAGCCGTCTGGAGACGGTGACCAAGGCCAGGGACAATTTTTCTAGCAATGGGTAATTCTGCTCCGCTCCCCTGAGAGCTCGACTGATGTAGTAGACCGGCCGTTGGACTGAGCCGTCTTCCCTGATAAGAGCACACTGACTGCGGTGCTTGACACTGCTAAATAGAGGAAGAGAGGCTCGCCCGTAACTGCCTGTGAAAGGAGAGGAGGATTGGCCATGCATTGCTTTAACTACTGAAAAGCCTCTTCGGATTCGGTTGTCGATTCAAAAGTCTGACGAAGAACTTTGAAGAATGGTAGGCACTTATCTGTTGCGCGGGAAATGAAGCGGTTGAGGGCCGCCACTCGGCCGGTGAGTCTTTGAACTTCTTTGACCGTTCTGGGTGACTGCATCTCAATCAAGGCCTTGATCTTCTTAGGGTTAGCTTCAATGCCACGCTGGCTGACCATAAAACCCAAAAACTTTCCAGATCCTACGCCGAAGGCACACTTCTCTAGGTTGAGCTTCATTTGGTACTTGCGAAGGGTGGCGAAGGTCTCTCGCAGGTCGGTTAGATGATCAATAGAGAGTTTGCTCTTGACCAGCATGTCGTTGACATATACTTCCATATTCCGACCGATCTGATGATGGAAAACGGCATTGACCAACCGTTGGTAGGTGGCCCCAGCATTCTTCAGGCCGAACGGCATCACACAGTAGTAGTAGGTACCTCGGTCGGTGATGAAGGATGTGTGTTCTCGATCGGACGGGTGCATCAAGATTTGGTTGTACCCGGGGAATGCATCCATGAAGCTGAGCATTTGATGACCGGCTGTGGCGTCGACCAGCAGATCTATGCGAGGGAGAGGATAGCTATCTTTGGGGCAAGCCCGGTTCAGGTCAGAGTAATCGACGCAAAGTCGTTATTTGCCATTGTTTTTGCGGACTAGGACCATATTTGACAACCATTTAGGATAGTCTACATTTTTGATAAATTGGGCCTCAAGGAGCTTGTCAACCTCTGCGACTATAAGAGCATTGCGCTTCGAATGAAAGATGCGCTGCTTCTGGCGGTAAGGTCGGAATTGGGGTTCAATACTGAGGCGGTGAGTTATGAAGGAGGGGTCAATGCCCGGCATGTCTAAATGGGTCCAGGCAAATACGTCATTGTGCTCGGTCAGAAGGGCAGTAAGGTCGGCCTTTGCTTGGGGGGATAGTTGGCTGCCAATTTTGGTAGTTTTGGTTGGGTCGGTGGGATGGATAGGGACCTCGACGAGCTCCTCCACAGGTTCTCCTCTGACCAGCTCGTCCTCATCCCGGACGTCGAGTCCTTCGATGATCATTGCCTCCTTTAGCTTGACTTCTTTGAGTAAGGCAACATAACACTCCCTGGCCACGGTCTGCTCTCCTTTGACTGTTTCGACCCCGAGATCGGCGGGAAACTTGATGGCAAGATGATAGGTGGATGTGATGGCTTGGAAGGCATTTAGGGCAGTGCAGCCAAGGATGATGTTGTAGGCAGATGGGCAATCGACCACAAGGAAGGTGAGCAACTTCATGGTCTGCCGTGGGTATTCACCGATCGTGATAGGGAGGTCGATGGAACCGATGGAGGTCACACGATCGCCGGTGAAACCGATCAGAGGGGTTTGGAGAGGGGACAAACTTTCTTCCCCAATCTTGAGCTGGCGGAAGCAATTGAGGAAAATGATGTCTGAAGAGCTGCCGTTGTCGATGAGAACTCGTCTGACCTTGTAGTTGGAAAGGATGGCAGAGATGACGAGGGGGTCATCATGTGGGTAACGGATGCCTGTACAATCGGCGTCTGTGAAAGTGATAGGTTCAGTCCACTGTTTCGGCTGTTTAGAGGGTCGGTCCACCGTTGCCACTGCTTTGTCTGAGCCTTGCCTTATTTTTCTGAGTTTTGCCTTCTGAGCTGAACGTGATGGTCCCTCACAAGCAAGGCCGCCTGAGATAACTCTGATCTCTCCGACTGGCGGAGGGGGATTAACTGGCGGTCGAGGCTGTTGCGGAGGGCGATCATGGCCTTGGTTTGGTGGGGCTGGCTGCCGGGGTAGGGTGTGCCGGCCATTGTTTCTGAGGGGCTCGGTTCTTTGCCTCTGCTGGGGGCGGGTGTCCGTGAACCGGCTAAGACGTCCCTGACGTGTGAAGGTCTCGATCTGATCTTTGAGGTTAATGCACTCGTCAGTGTTATGGCCATGGTCCTGGTGGAAACGGCAATACTTTGACTGATCTTTCCGATGGGAAGGGGTTCGTGAAGGCAGGGGCCATTTGAGGGGGTAGTCCCATTGGATCTGATTGAGGACATGTTCCATGGGAGAATTGAGGGGTGTGTACCACTCGAACCGACCGGGCGGTCGGGCTGGTTCCGACCGGTCAACTCGGGGGGGTCGGTCGTTATAGTGGGGTGTTTGGCTATTATACTGGGCGTTCCTAGGTTCCGAGTCTTTTCTCTTATCTCTAGGGTTCGGGTTTTTAGTTATTGGGTCCTACCGAGCGGCCAGTGAATATTCAGCATTCATGTATTTTTGGGCTTTGGAGAGTAGGGCTGCCATGGAGGTCGAGGGGGTTTTAGAGAGGGAGAAAAGGAAATCGGATGACTGCAGACCGGCTATGAAAGCCGTGAGGATGACCTTGTCATCATTTTCCGCTACTTGCAAGGCTTCGATGTTGAAGCGGGTAACAAAGCTGCGTAACGATTCCCCCTCGGTCTGACGAATGTTGAGGAGTTGGGTAGCCGGGCGTCGCTGGCGCTGGGCTCCAATAAAATGGCTCAGGAAAGAGTCACTGAGGTGCTGGAAAGTGAAAACAGAGTCTGCTGGTAACTAACTGAACCACAGTCGAGCTGACCACTTCAATGTCACGGGAAAAACCCGACACATGATCTCGTCAGGGAAGGCATGGAGGATCATAAGGGTGCGGTAGGTCTCTAGATGGTTGACCGAGTCCGTCGTGCCGTCAAAAGAGTCCATGGTCGGCATCTTGAACTTGGCGGGCAGAGGTTTGTCCTGGATGGAGGCAACAAATGGCGAGTTTGCAGTGGTAAAGGACTTGTGCTGAATGTTCTGCATGACCCCTTGGAGTTGGAGCTTCGTAGCTCGGAGTTCAGCGTCCCAGAGGGGAATGTCGTCACCATGGTCAGTCAGTGAGGGCTGGACACTGCTGGCTTCCCCTTTGGGGGCTGGTATCACGACTGACGGGCGTGGGAGTGGAGGTGGTAAATTTATATGTGGAGGAGGAAGAGGTTGTAAACCTTCTAGGTTGGATAGATGGGGTTGTGGAGCAGTGTGGCTCGAGGCTCTTTCTTGGTTTGGTGGAATATCTGGAGGTGGTGGTGGAGGCATGTGAAGGTTTCTTTGGAGTAAAGCATTTATTAGGGCCTGATTTTGCTCGGCCATACGGTTAATGTTGTTGGTAAGCTTGATGAAATACTGAGGTGGGTTGTTTGGATTGAGAGGGTCGGTTTGATGGTCGGCAGCGTTATGGTGAGAAGTCATGGATCTAGTCGTGACCATACACCTTGATGGGTAGGAGAGAAAGGTTGTTGGGACAGGGTCTCCGGCGACAATGAGCACAACTGGCGCACGGATAAGAGCTGTTTCCCACAGACAGCGCCAACTGATAATACAGTTCGTTCTTGGTGAATGGGTCGGACTGGTCCAAGTTCTTCTAGTTCAGATCCAAATGATCAAGCCCACCAAGTAACCTGCAAACAAGTTCAACGGGGAACGGGGTAGTCTCCCAGTGAACCCTCCGACGAGCAAATTAGTAGAGGAAGTAGAGAATGTAGAGAGAGAGAGATGGGAGATAGATGACTTAACCCTCTTCTTGTCTTCAACGTTTGCTTATATCCTTTGATAATCATTTCGCTGTCTCTTTCGACCTGCCCTCCTCGCCGAAAGTCTATGCTGTAGCTTACCTTGTTCAAGGTAAGGGGGTCCTGTTCCGACGGGGAGGTGTTGTCGTAATAAATACTGTGATGGGCTGCATTAATGGTGATGTGCAGTGGCAATAATTTTGCAGATCTTTGTCTGCTGATGTGGCTCGTCCTTCACCTGTCATGTGTCTGAATGCCATTGGCTCTTTATGCCATGTTGGAATCCAGCTGTTCTGGACTTCATCGGCTAGGTTATGTATTGGGCTCCAATTGATAGGCTTGGGTTGTTTATAGTGGTTCATGGCCTTTGTGAGCCTGCCCATGTCATTATATAATGTAAAGATTCATAGAGCGATTTGCTGAGAAATTTCTTGTGAAAGATGTTGTGTTTTCAAGGTGGGTAGAATAAAAAATAAGCCTATATCATTGATTTTCTATGAAATAAATGATTTAAGTAGTGTGTGTATAAAAATATTAATTTAGAATATAATTAGAATATGTAAGATGTGAACTGAGACTAAAAACGTAAAATCAATTTCATAAAAATATGCATCGAGAGATTATTCACACAAAAATAAAAGAGCGTGTGAAATTTCCCAGTAGACCATTGTCCACACCAACTTAAATACTAGTTGAATTGGTAGCCTTGCGATATTTTGATGATTCAAATCTTGTCTTCATACAACAAAATATATTCCTCCCTTAAAAAAAATAACTCCCAAACAAACAGACCCTATGGAGTGATCAATAATATCTCTACAATCGAAATGGAAAGGTGTTTAGTCTCGTCCACACTCACTCCCCTGCGATTCTCTCAAATACCCAGATCAATTTCACTATTTAATTGCCCAAAACTCACTCTCCCATCGAGTTCTTTCGCAATTCCTCATCTGCGAAGAGGTTTCCGAGATGGGTTTTGCAAGACTCTGTCGTTCAATTCTATGCCCACAAGAACATTGTGCACCAAAGCTGTGTTATCTGAAATTCCCAATCAGAAAAAGTACTCAAAAGTTGCTGCTGAATCAACTGGCCCCATATCATCCAATCAGCTCCTCGGTGTGGTTGAAACTGCTGCTAAAACTGGTGCTGAGGTATGCCCAACTTACTTTGTTTACATTTTATGCTAAAACCTGAATGGGTTTTTTGTTTTTTTTTTTTTTTTTGGGGGGGGGGGGGGGGGGGGTTTGTATGACAGTGCTTAAATGCTTAGGAGAAGAGTAGTAATTTATTCAAGTTTAGCTTGAAAATTAAATATAAGTATTAAACTTGTTTATAAAAGGAGCTGATTTCAAATGAGCTCAAGTAGCTTAGTTTGTTTTGCTTAGTTCTCTGTATGGTCAATGTGTTTGTGTGTGTTACCTACTATATGCTTGTATTCCTGTGTTCAAATAGGAAGAACCCATTTTTGTTGTGTTCATATCTAATCAGAAGAACCTAATTTTTGTATCCATTCATAACTACCTCCAATGTGCAGATTGACACACAC
This sequence comes from Camellia granthamiana, assembly GCA_036172215.1. NCBI lineage: Eukaryota > Viridiplantae > Streptophyta > Magnoliopsida > Ericales > Theaceae > Camellia > Camellia granthamiana. The sequence continues at coordinate 85,601,817 of CM069909.1, read as the reverse complement.
TCTCTGATTCAAAATTGGCGGAGGAATATGCTGTTTATTACCTATTTCTTAACTTGCATTTATTGAACTTAACTATTGATTCTGGCATACTGTTTTGCCCGGATGGGGAAACAGACTTTGAAAGGGAGGAAATAATCTCACACCAAGAATTGGCATTGTGATTTGTGAGTCAAGAAGGCAGAATTGGGGTGAATAGTGGGTTAGATTTACAAAGAGATACTTTAAGATTAAAATTACTGAATATAAGCAATAGCTAGTTTAAATCAGTACAGTGAGCTTGAGTACGCGGGAAATACGAAAAGGAAACATATAAATGTGTTTTTAATCTCCCATTTCCCATCAAAGTGACCTTTATTCTTTCAATTTTGAGTTGTATTTCTTTGATTTCTTTGCATTTACTGCTTTTCTTTTCAGGTTGTGATGGATGCTGTGAATAAGCCTCAAAATATTGTCTATAAAGGACTCACTGATTTGGTGACAGAGTAAGACCTGTTTTTCTAAGTTTTCATGTTCATGGTGTAAATGCTAGGGATAGCATAGGTTGACAATTTCATGACTTGTATGTATAACCTCCTTAGGTAGGAACCTAAGCCACTGCCAAGAGGAAACACATTGGCAACTCTAGAAGCTTTGTAGAGGTTGAAGATTTATGGGAGAAGTACAAGGAGAAGTTCCACCAACATTAGATGACTTTTGACAAGGCGGGGACCAAGAAGACTGGAAAAAGGATTTTTTAGCTTGGTCAACAATCCTAGGTAGTTTGGTCCACTAGGTGACCAGACTGCGGTCTTATGATTCCCTTCTCTATGGTGAGGAAGGGAATCACTTTTTGCAATCAAAAAAAGGAAGGGAATTCCTTTCCTGGGAAGTGTATGGAAGGCAGGGAGGCCAACTAAGGTGGCTTTTTTTTAAAAAAAAAAATTTATTAATCTGGACAGCTGCTTTAAATTCTATTCTTACCGTCGAAAATCTGGTTACAAGAGGTTTTGGGTTTCCTAACTGGTGTTGCACGTGCTAAAAGGCAGAGAAGTAAATTATTTGTTACTACATTGTGTGGTAGCTGGAGTTAAGGTATTTGATTTTGACCATTTTTGGAGTCCATGAGGTATTTGAGTTATGTTGGCCTTTTAGTTGTATGGGCATTGCGAGGGTGGATGTTGATCAAAAAGGAAGAAAAATTATGGGTGGTGGTACCTTTGTGTTTGATATGGGATTTCTAGAGGCAAAGGAAACTGGTCGTTGAATAAATGAATCTTTGACAAATAACTAATTGATTCCTTTTCTTTTGGCGTATTTGTCTACAGATAAAGATGGTGGTGCACAAATTGAAAATGTCTATTGTATACTTTTCATTTTTTGGTGCAAAGGCAATTTTTGTGAATCCTCTTTTGATCTTGAAGATTTTATAGCATACACAAGAAAATTTATATTCAGGATTGGCATTAATTTTTAAATCATCTATCAATTTTTTTTTTCATTCGTTTATTTCTTACTCCCATTATTTTTTTGGTTTTCGTATGTGTTTTCATCTTATTTGATGCTATTAACTTGGATTTACTTGCAGCACAGATAAAATGAGTGAGGTTGCTATTCTAGAAGTTGTAACGAAGAACTTCAAAGATCACCTTATTCTTGGGGAAGAGGGAGGGCTTATTGGCGATTCATCTTCTGATTATCTTTGGTGCATAGATCCCTTAGGTTAGACTCTCTTAACCCTTTGGTAATTAAGATTATGTGTACATATTCACCAAGTTCCTCGGATGGAACTCAACTCTTGATTCTGGACTTATACTTGTCTAAACTAGTTGTGATTTGTTTAGCAATGTTACTATCGTAAAACTTTTACAACTTGACATGATTTTAATATTGTTTGCTAGAACTTATTGATTCATTTTCAATTATATATCAGAAATTGTGTGGTCAAATTAGATGACTTGCATAACCTATTTTTCTGTTCCTTTTGAAACTTACTAGGCTTCTGAAAATTCTAAGCCACTAGACTAACTTATTGGCAGTAACTTTTTGTTTCTTGTTCTCCTTTTTGGAGTGTAGGAATGCACTTCAGTTGCAGTTTTTAGATTGAATTCTGTAATCTTTGTATATGAATAAAAATTCTGGAGAGGAAATTTTAATGACTAAAAAAAATGGGAAATGAGCTGCTTCTGAAGAGCAATATATAAGGTTTCTGATTGATTTATATGTAAGAAAATCTTTTTTTTCTTCTTCCACACCCTTTCCTCCTCCCAATCCCAATCCAATCATTTCTTCCACACCCTATTTTAAAAGTTCCTAATAATTTGTCTTTTACATATTCTGTTCAATCTTATATCTATCACCTAGCATTTCTAATTTCCTATGACATTATGGACGACATTTCTAGTTTCTATTTCCCATTTCTTTTATGATAATGATAACTTTTCTCAATTCAAAGTGGATGGTGACACTTCACTGTTACCTCATTATGATTGTTGATAATTCCTTCGTATTGAAACATGTTATCTTCTGCCTGCATTTACTTCTTATATTTGCAGCTAGTTTTCTGACGTAAAGCCGTTTGCCTTTGATATCTATATAGATGGGACAACAAATTTTGCACATTGCTACCCTAGCTTTGCAGTCTCTGTGGGAGTTCTGTATAAAGGAAAGCCGGCTGCTGGTGCTGTGGTATATAATCACTTACCTTTATAGTCTCCAAAAAGAATTTGCATAATTCTGTAACGGTCCATCGGATTGAAATTTGATATGTAAATTAATATGGTCATTGAAGTTGTTATACTAAATGATGGTTTCCCTGGTTGATGTGTTAATCAGAATATAAAACATAGTTGCATAAACCTTTTCATTTTCTATTTTTTTGGCATTGAACTCAACTCAACTAATATTTGAAGTAGACAAGTAGTTCTTGTCCAATTATTTCTTCAAAGATCAAGAGTGAATGAGTTTCTCTGTTTCTGACTTGAAGGGATGACAATTGGTTTGTGTTTAAGGTAGAATTTGTTGGAGGCCCCATGTGTTGGAATACACGCACATTTTCTGCAGCTGCTGGTAAGAAGGATTTATCTTAAGCAATTATATAACAAGCTCTTTTACATACCAAAATTGAAATATAAAGTTCTGACTTAATATTTGTTACTCTTTATTCTAGGTGGGGGTGCTTTTTGTAATGGGCAAAAGATTCAAGTGAGTCATACCGATAAGGTGAGTGATCATGTTATATCTAGACTATAATGTTTTATTCAATAGGTGACCTTCAATAAGACTTTTTTTGTTGGTGGTGGATGTGGAAGAGAGACTGGTTGAGGATGGGCCCAACAACACTCTCTGTTTTATGGCGTCTAGACTCAAGGAATTTTTCCATGAACTTTACATACTTTCAGACCTTGTGATCAGACTCCAGTATGGATTTCTGAGCACATTCTTTGTAAGTCCCTCTTATCAGTTCCTTTCCCAAGCTCAGTTTATGCAAGGAAAAGGAACTGAGAAGAAGGTATTGACAACAACAGATTTTATTACAGGACAGTTCAAGTGCTTGTGTATATTTCACTTCTTATCTATCTATAAAATTAATCGTATTCGTTCTACTTCTGGAAACGGATCACATTGAAAAAAATTGTGTAAAAGTGTGGTGGTTTAGAGCTGAAAGCTGGAAATTTTTTTTTCAGCTCACCTTTTTTCACTTGTTTTCTTAGGTGGAGCAGTCACTTCTAGTTACTGGATTTGGGTATGAACATGACGATGCATGGAGTACCAACATAGAGTTATTCAAAGAATTTACTGATGTCAGCCGGGTAATAACCATTTTCTTTCACTTGCTTTACTTCTTACATCATAGATAGGGGTGGAAGATTTTGTGTTTCAAGTTTTTGTAATCTCTCTCTCCATTTTGACATTTATGTGTAGGGCGTGAGAAGGCTTGGTGCTGCTGCAGTGGATATGTGCCATGTAGCTTTGGGAATTGTAGAAGCATATTGGGAATATCGTCTAAAACCATGGGATATGGCTGCTGGTGTTTTGGTAACATCAATCATTTTAAGAAATATTTCTTATTTTATCTTCTAGATATCAATGAAAGAACTATATATAAAACAATGCCCAATTAATACACATTAATGTGTGTTTGGGAGGGGAAAGTGTGAGCACACACCTAACCTTTGGCATAATGTACAAAGTGGCGGCCCAAGACTTGAATCCATAACCTTAAGGTTATTACCCCAAGACTTCAAATCAGCCCATGCCATTTTTCATTTTCTATGTTTTACTACCTTTCTAATTTTACTTGGATTCCTTATGGGTGCACTGAGTCGCAATTTTTACACTTGAATTAGGAATACTATAGTAACTGTTTTAGATGACAATGTTTTTCAAGAATAGATTGAAAATCTACTAAGCTAAGTTGGCTGACCAATTGCCATTTGTATTTTCTTAAAACCTGTATCCGGATGAGGCAAGTTCTTAAGAAACCTTACATTTCAAAGAATTGGTGTGTGTTTTGGCACTAAGCTGTCATGGCAATGATTAGAATTCAAGTTTTTTACTTCCAATCATTTATTGCATCTATTTTATTTACATTTCAAGCAGATAGTTGAAGAAGCTGGTGGGGTAGTTTCTTGCATGGATGGTGGAAAATATAGTGTATTTGATAGATCAGTCTTGGTATCCAATGGTGTGCTGCATGACAAGGTTAGTCTTTTCCCTTTCTTTCTTAGAGAACTTGATGTTGCATGACAAGGTTAGGTCCAAGGCTTGTAATATTGGGAGCTTTACATTATTACACATCCTAGTATCCACTCATTTTGGAGCCTTATGTGTATTTGATGATAACTGCTCTTGAAATCTATATTTGAGATATCGTAGGACCAGTGATCCTGTCCAGTAGACCATGTCTAATGGATGATTGTAACTCCTTAACCACTTGACTACTTATAAATTGTCAAACGCTTATATTAGGCTGCGAGGATTTGAACATATTTGATCGGATTGAATGTGTTACCTGAATGCAGTTAGAAATGCTAAGAAAATAGAGTATGAGAATATACTACTTTCCTATCATCCTCTTTCCAAACCACTTTGTATTGTTTGTGTATTTTGCAGCTTCTGGAGAGAATTGGCCCTCCAACAGATAAACTGAAGAACAAAGGCATTGATTTTTCATTGTGGTTTAAGCCAGAAAACTATCACACAGATTGTTGACAGTGCCTCCTTTTTATATCTCTGCATTTATTTTGTTGTACCCAACTTTTCTTGTTTTTTGAGCAAAAGAAGAAAAAACTGAGGAAAATGTGGCTTCTTTGATTTCTTATGTTGATAAACAATCATTATTTTGTCAAGCTATCCATTACGTATAGCCAGATATTATTTTGTGGACAAATTCTATGATGTGCAACCAAACATGTGACTGTTGTTTTTCCATGTCAAAATTTGAGTTAAGACTCAATGTAGTTTCTTTAGGACCACATTATGGTAGTTGGTTACTGTTGCAAATGTTTATTTGTCTTTATATTGGTTTTCTCTCTATTTGTGATACAAATCTTCTACACAAATTTGGATGATTTTGATTTCATGAGAGGATCCCCATCAAACTAGCTAAATCTTTAGCAAAAATTTTGCAAAAAAAATTGTTTTTCTTTTTAAAATATATAACTTTTTGCTAATTTTTTTTGTCTAAATATGCTGCTCTGATAATAAGCAAGGCATGTTTCTCAAATGGTAAAGGGACACAAGGACAACGAAGTGTTCACTCTCTATCTTGCATTATGGATGAAATACAATACCATGATTTGAGGATTTTCAATTGAATAATAATATACAAACAAAAATTCGTAAGAAATTTTTCTATATAATTATGTGATTCATTGTAGATTTTTTCCTCAAAAACAAAATATATCCATTAAGAGACCTTTTATTTATAAAGCTGACATTAATACACCATTCTTGTGATTTATTTATTTATTCATTTATTTTTGGGTATAATTTTGTTGTATTAATAGACTTCCCCTTTTCAATTGTTTATCTAGAGTGTATTTATCCCCCCCAAAAAAAAAAAAATGTTTATCTAGAGTGGTTTCAACCACAACTTTCTCCCACTCAAAGTTGTGCTTTCAGATATTAATAGAAGAATGATTTACTTGCTTCCCATTATTAATGTGGGTTTCTAGGGGTTGACAAAAATGAGGCAGGGCTGGCTACATTTCTAAATAGGATCTGAGTACAGGCCTACATTTAGCAAAGGTACTACAGTAGTAAATCTTTGTTAACAATTAAAAATAAATAAAAAGCAAGAGTGGTCATGCCTCACATATCAACTCAACGAAAAATATGGGTTTTTAGTGGTTGACAAAAATGAGGCAAGGATGGTTACATTTCCAAATAAAATCTTAATACAAGCTTACATTTAACAAAGGTACCCACAAAATCTTTGTTAGGAGTTCATAATCAGGGTTTAAAAAAAAAAAAAAAAAAAAAAAAAAACCCAGCAAGAATGTGTCTCGCCTGACTGATCGAGACACTGGAAAATATGATGCAGAGTTTGGACCATCTAACCTCACGGCCAGTGCATGGAGTTCGAAAACATCAGCAAATGTCTTCTCAATGCATGTGGTTGTGTCGGCACACGCAGAGGGACACAGACAGATTTCTGGACTTCAATTTATTATGTGCCAAAGTAAGAGAGACGAATTGCAATTCTGGCAGACATAACAAGAAGCTCCCCTCAATTTCAAGTCAGTCTATTAATTTTCTTGTGTAGTAGAAGCAGATTCTAAATCTTCAGCTGTCACTGGCTGATGCAGCTGCATTCATAAAAAGAGTAGTCAAAGTAAGCAGCAGATAAGAACCTAAGAATGCCTTGTATGGCATAGATGTTAGGTGATATCTCTTGATATGATCCACAAATTAATCATCATCAAAGAAACAAGCCATTATCTCATAGGGATATGAAGTAGGGTTTTTCATAGGTCCATCCTTTGTACCCACAATCAACTTTATACATGCCCATATATATGTCAGATGGGTTTGTGGATGGGTTTGTTGGGCAACCCAGAAATTGCCAACACAAATTTAATCCAAATTCCAAAATCATGTTTGGTAAACAGATACAGAAAAAGGAACAAAGAAAAAATGCATTTTAAGAAGACATTTGAGAAGATCAACTTAAATCTGCCAAAACATAAGCATTTGCCAAAAGTAACTGAAACAAATTTGTTTTGGTTACTGCCTGGACAAATTACCAAGATATGATAACATGTGACCTGGTAGGCAATCTTCATAACCAAACCTCCATAAGTGATTAGAAAAGCTTAATTAACACCCAGAAAAGAACTAATATTGACCTTGCATATAAACCTTCACTTTTTTTGAAAATCACAAGTATTTTAGGCTCGGCAGAAAATTATTATTTAAATTAATACATATTATTGCATGCCGTTATAGTTGTTTCCAGTGTAATTTGAAGCAGCAAATTGGATATTTGCATCCAAGGCTCTCTGGATAGCAATAATTGTGGCAATAACAATAAACCCCCCCCCCCCCCCCCTCTCTCCCAAACAAATATTTTACTTCATACATCCTTGAACAATAAGTATATCAAGATATCGTCATCTAAGAATGCATAAGTTCTATTCTTTCCCTTTTTGAGCATCAACATCAAGCAAAGACTTACAGCATTTGCGACAGTCAACCAATGTAAGGATCGCAAGAAAGCATCATCTTGTGAGGGAAGATTGTCGTGATTCCAAAATGTCATGTTTTGAAACTTTGCATTCATCTCCCAACAATTTGAGTTTTCTTCACACTTATCAGACGTCTTTCTTTTGTCAGCACTCTTCTTTCCTAACACAAAGCCTGCATAGCAATGATTATTAGTAAAAAAGAAAGGGAAAGTTTAAAGATAAACCCAAAAATTAAGATATTAAGGGCTTTCTAGGTCATATTTGAGGCACAACCCTTGCACACAAATTTAAAATACATTTAAAAAGTTTATGAGGACTAGGCAATCTAGTACTCTAATTAAAAGCAAAGAGCCCTGTATTGACTACTTAAATGCACCTTCTTTGAACCCCCTATTCTCCCACACTACATCTTTAAAACCCCCATGTTTTGCACACACATTGCGTGAATCCTCAACCCCTACAAAGCTTCTTTTTTTTTTTGGGGGGGGGGATCCGGATCCTCGGCCGCCCTTCTCGGCGGCCGTTCCCAGCAGGGGTTTTTTCGTTTTTTTTTTTTTTTTTTTCTTTTCTTCTTCTTCGCCAGGGCTGGAGCCGCCATGGCTGCTCGGGGCGAGCTCGCCAGCCGTCCGATCGTCGCCCGATCCAACTCATCGCAGCAGCTGCACCGCCGTCGCCTCCGCCTCCTCCTCCTCCTCCTCCCCCGGTGATTATGGCCCCCTCCAGTCCGGCCCACCGGCGGCTCCCTCTTCTTCTCTCTTCCTCTCTCTCTTCTTCCCCTCCCCTCCCCCTCTCTCTCTTCTTCCCCTCCCCTCCCCTCCCCTCCCCTCTGGTTCTGTTCGAACGAACGAGGAAGAAGAAAAGAAAAAAAAAACCAAAAAAACCCCCAAAACGACGTCGTTTTGGGGGGCTGCTGGGAACGGCCGCCGGGTAGGGCGGCCGAGAATCCGGACTCGGGCCGGGGCGGGGTGGGGGGGGGGTTTGGGGATAAATAAGAGGTAACTTTATTAAAAAAAGAGCATCAAGATGATAAATCCGGCACAAAAATTTAGAAAATCTAGAACTTCATCTAGACAAATAAAGAATCAACAAAATGTAGAAAAGAAAATAAATTCGGCTCCACTCTCCCCGACACCCAACTCAATAAAACCAACAAAAACTTATTCTTCAAACACTGCACAGAAACTTGTAACCTACAGGATGACCACTACTTACTGAATTATGATTCTATTTGCAATGTATTTTTCATTGAATTAAACGCGAGAATGAACATTCTGATCAAATGTAGAACACAACTGAGTTTTTTGGCAATGAGAGGAAAACAAAGAAAAGGAACAACAATGACTCACCAGAATAGCCTTGGGGAAGAGGAAGAGTGGTGCCTTGCAACTTCCTTCCCCTGAAGTAAGCTTCCTCCATTTTCAGTCCCTCCACCTCCATACCTACAACAATGCAATCCATATATAAACATGAATACACACACACACATATAGACACACAGAGAGAGAGAGAGAGAGAGAGAGGTACCAGTGGGCTTGGGTTTGAAGTAGTGAGAAACAGAGCAAGGCCCATCGTACTTGACACAGCAGGGGAGCTGATGGACCTGACCCGTCAGATCCACCGCCGCCGTCGGATTCCCTCCACGGCTGAGGTCGATGCTTCCGACGGTGGCGATCGCCGAAACTCCATCTCCATCCATGTATCTATTCGCACTTTACAAAACTCTTTTCACTGCACAAAAAAAGCCCTAATTTTTGGGCACACAAGTCTAACAGCCTCGTATACATTTCCTACCCTGGTTTTTGAATCACAGACCAACAAAGCCCGCCAATCTCAAATTTCTTTTCATAAAATTACCACCAAAAAATAATAATAATAAGTTATGGTTTAAATCCATTGATAAACTAAACTTTAAAATTTTAATTTCATGAATTTAAACAATGTATTTTTCAATGAGTTTTATTAATGTATGTTTTAAGATACATCGTACTGATATGCGGAAAAAGTAAGTGTATATCAATCGAGGAATAATGATTTGGACAAATATTTTTTTAGTAAGTTACAACGAAAAAGATTTTGAAACTCAAGCTTGTCAATTATTAGAGAAAGGGAAAGTACTTTTTGAGACCATGTTTGTTGACAGATTATATTGAACGAGATTATTAGTGAGAAAAATGGTTTGTGAAGAAATTATTAATATGGAAATTATTAGTGAGGGGATTAAGTAAAAATATGTTTTTTTAAATAATAGTAGGACAGATGTTTAATGACGGGATTGTTAAATATTTTTATATAAAATAAAAATAAATATATTTTGATATTAAAAAAATTCTGAACAAATATAAAAAAAAAATACAAATAAAAAGCTGCACTTGGGTATAAAAAAAAAAATACACTTATTTTTCCAATCCCATGCTTTACTAAGCCCATTGTCATACATCATTGACAATCCCATTGGACTAATAGTCCAGTAGAGTATGAGACTTACCAAACAAGCCATAAGTGAGGTGACCTCACTAGCAATTCAATCCCCTCAATGAATCATCCAAACAAACATGCCCTAACAAAATTGACATTTCACTCTATTATTGTCTCATATTCTGATTTATCATTGCCTTTGCTTCTTTATATGTATTTTACAATCACACAATGTAACTCTCTTTTATTCACTCTTTTAGTTCGATGTCAACTATCATCTTTTAGTTCGACGTCAACTATCAAACTATTTGTTATCCCCACTGCCTCACAGCCAAAAAAAAAAAAAAAAAACACTTTCCACCACCAACATGGCCTTCCTTCCCTTCACATTTCAGCATTGTTGCCACCATTACAATGATCCCACCACCACCTCCAATCTCTTTCCCATAAGACGATCCTAATTTTTTACCCTAACATGTACTGCAAACGAATATGGGGGTATTGCTGTGAGCAACTCACAGCAGTTACTGCTGTGAGTTGAAACGGCATCGTTTCATCATTAAATAAAAAATAAATTGGTTTGTTTGTTTAGAGGGTTTGAACCCAGGCAAGCTGGGGAGTAAAAAAAAATTTAACCACTGTGCTACTTAAACAACTCATAAATGTTTTGGACATATATTATATTTATTACAATCTTTATTCCAACATAAAAAAAAAATTTTACAACCTGTTATAAGTAAAATACAAAACAACGATTCAAGCAAAAAACGTGATTTTGTGAGCGGGAAGGGTTTAAGTCTGCCGTCTCACCACCATTACTCCGTTGTTCCTCCATCGTGCCTCCACCGTTTGCTCCGACGGTCCTCCGCCATTGTTGTACCGTAGCTCCACCATTACCATTGTCATTGAGGTTACTTATTTGTCTTGTAAGAATCTTCACTCAGGTTTGAAAATATATATATATATATTTTGTATTTATTACAAACTGTTATGTGTGTATATATATATGGTGATTTATTTTTATATCAAATAGAGATTGTGTTTTGGATTGGGAATTTTAATATAATATTATAGGATTATGATATGTGTATGAATATGGTGATTTGTATCAAATTGATGCTTTGTTATTGTAGAAATGTGTTATTGTGTTTTGTATTAGGGATTGATACTCTGTTAAATTAACTTCACAATTTGATATGTATAAGAATCTGTTATTGTATATGGTAATTTCACATAATGTAAATTAAAAAAATTTATGATCTTTTTTAATTCAAATTGATGCTCTGTTATCAAATTGATGCTCTGTTATTATTAGAAATGAAGTTGTAGTGTGAATTGCTATTAATGTGTTTGGTTTGACTAGAAATTGTAGGCTCAATTAACTTTTTTTACTCCACATTCTTCTAGGCGTGGGGGATCAAATTCATGTTTAATTTGGAGAATATGACTCTTAGGTAAAAATTAATTGCATTCTTATTCCATTCCAAACATTAATATAATACATACTATGTTACAATTACACAGTAAAGAATCCCCTGAGAAGAACATGTTGTGTATGTTGTTGTTCTAAGTAGTAAAAACTTTTGGTATCCTCAATACTAGTCTTCTTTTCTTTCATCTTTAAGTAGTACTAGTGTTCAAATATTTCTCAATAGTAGAAGTGAGGGTGGACTTGGGCACAGCACCTATGATGCTCTCTTTGATAGAAGTGATTTTTCTTCTCTAGCATTTTTAATTTTCTATTTTTTTTTAAATCTTTAAATTGGATAACTGTGAAGATTGTGAGGTGTTTAGGTGCTCAATTTCTCGTGGATGAAATCCTAACTGTGTTATGTTGCATTTTGGTTCTCACATATGTTCCTTTGTTGTTTTTATGACAAGTTCCATCATTTAATATATATGGTCACAATTATTTCAAATTTTGCTAACAAATACTTTTACAATACAAGAAAAATATAAAAATAAATAGATCTTGAGAGACTTTTCACTAAATACAAAACATTTTTTAACAACAGACTATTGGTCCATTGTTCTATTTGATTTACAAGGACCAATCTTTTCTATCTACAGATTTTGAACATGATTGTGGTAATTTATCTTATTGTTGATGTTATTTTCGTGCTATTTTTATTGTTATTAGACTTTATATTCAATAGTGCCGAAATGGAAAATGGTGCACTTGAGGAGTTGGCCAACAATTCAATGCCATGTGTTGGAATGGAATTTGATTCAGAGGAAGCTGCATATGAATTCTACAATGAATATGGAAGGATTGTGAGATTTAGTATTAGAAGAGATTACCATACAAAAAGTAAGAAAGATGGTATCATAATTAATAGAAAGTTCGTTTGTTATAAGGAGAGAGAAAATGAAAAAGATAAACGGTACATAATAGTAAAACATTCTCAACATGAGACAAGAACGAAATGTAATACATTCATATATATATCTTTTAGACAAGACTTGTCAAATTGGGTTCTGATGAAATTTGATGATAATCATAACTACCTTTTGCATATTTCTCAATGTACGCATATGATGCCATCTCAGAGAAAGTTGTGTGATGCTCAGGGTATAAATGTCGATGTAGATGATGATAGTGGTATATCACTTAAGGCATCACATGATCTTATTAACGCCTTAGCAGGGGAGAAGGAATTTGTAGGGTTCACACGAGAGGACCAAAAAACCTACTTGCGTGCAAAAAGACAACGAAACTTGCAACATGGTGAAGCAGGAAGTTTGTTGTGATATTTCCAGCAATAAACCATTGAAAATTCATATTTTTACTCTGCATTTCAGTTGGATGTTGATGAGATGATTATTAACATTTTTTGGGCTGATCATTAGATGATTACAGATTATGGCATTTTTGGTGATGTTGTGTCATTTGACACAACATTCTGAACAAACAAAGAGAACCGTCCACTTGCTTTATTTACTGGCTTTAACCACTTCAGAATGACTGTGATTTTTGGTGCTGCATTATTATATAATGAAACTACAGCATCATTTGAGTACATAATGATCATAAAACCACACACCGGTGAGATCTTATTATTCTTATTGAAATCATATTACTTAAGTACAAAATGATCATAAAACTGCTAACAATATTTTATGGACTCCCACAACTAATGAATTCTGAATATAATCTGCTCATGCACGATGTTAATTTTGTATGCCAGCCAACTTATCCACTATCAACGCCTTTGTCTTCCCAAGCATCATACAACCCACAAAGTTCTCAAGTGTGTAATATACTTGTTTGTAATCTAGATTTTTGTTTTTACATATATGTGTATATTTATTTCCATTGCATTTCCTTATATCTTCTTCTTCTTTTTTTTTTCTTTTTTTTTTGTGTGCAAGGATTAGGATTTGATCTAGCAGAGCACAGTCTCATGGTAGCTGAGTTAGTTTTTCATAATGATAGTTTGTTTGATTTTTTCAGTCATTCGGAACCACCCTGCAAAATTGAAATGTAAACATTTATCTAACGGGCCACCCTTTTGCTTTATTTTTGAGAATTAAATTGAAATAGATTCAAGGTTTATTTAAGGAGAAGCCACCGCTGTTATTGTGTTTTATTTTATTTGTGTTTGTTACATAATAGAGCATCAAATTGTGCATATTGGATATGGATTCAAGGTTTATTTAAGGAAAAACCATTGTTATTGTGTTTTATTTTATTTGTGTTTGATACATAACAGAGTATCAAATTGTGTAGATTGAAATTTTTTTTTTTTGAAGATGGAAATGATTTTTTATTTATTTTATAAGCTTTATGGTGGCTGTAGCTAATTGTAAATTTTTTTTTTTTTATGCTAGAATACAGATTGTAATAATAGCAGATTGTAAATTTCTTTTTATGTTGGAATACAAATTGTAATACTAGCAGATTGTAATTTTTTTTTTAATGCTGGAATACAGATGGTAATAATAGCTAATTGTAATAATAGCAGGTTGTAAAAAAAATTTATGCTGGAATAAAGATTGTAATAAATATAATATATGTCCAAAGTATCTATGGGTTGTGTGAGTAGCACAATGGTTGAAGAATATTTTACTCCCCAGCTTGCCTGGGTTCAAACCCTTTGAACAACCAAACCAATTTTTTTTTTTTTTTTTTTATTTAATGATGAAACGACGTCATTTCAACTCTCAGCAGTAACTGCTGCGAGTTGCTCGCAGCAGTACTTTTTGAAACTCAAGCTTGCCAATTATTAGAGAAAGGGAAAGTACTTTTTGAGGCCATGTTTGTTGACGGATTAGATTGAATGAGATTATTAGTGAGAAAATGGTTTGTGAAGAGATTATTAATATGGATATTATCAATGAGGGGATTAAGTAAAAATGTGTTTATTTTAATAATAGTATGAGAGATGTTTTAATGATAAGATTGTTAAATTATTTTTATATAAAATAAAAATATATATATTTCGATATTTAAAAAAATTCTAAAACAAATATAAAAAAAAAAAATTACAAATAAAAGGCTGCATTTGGGTATAAAAAAAAAATACACTTATTTTTCCAATCCCATACTTTTCACAGGAAAAAAACTAAACCCATTGTCATACATCATTGACAATTCCATTGGACTAATACTCTAGTAGAGTATGAGACTTACCAAACAAGCCATAGGTGAGGTGACCTCACTAGCAATTCAATTCCCTCAATGAATCATCCAAACAAACATGTCCTAAAAGAATTGACGTTTCACTCTATTATTGTCTCATATTCTGCTTTATCATTGCCTTTGTTTCTTTATAGGTACTCTACAATCACACAATGTGACTCTTTTATTCATCCTTTTAATTCGATGTCAACTATCATCGTTTAGTTCGACGTCAACTATCGAACTACCTGTTATCCCCACCGCCTCACAGTCAAAAAAAAAAAAAAAAAAAACACCTTCCACCACCAACATGGCCTTCCTCCCTTCACATTTCAGCGGCGTTGCCACCATCACAATGATCCCACCACCACCTCCAATCTCTTTCCCATAAGATGATCCTAATTTTTTACCCTAACATGTACTGCAAACGTATTTGAAGCACAACCTTTGCACAAATAACAAGGCAATCAATGTGTGCAAAATGATTGGTGGCAAATATGTGTGCGTGCTTACATGGTACACACAAATAAACATTACAATGCAAACATTCCCACCCACCACAGAACCCCAAAACCAACAAAACCAAAGACCGTCCACTAAAAAAAGTAACCGTCGTATAAGGTGTGATGTGTGATTTGAGTCTTGTTATCTACTACGTGATTCAATTTCCCTTTCCCCCTATTCCCTTTGTAAAAAGAAAACCAACAAAACCAACCAGCATCAAATTCCAACTATGCAATGAAACCAGGAAGGATTTCATAATGTAGATAATGGGTGAGGTGCACATTTGTACATGGACATGAAAAGATAAAAAATAAAATAGTTTATTGAGGATTAGGCCATCTAAATACTTTAATTAAAACCTAGGACCTATATTGACTGCTTAAATGCACTTTCTTTGAACATAGAGCAAAGCAGAGTCAATTGCTACAAAATCTTTTTAAGTTCTAAACCACAACAACACCAGTTGACAAACTAGCTCTCAACTCTAAATGGCCTAGCATGTTAGCCTCAATATCTTTGAATATAGCTCATAAATTCATCCAATGCCATCTTAATCCCCGAATATCATCGCCGTCTGATCAAGCTAATTCGATTGGACATGTCAGTCTTCCGGATCTGACAAGTAGACGGGACTTTCAAGTTCACCCATCTGAGCAGAAGCAAAAGACTCGAATGAATCGTCTGTGGAGAGTGAAGAAGGAGACTCATCGGTGTCTGAGAATTGCTCATCATTCATCATGATGTGTTCATCGTCCATTGCGATGTGGTCTTCATCAATATCTGATGTATCTGACCCAGAGGCTACCTGTAGAAGCTTGTGTATTGCCGTTTTTGCAGTTTCGGCAAACCATTCGTCTGCGGGAAGTGCACTGACAAAAGAAAAAGAAAAAAATTCAATTCAATTGAAGGTAGAAGAACAGAATGGGAGGAGAAAATATTCTAAGCAAAATGGATTGATGGTTGGCTTACCTTTGTGGGTTTATGCCCCTAGCAGAGAAGGTCCTGATTGCACGGGTTATTATGGAAGATGCTATCTGGTGGATGTGTCGGGATGGGTAACCCGCAAAACGTGCAATTTCAACGGTGAAGTGCATATCTAGAATTAACTGCCAAGGCAAAGTTGAATAAAAGCTCAACACACAGAGAGAGAGAGAGAGAGAGAGAGAGAGAGATTAACACCATCCGGAGAAAAAGACCTAAATAATAAAGCTCAATAGGAGCAAAGTACATACTAACTCGAGATCTCAACAAATATACATGGACAACAAATTTCCTTTTTGAATGTTGTTAAGTTAATTACAAGAAAATTGGTAATAGGTATTTCATAGGCTGTTAAAACACCCACATGGAATTCCAAGTACATGGAACATACAACTTATGGACAGTGACTTGACTACCCTAAAGCCCATCTAGTGCCACCCCTGATGCTGAACACCCTCCACATGTAGTCCAATCTTGTGCTTCTTTTTTGTTAGAGGTTATCCACTTGACTGTTGCTATATTGATGTACAACATCATTTTTTATAGATGTATCCCCGACTGAAAGATTTCTCACCTAAAGCTCATTCTTTACTTTGATGCCAATCTCTCTCTCTCTAAAATGAACCCTCTTTTCTTTCTTTGTTTCTTAGATCTTCACTCAAATCTCTTTCCCACTATCTTCCAAGATTCAATTCTGAAGATTCCACATTCATCTAATCTAGAATTATAATTCAAAAACAAACTTCCTTCTTATGCAAGATGAGAAATATTTGATTTTGAAAAACAACACAAACAGCAGATGTAGATAGTTACCCATCACTGAAAAATAATTTAATAGACAGTACATTCTCTTCTCTTACTTATTATGATTAGTTTGGCATGCCTTCCCATTTATTAGTGCTTTTCTCATCTTACCATATCTTTCACTTTATCTTAAATAAATTGGACAGAGCAATCTAGATAGTAAAAGTCACCTGCTGCAACCCTAATGAATGAAGATGAGCAGAATCATCCTCTAACACACCCCAGAACTCCTGTTCATCAGACAACCACATTACCACGGTCTCTGTTAACCTGGCAAGCAAAATTTTCTGTATTCTCTCTTTTCCAAGTAACACATCTCCGGCCACAGTTGCTAACTGTTGCAGCTTCCCAAACAATGCCTGAAATCATAGCATGAGGTTTCATTAGCAGAACATGAAGAAAATTGGTTGAAAAGAAGAAATGTACTTGTTATTTCGCTAAATAAAATAAGGTATTTTTCAAAGCATATTTGTAGGGTCCAATATAGGGGTGACCATTGGTTCAATAGTAAAACCTTTGCCTAATAACCTTGAGGTTATGAGTTCAAGTCATGGGGCAAGGCAACTATTTTGTACACTGTGCCGAAGGTTAGGTGTGTATCCAATCTTTCCCCTCCCAAACACACATTAATGTGTACTAATTGAGCGTTGTTTTTATTTGTAGGGTCCGATATATCTGGGAAAATGCACTTTCTGGCAAGATGTAACTCGAATTTTTCAGAAGTGAAAATAAAATAGATTGGGGTGGAATTTCCAGGAATTCTAAGCGTAAGGTTTTGCAAAAAACATGTACAAATGGAAAACACAACACCAAACAGCAGTTATTACACGTCACCTTACACAACATGCCCACACATGCAAGAAGCACAAAAACTCACACAAACATTTTAGTATGTTATCCAACATAAAACCATCAGATACAGTAGCTCAAAACAATTAAACAAGTCAAAAAATACAAACAACAACATAATGTGGATGGGAAGTATTATCAAATAAAAAAGTATTAGATGGAAGTAGAAGTATTAAAAGTTCACAAGATTACACGAAGTGATTAAAGTTTACATAATTTTTATATTACCAGAACTTACATGTGTCTACTTCATTGACACTTAAAACAAATGAAAAAATGAATTGGCTTCCCATTTAAACATGGGAATCTGGATAACAGAGAGAGCATATTAAATTATACCATGCATCGAAGAATAGTGTATAACATCTGAGGGCAATGATAATTTCAGCAATTTGAGGAGAAAAAGATAACCTGGAAGGGTAGTGAAGGCAGGTTAGAACCCCAAATCAGCTCATCGCCTTTACCATGTAAATAAATATGTGCATCTAAACGTGCTTCTCCATCTCTTGAATAAATAAAATTTAAAACATATTGTCGACAGAAGTGATCTCTGAGCTTGTCCAATGAATGCTGAAGATGGCGCCTCCAATCCTTGAGTTCTATAGCATTGTTTGCCATAGGCAGAATGTTTTCAACAACTCCGTTCGCTGCTTCCTTGCTTTCATTCAATGCGCTCCAAATTCTAGACACAAGCATTGGCAATAGTTCATCCGCAACAGTAAATGCAGTTCCCAATAGAGCAAGCTGTTCAGAATCTGTTTCGACTCTAAAAGGTACAGCATCTTTCAACTCTGTAAGATTGTCATCTTCAGATGGGCCAGGCAACGCTTTAATCAAAGCATCCACGTACTTATCAAAAAGCTGTGAAATTCTAGTCAATACGTTTCCTCCAAAGTGCAAAATAACCAGGGGGGTTAACTGCTCCACTATATCCTGTAAAGAATATTTCACTATTAAGGTTACGAGATGAATTGATAATTGAGACATCACCAACCACGTATCCAAAAAAAAAAAAATTTTGAATTATGTATCACCCATCTCTCTATTGGCTCTAACTATGCTGTTTGATTCCTGGAAAAGCCTCCAAGATAATCATTCTTAAGTCAGCATGCAGCCAAACCATACAACACATCCATGCGCATGGTTTGAAGTTGACTTACAAGACATTTGCCACGTGTCAAGAATATTATTATAGCTAAAAATACATAAAAACTTTGGGCATGCACACATGCATGTAATGTTATCCTTAAGCAAATCTACAAGAATACATGTCTGTAGACACAAGCCATAGACATGCATCCAACATGTGTAGGAAACATAAACAAATAAAACACATTTGGACAGATGTCCTACATGGGTAGCGCATGTCGATGAGTGTCATTGTCCAACACATGTCAGACATGGCTTATTAGGAGGCATATCCTTGTTTTCTATAATGCATGTAACTAGATTGACTAAATTAAGAAATATTTTAGCATCTGAGCCACACACCAGAAGCATGTCTCCCTACGCTTCATTACTTGATGCCTAGGGACATTGCATGGGAACGGCAGAGCAAGACCTACATTTCAGTAGACCACAATGGAGTATGGTTGACCCTAATGCATATGATGAGAGAATGATTTTATAATTGCAAGATTTTCTCTGCACTTCTTCTCATAGGAAACTTGTGTGTCTAGATTCTCAAATTACGCAAAATCTCATGGTCCAAAAAGTATTTCAAATCCTAGATACTTTCAAAATCTTCAATGTAATAAACAGCAAATAAATATATTGCTTTATAATTATTTACATGCAAACCATGTACAAAGAAAGTTTCACTATTGGGATAAGAGATAATTCCCCTAACAGATGAGAAAAACTTACTTTGGCAACGAAAATGAACCTCATTCCACTATGAATGAGCAAACTATCACATGATGTTGCAAAAATAGATAGTGGAGATGCAAAACGAGGTGACAACTGCAAGCTCTCATCAGTTCCAGCAATGTCAAGGACTACTCTTCTAGCCCGCCTAAAATTCAACTCCAAGACTTCCTCTATGTATGGCCGCAAAAGTACCAAAAGCAATTTTGAGAGTTTTAAACCTTGTGATTCCAATGCAGAACAGTGGCTAAGACTAGCCTGAACACAAATACCAGCAGCATGTAAAGCAAATATTGTGTCAGAAGGAGGTGCATTCTCCTTAACCAACCGTACAATAGATTCAATTTCACATTCTGCCCATTGAATGACTCTGTTGGTATAAGCAGGATTGTCACCAAATATCAAACCAGATTCTTTTGTTGTCAATGAGATTGACGAGAATACAAGGTTAGACAACGTGGCTGAATATGTTTCTGGGTAAGTAGGGCAGAATGGAAGAAAAGCCTTGATGCTATTCTGGAGGTGGGACCCATATGATTTCAACAGTAGCTGATGTGCCAAAGGACCTTTTCCAAGCTTTAGCAATCCGGATAAAGCCTTCTTCAGTTCAAGAATACCAACTAAGGGTTGTTCAGTGATCTCAACTAGCTGATCCTCAAGCATTTCCTTCCTTTTCAAGAAAGCGGACTTGTATGAGGACGGTTCAGTAGAAGAAGTATCTCCTGAGCCTTTCAGCTCGGGATGGCTTTTCTCTTCAGTATCCAATACCTCCAGTGCTTCTTCCACTTTATGCTCAGCCAAGAGAACATCAACATTCTCCAGAAACATCCTCTCGTGACCCTCTACTTCATTTAGCAAGGGAACTTCGAGTACACAATTTTCAAGATTTTGCTCAGCTTCCTGTATGTCACCGCTAGACCCGTTAAACTCATCCAATTCACGGCATACGCCACTCATCAAATCCTGAACTACAATCCCTTGAGCTGAAATATGCTTACGGAGCTCATTTAGCTCGTGCTCCACTTCCACGACTTCTTCAGATAACCTACAATAATCATCATAATCGACGTTCTACATATGTAGTCAACCACTAATGTACCAAACAAAAGCAATTAAAGTAAGTTAGGAAGCAATTAACAACCACAAGCTGATTTTTATGAAGTAAATATCTTCAAAACAAAGGGGTGCACTCTTTTAACAAGGAAAATTGCATTAAACATGGTACCAAAAGAGAATGCTGTTCAACGCACTCATATAGAATGAGGCGAACTTGGTTCTGGGAAAAAACAACTTAGAGGTATACGTTTGAGTGAGATATTTTATAGGATCATTAGTGATGTACCATAATAGTTGTTGGACCTATTAGAACTTGATATTTTTATTGCTGTCTAGATCATTGAATCATCAGTCTTATTAGATATATAAACACACAGACACACATTATATTGCTATTGATATTTTTATGAGTTTTAGCAAGGATCAAATTTTGAGACTTTATATATATTGTGAGGAATAAATGTTTATTGTTATACTTGTTTTTAGGGTTTTATGTGTAGGTTAATTTTCTGAGCTACGGCTCCTCACGTTTGGTCTCAGGTGAACCCTCCGGTTGATCAGGTTTTCAGATGTCTGAATGATGCTTTGGGGCAGGATGGTCCTGAGCTACGGTCAGTGGTGTCTGGGGCAAAGAAGGTTTTGGGGAATGGTATCTTAGATCAGGTGATGGGAGGCGTTGGTTTGGAGGAGCGTGGTGTAGAGCAGGCGTGTGCGTCGCCGGATGCGAGGGAATTTGTTGAGGAGCAAAATAGTGGGGGGCTTTAAAGAGGGATGGGAATAAAGGGGATAATTATCATTATTGTCGTATTAACACATCCCAGTCTTTAAAGAGGGATGGGACTAAAAGGGATGGATTTAGATAGATGCATAAAAGCAAAGGGAGGGACCATACGGCAACCAAAAAACAGAGACATAGTATTACCTCAAGAAAGCCAAGTACTTTGTGCGTGTATTGCCACATAAGTTCTCCACTGCATCCTTTAAATCCAAAAGCTCAAAACAGAGCTTTCTAATTCCCTACACAAATAAGCATGGTCAAAATATAATCATTGAATAAATTGAATACCTAAAATTTGTGTTCCTCCTATGAAATTGATTTTGTCACATTCTATTGTGGATAGTTTACGATATTAATGTCTGTAAAACTTTCCTTGTGACAAATCCATAGTATTGAATTGACATCAGGATCAATCCTTCCAGTGTTACCTGCTAAGACTACCATTTCTCGCTATTTAATTGGAAGAGTAAATCCAATTACAATAAATAAAGGCCATAGGCTTGTTTTGAACTTGAAATTGTTAAGGGAAAAGGGAAGGGAAAGGAAAGGAAAGTGAAAACAAAAACGATTTTACTCCGTGACTTCCCTTCCACGTTAAAAATCATTATATTATAAATTTTATACGAAACGACATGAAAATAATGAAAAATAGATGAAATGGTATCTAGAATCAAGAACTTTACCATATACTCATCTTATTTTCTTTTTATAATTGAATTCTATGGCAACCAAACAAGGAATGATGACTCCCATGCATTTTCTTTCCATTTTCCCTCAACAATTCATAACCAAACAAAGCACTAAAAAGACATATACAAACTTTTTGCACAACACTAACCTAAAACTAAAAAAAACCCACATTATCAGAAACCAATTAAGATGAAAACCTGCATTGGTATCCACAAAAGCCTACACTCCCCGTGGATTGAACACAAAATACTTCAGACCCCAATAACAAAGCACAACACAACCATGGACTGACTTTCTGCAGAACAGGAACTTCAAACCGAGATGGCCGAGATGGTAAGTAAAATGCAGCCCCTTTCACGGAATTAAACTTCAAATAGGTAAAATTCAAACTTTAGAAGAAAAAAAATTAAAAAATCAAAACAAAGGGTTGATCAAAAATAAAAACTATCTTAATAAATGATCAAGGTTTAACAAAGATGATTTCAAACAAAATCCTTACCTTTTACCTAGTTATCAAAAAAAAAAAAAAAAAAAAAGCCTTACCTTTTACCCATATCAAATTTAAATTTGAGTTAAAAAAAACCCCCAAAAACCCTCACCATTACTTTACTCCAACTCAAATCAAAAAGAGCTTTTTTACTCAAATTGAGGGATACTCAATTTTTTCAAAGCTATTTTGGCTTTCAAATTTATCACTTTTAATTAAGCTTTTACTCGAATTTTTGCTTCCATTCAATTACTTCATATCAAATAAAACTTTTGCACAAATTTTAGATTTGATTTGAGTAGAAATTTGAGTAAAGGCTGGATGCGGCCCGGATGGAGTCGTAATTTTGTGGGACTAGTTGAATTACAGTATTAGGCTAAGCAGATGAATAGATTTTAGGCACATTGAAATTTATTTTCTTCTTAGTACATTTTCTCAGCAACCAAACAAAACGGGAAGGAAAAAAGAAAAAGAAAAAGAAAAATGAAAAATTAGTATACCTTTTCGGTCTTGGACTGATAGATGGTGTCGATCTTAGACTGTGGAGTTACAGATTCGATTGATGGGAAGTCATCGTCTTCTTCGCTACTCTCCATTTCTTAGCCTAGTTTTGATTAACCCAATTTTTCCTCTCTCTCTCTCTCTCTCTGAAATTACAAGCAAAAACTCAAAAGTTCAGAGTCCAAGAAGAAGAAGGAGAGGAAGAAGAAGGGGGGTTGTTGTTGTAGTGTTTCGGCGGACTATCGTGATCACTTCTCCCCCATGCCATGGTTTTTAGAGCCCATCATTTTCACATTTGATTTGACCCCACTTTCTTCTTGCTTCATCTACATATTTTGATTTTTTATTTATAAATAGAAAAATGATTTGTGGCTCTAAAACTGCTGGCACTAATGGTACTAATTTTCTGTTTTGGTAATTTTTTACACCTTAATTTCAATTTAAAATTTTTTATTTTTTATTTTTAATAAAAAATGTGAAAAATAAAAATATGTATAAGAAGTTATTGGTTAGTTTAATGACTGCGTCACGTGGCACTTTATATATATTGTGATTAGTGAAAATTATGAATTTATAATTTTGTATTAAATGATTGAAAAATATGAAGAACATAATGATTTGTGATTGGTAAGGAATATCGCTACGTGGCGCTCCAAGACTAGCCAATAATTTTTCAATGATTTGATAATTTATTAGGACTTTTTGGCTGAAAATTATTAGTAGCATTTGGTTTAGTTTTATAACCATGATTTGAGAATGAAGTTATATTTTGAATTTGTGAATTGTTGAATCATGATTTGAAAAATAAAAAATAAAAAAAATGTTTGGTTAAGAATTTTGAAAATAGTTTTGAATTTTTGAAATGAGTTTTGAAATAAGAAAAGTTGTTTGATTATGAGTTTTGAAAAGAGTTTTCAAAACTTAATTAAAAAACTTATAACTCATAATCAAAACACAATTTAAAACTCTATTAAAAATTATATTCAAAACTCATAACCAAACTCTTTTTACAATTCGATTCAAAAAAATAATTATTTAAAAAATTCAAAAAATTCTGAAAATATATTTTTATTTAAAATATAAAAAAAAAAAGAGGAAAAAATTGTCTAGGATCCCTATCCAATTTATTGGTAGCAGAGGTCTACAATAATATTTTTTGATAGCTAAGATCGCTTAATGTTATTTTAGGTTGTAATGGAAGATTTCGTAGAACATGATGATACAGATCGATCGTGCCTTTTACACTTCTCTCTTTCTCTGTAATATGTGTCACTACTGAGCTTCAACAATGGCAGATGAAGAAGAAGAACGGCAAACTCTGATCTACGAATCAAGAAAAACCAAAGTGGTGTCTCCAAAAAATGGAGACTCCTCCAAATCCACAAACCTGGCAGCTACAAAGACATGCAATTGAAGTTCAGTCCTCTGCTCTTCAGCTCTACAGAGAGCTACCTCACTCAATTCCTAAAGAATTTTGTTTGTGACGATTTTAAGTTTGGACAGATGAGGAAGGTTATGCATGAAAATTTACCCGAAGGTGAACTCACTCGAGTCAGTATACATTATTATTATTATAGCATCTCTATATAATATATATATATTTTTTAATCATCAAATTTGGTTAAAAACTTGATTTGGTGTATATTCTATTCTGACATAGAACTTCTGCATCTCCCAAGGCAATGGTTCGAATTTCTGTTTATTAATTGGGCTTTTTCTTTCACTTTTGGAGTTATTTGCGTTGATTATACACGTGTTATCTTTGATCTTTATTACATCCAGTTTGGATTGAGTGATGTGAAAAGAAAATAAATGATTAGAGATGAGAAGAAAAAAAAAAGTATTGGGATTTATCATTTTCTTGTTTTGATGAATTATAATTAAAAGAGTAATCTTTAGACTAGAATTCGGAGAAATTCTTTGGCCCTCATCGAATTTCTCCGGAGAGAAATTATCTAGGAACAAATTCTATAAGAAGTCCAGAGAATTCACAAAACTCCATGACCATGGATTTTCTCTCTTTTTTTTTTCTTGGTAAAGTGAAGAGAAAGAGCATTTTTCTTGATGTTAATATGTTTTTGTTTTTGTAATCTTGAAAGTGAATTTCTCTAGTCTTTTATATGAGTCCAGAGAAAATTCAAAATTTGTTATTGTAATCCAGAGAAAATTATGATTATTACAAATTTCTCTTGACTTTTATTTTGTGTTTTTTTATGTGTTTTTTTTATATTTAACGAGTTATTTTTTGCTTTTTTTTCTTGGCAGCCAAACAAACTTTATGTTTTTATGATTCACTTGAAATTTAAAAAAAAATTCAGAAAAAATCTCTAGACTAGAATCTAAAGAATTTCTCTAATCTTTCCAAAATTTATCCGGAGAGAAATTTTCTGGGAAGCCTAGAGAATTCTCCGGATATATGTATATTGGTTGTTGTTGTTACTTATTTGGGTGATCGATTTGTATATTGCACATTGTGATTGGGAAGGTAGAGAAATTTTATGGTTTGAATCCAGATAAATTCTTGCGAAAACTAGAGAAATTCTTTGGAAATCCAAAGAAAATCTCTAGATTAGAATCCAGAGAATTTATCTGAATTTTCCTAGATCGATATTGAGGGATCTTAGATATTATGAAAATATTATATGTTCTTTGTGCTATAAAATTTTAATTCCAGAGACCTTAAAAAAAATTCCCTAAAAAATATATATTATTTTTTGTTAAAAAAATATTCAACTAGTACTTTAAAATTACTTTTGATTGTATATTTGAATTTTTTTTTAAAATTGTTTTGTTTAAATTTTATTTTATTTTTTTTAAATTACCGTGACATTTTTTTGTTGTTGTTGTTAATTTTACATAAATGGCCAAATAATTTGTCATTTTGGTCTAAAAATAATAATTTATATATTTAAAAAATATCAAAAATAAATATATATATATTTCAAATGATAGCTGGAAATTACCCACAAAAAAAAAAGAGCACTGTTCCGGTCAACCAGTTGAACATCCGAGAGGATGTCTGGGCAGACAATCGGGTAGACCAAAAAATTCAAAAACTATATGGGAGGATATCTGAGTAGACGACCGGATAGACAAAAAAATTTAAAAACTCTCTGGTTACCAAACATATTTTCAAATGTGTTCTGAAATATGATTTGGAATTATATTTTGAAAATTATAATCAAATAGAAGGTTAGAATATGAAGATGGAATCATGATTCTAGAATTGAACAAAATACAACCATTATTTTCAAGCAAGTCCCAAGGGTCTCGATTACCTCCAATAGCTAGACAAGAGTGTATTGTTCGGGTCTATAGAATCCATCATAAGTATCGTTTTTGATTATTTGAATAATTTATTTTGTACGATCTTTAGATTAATTTGATAATTGTAACATGTTTAATTAATTAAATAAGCTTTTATTTATATAAAAAAAATGATATTGATCTAATAATTGTAATTTGTTTAGGGCCTTGCTACATCCCCTAATTTTTGGCCCCCTAATCCTCATAAATTTCAAACCAAGGCAAAAAAAAAAAAAAATTTGCCCAAAACGACGTCGTTTTGGGCATTAGAGGGATTAGGGGGCATTTTTAGGGAGACAAATCATTTTCCATTTGTTTAAGTTATTACATTTATCACAAAAAAATTAATACACTTGGAGGTTTATTTTTTTAAGATAAATTTAATAAATTAAGTAAAATATGATTATCACATAGAACCAAATTTTTTTTTTGTAAAAAAAACCCGAATGAAATAGGTTGATTCAACTAATTGATTGGCCGACCAATCCACTCAAGACCACAAAATTAAATTGCAATAGCAAATGATTGTTTTGAAACTAGCTATTTTAGTTTTATTATTATTATTTTTTACGAAAAAGATATTTAAAAAAATATAAAGAATCATTGAATTTTTAGTAGTAATTTATTTATTTATTTATTAAAATTACCTACTGCCGAACTTACCTATTTATATTTAGGGTCATATTAATCACAAACTGTTGTAAAAAAAATTCACAAAATTATAAAATACAAAAAATATTAAAATCCCAATACAAATTTTACTTATTTCAAAATATTTTTATATGTATTTACACATTCCAATATATTTTGTACTCTTTTATCCATAAAATGCTTAGCACTAATAAATTTGCACAAAAATGTCAAAAAAAAAAGTATTTTAGTTTAAAATTTTTAAAAATAATTTTAAAATTTTTTAATTCATACATTTTTATTTTTAATAAAAATATTAAATATTTTATTTATTTTTTTTACATTTTAGATTCATGTACCATTTGAACGGGAGCACTTTATTAGAAGCGGTTGGTTGACAAAATTATAAACGTAATAAAATATATTTATATTTTATTTAATTGTACATATATTTTTGTTTGGAAGACTTACATATAAGTCTTAATAAATAAATTGATTGTCCAATAAGTTCTATAATAATTAATACGTTTTTATCAAATATTATTAAAAAATCGCTAATTATTAATTTTTACCGACAATTTTAAAATATTATCACTAATTATAAGTTTAACGATAGTTTAAAAAAATCGTAACAAAAAAGTCATTAATTTTAAACTTTTGGCAATAGTTTAAAAAATTCGTTACAAAAAAATGTCAATAATTATAAGGGTTGTTTTGGGATGTTCTAAAAAAGTGTACTTTTTGACTTATTGGCTTATATGGGTTGGGTTTGGGTTGGGTTTGATATGATGTATTAGAGATATGATGTGATTTAAATAAGATGATGTGACTTAAATAGGATGGTGACTTTTTGACTTTTTGTATTATACGAAACCACCCCTAAGTTTTAGTGACAATGTATAAAAATCATAATAAAAGGTCATTAATTGTCAATTTTTAATTACATACATAAAAAGCGTTACAATAAATTTTTTTAGCGACGATTTTAGTAAGACTTATTTTTAATAAGATTTGATGAGAATTTAATCTAACTATTAAAACTTATTGATAATTTACTCTATAAATTATCGTACCTTATCAATGATTTCCTAATTTTCTTTTATTATTAAAACAGGATGGGAACAAATTTAGGGGCAATTTGGGAAGCTAAGTAAAAAATTAATTTTTAACTTTTAACTCATTTTGAGAAAATTTTATTTTCACATATAATTCTCTCAGTGCACATATTTAATGAAATATTATTTTAATAACAATCATGTCTTAAATTAAAATGACTATAATGGATATCCACTAGCACTTATAATATTATATGAAAATATTTTCTGTACAATCTTTAAAAAAAAAAAAAAAAAAAAAAATCTCAATGCACAATTTTTGAATAAAAAAAAACTAAACTTTTTCATTATTATCACTCTGCTTAATACACACTCTATACTCCTCTATTGTTTACAAATCAATACTCTCATATTATTTTAATCTCTAGATTTATACTCTATTTGTAATGAAAATGTTTTTTTTTTTTTTTCGTGCAGAACTCTTTTTTTTTTTTTTTCTTCGTGATTTTAAGTTAGAAAAACAATACCGAATTATTTCATTATATTTGGACATTAACTGCCGAATTATTAAATTATATTCGGACATCAACCAGCGAAAGTTTTTTTTTTGAATAAATTTGTCGAACTAATCACTTTTATTCAAAAGTTAAGTTTCGAATTAAATGTGTAATTTAAAAAAACCAGTGTCGAAATCTCTAAGTTAAAAAACATAAAAAAAACAAAAACAAAAAAAAAATGTGGAAAGGAGGGTTGAGTAGTATGTGTACAATGATTATGAGTGAATGGTATAATTGTAATTTTTAGTATATAGATTGAAAAAATAAATTAATAATCAAATTAATAAGTTTATGTATTGAGAGATGATATGTACTGAGGTAATTAAGTGTGTAGAAATATAATTTTTTTTATTTTGAATCATATTATGCCTAACATTTTTTTACATAGAAAGACATAAAAGTTAAAAAGATCAAAAAAAAATCTTTTAACCAATTTTTTTAAAAAAATCCATAGGCACGGCTTGGGAAATAAAATTTAGTTGACTTGTCAGAGGTAAGACTTTTTTTTTTTTAATTTGGGACTAAAAGGTCAATTTGATAATTTTTTAAAATTTTATAAGAAAAAAAAAGTAAAATAATTATAATTTAAATAATTATAGAAAAAATAAAATTTAGTTCGCATTTTTTTTTTTATATATATATATTTGTTTTCCATAAGAAGCCTAATCAGCCGGTAATGTTGCACTATCCACACCACCTCCATTTTAGGTAGGGGTGCAATTCGGGCGGGTTCGGTCGGGTTGGGGATCTGTCTAAGCCCGACTCGAATTGTCTAGAGTAGTGCCCAAGCCCGCCCAAGTCCGAACATGAACCCGAGCTTTGCTGCCCAAGCCCGGCCCAAGCTTTGTATTTTGAACTCGGGTTAGCCCGAATTGTCCGAATTGCCCAGAAACTTGTAGGTAGACTTGTTTTGAAACCTGTAGGTAGAATTGATAATTAACAAAGAATTGAGAATTATTCAAAGTTATTTTCTGGTCACAAAAAAGAAAATTAAAAATTAAGACTAACCTTTTTACTTAATTTATATATATTATATAATTTATTAAATTATATATATATTATATATTATGGGCTTTTTGGGAACATGGTAATAATCTGATTTTCAGATTATTACCAACCTCTTCTCTCACAAAAAAACTGATTATAATCTGCTTATAATCAGCTTTTCATCAAAAAACTGATTATTACCAACTTCTCAAAATATGCCTATATATTATATAATTTATATAATATATTAAATTTAATTCGGGTTCGGGTTGCTCAGGTTGGCCATTGGTTCTGCCCAAGCCCGGCCCGAATTACAATTCGAGTATCAAAAATCTGCCCAGGCCCATCCAGATTACAAGATATAGTTGCCCAAACCCTAAAAAAACTCGAGCTGGGCTCGGGTAGCTCGGGTTGAACCCGCCCGATTTGCGCCCCTAATTTTAGGGCAGGTTACGCAGAGATATTGAAAGAGAGAACTCATAGTCCTATCGCCACAGCCATTGAAGCAGTCCTCCACTCTCCAGGTACCACCCCTCTCCTCCTTTGCCTTCCCCTCAATCTGGGTGCTTTGTTTTTGTTTCCAAAATCTGAAGAAATTTTCATTATTGGGTGAAAAAGGTGAGAGCTTTGTCTGGATAATTTGTGAATATGAGTAACCCACTTTCCCCATTCATTATTTTCTTGTATGTAATTGAAAAAACTAGTATCTTTATATATGAATTATAGTTTGTTGTCTATGTGTTCTGATTTTAGTATTTGGAACCATTTAAATCAAATTTGGTTGTTGATATTTTATCAGATCATCTACAATTAGTTGTTTTTTTTTGTTTGTTATAGGGTTTTACATTCACAATTTTTCTATGCTTCTGATTTAGAATATGAGGAAAATCGGTTTAATTTTTTTATTTCATATAACGATTTTGGGTTTCTGAGAAATTTTTTCTTCCCTTGTATAAGAATTAGCCATTATTGCTTCCTTGTGATTTATTGATTTAGGAATCGATTTGTTCAAAAGGGATTGAGAGGGTATGTATGACTATCCTTTCATGACCAGAAGGGATTAGTGTTCTGTCAAAGCTGAAATCCTGACTCTTCTAGAAGGCCTTAGTGAAACCTAGGTAACTAGGTTAATTGTTCAATAAAACTTTGTGAAGTTGATTTTTTGTTCAGCAAATGCAAGGTGGTTTTGTAAAGAGGAGCCTTTTAACACTTAAGAGAGTGTTTGGTTTGTTGGAATGATTTTGGGTAGGAATGGGATGGTTGTTCTTTGACTTCCCAATGGAATGGTCATTCTGGTGATTCCATTTGGAATATATGTTTTTACTTTTTACCGTACCAAACATGGGAATGCGTAATGGGTGTTTTGACGGAATAATCATTCCATTCCAACCTTCATTATAGTGAACCGAACACTGCAGAAAACTTGACAGTTTCATTAATCATATACTGCTGAATGACATATTGGATACTCATATTTAGGCCAAGTTTGGGAAGACTAAATAAGTGCACTTTTTGACTTTTTATGAAATATGGGTTGGATTTGGGTTGGGTTTGAAGTGATGTGTTAGAGAAGTGATGTGATTTAAATAAGATGATGTGACTTAAATAGGATAGTGACTTTTTGACTTTTTGGATTTTTTTGAGGATGCCAAACTTGGCCTTAAATGCATTTTATTCCGATATCTGTTCTGCTATTGTAGTAGAGGGACTTCTTCTTATTTTGCTTTATTTATTGGATTAGGTGTTTCAAAGGTTTCCCTAAATCTGTAATATGGATCGACAAGCTCATGATTATGCCACAGCTATGGCATTTGTTCAGCAGCAGCAGCAGCAGCAAACAACTAATATTCAACAGCAGCAACAATTTGGTTTTCATCAACAGTTCCCTCCATCAGTACACGGTCCTCCTTTTCTTCCACCACATCCCTCTCTCCAACAGTATCCTTTCCCTCGCCACATGCAACAACCACATCAACTCCATCCTCATCCTCCACCACATCCTCACCTTCTTCATCTTCAGCAGCAACAACAGCCTCCACCTGTATTTCCTCCACATATGCCCCCTCATCTTGTTCCTTCACCTTTCATTGGTCCATATGATTCTCCACCACACCCTGCAGCTCCACCATCTGATCCTGAACTCCAAAAGCGAATCGATAAACTTGTCGAGTATGCTGCCAAAAATGGCCCTGAATTTGAAGCCATGATTCGTGAAAAACAGCAAGACAATCCTGATTATAGCTTTCTATTTGGTGGTGAGGGCCATAATTACTACCGGTACAAGCTTTGGTTATCTACACATGGCCCGGGTGGCCCCTTCAACCCACCTTTCCCATCCTCTTCTATGCCTATGATGCGTCCTCCAAATCCTATGATGAACCAGTCATCGTTAAATGCTCCTCCATTGGGTGGTCCTCAAATGCACCAACCTCCTTTTACACCACCGTTTTATGAGCAACAACAGCACCATCAACATTCTCAGCCTTTTGTTGGTCATGGACGACCAGATTATGATCACTCTTCCAGGTCATTCAAAGGTCTCTCTGGACCTCTGCCTTCAGATGTTGCGATGGAGATGAACAATGTGCTTAACAATCTCACTGGAACCAAAGAGTCTATCAAAGGTGCCAAGATTTGGTTTATGCAGAGGTCTCCATTTGCACCAGCTCTGGCCGAGGCACTTAGGGACAGGGTGTTTGGTGTGGATGATTCTGAGAGACAATTGCATATAATTTACCTTGCCAATGACATTCTATTTGACAGGTACACTTCCAGTGCTATGCCAAATCTTAGTTCAACATAAATTTGAGTGCTGTTGATATGAATTTGATTTTGGCTGCTTTTCTGTGTGTGAATACCTATTGCTTTATTTTCTTCTTCTTTATTACATCTATTGCAGGATTCTTATTCACTGATATTTTCTGCCTCTTAAATGCTTCCACTGCTTCATATCTCATGGTGTCCACTGGCTACTCGAGTACATTATTATGTGTCCTTCCAAATTTGTCATAAAAAATAATAATAAAATTTGATTTTCCTCCCAGATAGAAATTTCTTTTTAAGTTTGATCAGCTTGATACAATGATATTACACTGGTGTTTTAATGAATATGTGGTATTGATCTATCCTGGTAATTATATTTTGGCAAGATAGCAATGTTCTTCGATTTTGATGATATAGTAAGGGGAATTAAAATCGAGCTGTTGTGATGCAAACGCAGGAAATTATTTCTTTCTTGAATGCTTCTTAATTGTTTAATCTTTTGGCTATCAATGTGTGCATTGATGCTACATATGTTTATCTTTGGGTCATTCTTGAAATATGCAGCTTGCAGCGTAGGATCAACCCTCATGAGCTTGATAACGAGGCGCTTGCATTTAAGCCTGTTTTAGGTTCCATGCTTGCCAGGATTTACCACAACCCTCAAAACAAGGAGGAAAATCAATCACGATTGCAGAAAATCTTACAGTTCTGGGCTTCCAAGGAAGTTTATGATCATGTCACTATTCATGCGCTTGAGAATGAGATGATTGGTGGACCACCAACGAATTTCTTTCCAAAGGAATTATCTGCTGCTTCAACTGATCCCTCAACTGCAGGTTCTCTCTCTCTCTCTCTCTCTCTTATGCTGATCCTCAGCTCGCCTGGAAAATTGCAAGTTTGAAGAAAAGTATGATCTTTACTGTGGCTTTTTTGTCCTTAGTTTGCATATACTCGTGTTTTCTGTCTGAATTTTTGAATTTATATATGTTGAACTTGTTTTTCTTTGTGTTCAGGATTGCCGCAACTGGCAACAAATCATAATGCCTTACAGTGGCAGCTTGATAAGCAAGGTTCGGTGCCAATATTGACTGATAAAGACTATCCTGATAAATTGGTTCCTTCTATACCGGCCATGCCATCATCCCTAGCAACCCAGCCGTTTCTTCCCAATTCAGTCCCTACTGGTCCTTTTACCGGGTCCATACCCATACAGTCTTCTCTTCTACCCGCAAATCAACAGACTGCACCCCATCTATTGCCACCATCAACCAGCAACACGGGTGAAAAATTACCCCCGTACCCTTTATTTCCACCTGGTCTTATTCCTGGAATGGTCAGAAAGATGCAAATCGGCAGTGGGGTACCTTACTCTCCCATGAGCCCTCTTGATATCCCAACTGTAATCCCGCCTTCCAATGTATCTCCTTCTGAAATTCTTAATAGCGTGTCAAAGTTTTTCAAAGAGATCGGAGAGGTTAACCCTTCTGAGGGACCCATGAATGGGTCTGATTCGAAAGATGACGACGACGAGTACGAACGAGATTCGCCGGTTCGCAAAGGTGGAGCTTGCATTCCTCCACCCCCAAATCTACAGGTGGATCCGGAGACAGGGACGTATGCTGATGGAAGTGTAGAAAGGAAACCTGGGTCGAGTAGCTCGGGACGGTTGGGACTAGGTGCCGCCCCTAATCCAAATGAGGCGAGTCAATATGATGATGTTTATTCTTCTTATAGGAAACAGAGAAGCTCCAATTACCATACATCTATGAGTGCAAGAGCTGCTACGGCAAGGTGAAAAAACCAATTTGTTGTAGCTCTAATTGTAGTGGGACCTGAAAACTGGAGGGTACTGTTCATGTTCATTCTTGTTTTTCGTTTCTCCCCCGCCTCCCCCTTTGTTCCCCTGTTTCTGTGCTCGGAGTTGGAAATACTTTGTACTTTTTGTAATGCTAGGAGCATTTGGCATTATTGATTTTAGGGCCTTGTGATTTTGGTTGTTATGAATTTTCTAGTGTTAATGCATGGAAAGGGTGCACTTGCTTTTGTCTTTGTTTATGAAACTGATTCCTTGGTTTCAAGCTTCTCTCTCTCTCTCTCTGATCTTTGTTTATTTATTTATTTTGTTGAGAAAGTTGATCTTTGTCGATGAAGACCCTAAAAAAACTGATTCCTTGGTTTCAAACCTCTCTCTCTCTCTCTCTCTCTCTCTATGTTCTAACATTTTGGGGTGTATAAACCTTAGTTGAGAAGGGTAAAGACATTCATACATAGAATCAAAAATATTTCCCAATCCTTGAGCCATTCCCACTAAAACACAACTAAGAAACTACTAAGATGAAAATGGTGGAAAGGGAGGGAAAGGCGAAAAACAAATGCAACTTTTGTTTAGCATTAATGTGGAAGAAATAACAATAAAGTTAATTTTGCTATGCAACTCACACTAGCATAATAATTAGGTTTTTTTTTTTTTTTTTTTTAAATTTCTTCCAAAATATAATCCTCCCAATTTTTTTTTTTTTAATTTGTCCAAAGGGTTACTCATGATTTCTTTCTTGCAAAATTTTGATGCTAATCAAATGCTGACAATAAAATATAATTTCCCTTTTTGGTTTTTTGGTGTAAAATATAATTTTCCTTTCATTTCTTTTCTTTCACTTCATTTTCTACTAGCACCCCCCCTTAATTTGTCCTCATCAAACAAAGCTTAATGGTTAATGCCACATTCAAACATGAAGATAAACTCAGTGATAAAAATTGGGAATGAGGGGTGAAGCCAAACAGAAACTATAGACTGCTCTCATAAAGTAACATCAGTTATCTAACAAGATACAAACTACCACGAGGGATTGTCCCACGTGTTTTTACAACTTGATTCCTTTAAAAACACAAAAAACAAATACAAAACAAAACTGTTTCAACTTGAAAATAAGAAACTCGTACAACTTGAAAATGATAGATAATGAGGACTAGGCGCATGTGCTTTCACTTGTATTGGAAAACATGGAAACAGCAAGAAAATTTCATACAGTTGTTCCCTCCTTTCGTGTAGCATCAGTCGACTCGTATGCAGCGTCAGCTGAAGAGGTGTCAATATCATTCAGACCCAACTCCTCATTCTGCTCCCACGACCTCTCATATTCCTCGACTGCACATTGTCAATATGACATCATACAACAGCAACACTAAAAGAAAAAAAATGCTAGCAAGGTAGAATTAAGTGCCATAAATAGTTGTGAAGAGAAAAATCCTTAGCAAACACAGTAAAAAAGATAGAGAAAAAAGAGTAGGCATGGGTTGGTACCCATTTGGGTCTGGAACAGGTAGATTGGGTATAGACTTAACTTTTGACATGATTTGTACAAAGTGGCTGCCCTAAAGCTCAAACCAGCAACACCTCAAGTTTAATAGGCCGAGTTTTAACCATTGAACCAGTGGTTAAAACTGCGCTGAAAACAGCATTGTACAATATGCACAAAATAAGGTCCATCCAAGTTCTAGGGCTTGTCTGCCTAATATGAAGACCACATCAGATAAACCACAGCTCTATACATGTTCTCGAAGAAAGATATTATTTGAAGAAAAAGAAAAAAAAACAAAAAAATTAAAACCCCGGCCATTCTCCAAAACATGGTTATGAGGATTTTCAACTTGGCCGTTGACTCAGGGTTGTTTTAAGAATTGACTTTTTTAGTATTTTTTGACTTTTTACAAAAAAAACGTGCAAAAAAGTAGAGAAAAGAGTTCGACTTTTTTGTATTGACAGCTTCATCCACAGAAGGGACATACAAGGCTACAACCCATAAAAAGCTTCTAACAGTTGTCTCATATAAATAAGATTGCACCAGAACACCAGCCATAGAGATGTGTGGAGGACTTACATGACAACTGATGGTCATCTTTAACATCATCAGTTGCCGGTGCGACAAAAGAATTAGCCAGGGCATCATCAATGATCAATGTCCATGGATCTTCCACACTCAGAAGCTGTACAGTAACAGTCAGACAATTGAATGCTCACAGATAGTTTAAACAGTCAGACAAATCACCAATAACATACATTTAATGCCCAGGTGGAGAAGACGCTAAATAAATGGGAATGTACAGCAGTCCATTTCACTATCCGTTGGACACATTCAAATGGTAAGAGAGAGTCAACATGGACATGCATTTCGTGTGCAATCTTCAACATTGAGAAAAAATGAGCTGACAATAAATGAGTCACTTGAAAATTGTCTACACTAAGCAATATCTGTGTATCTTGTGTGTGCGTGTTTTTTGCAATTCTGAATTGAGAAACAATATCATTTTCTACACCAACTACAATAATCTCTTTTGGGTGGTGGGGAGAGAGACAAGGGTTTGAGAAATGCCACAGTAAAGGATTTGCGGAACTGATCTGATAATTGAAGGGAAAAAATTTAAGGTTCAGGAAATGCTACAGGCATATGACAGATGGTAGCTTTCCTTTGTCATTTATTCTCCACTCCTTTTTTGGGATCATGAGGCCAAGTTTGGGAAGTTTAGAATAAGTGCACTTTTTGACTTTTCTTGTATTATGTGTAGAAAAAGTAGAGAGGAGATGTTGATTGATGTGACCCAAAAAAGATAAAAAGATGAAATAAGTGCACTTATTTTGATTCCCCAAACTTGTTCGCAAAAAATTGAAAACATCATATTTGAGAGTTCACTACCTTGTTAAGCCTTGCTCTGAAGTCTAGCCACTTGCTTTTCTTACTATCATCAAGACTGTCCCCAAAAGTAAATCCATGTACTCTCTCAAGATCTGCACAATTAATCATATAATATATAATTCAATTTGGCAAGAGATGTGTAAATGTTGGTGCATATAACCAAAAAAAGAGGAAAAAGAGACAATAAAATAAAAATTGATAGCATGACTAACTACAAAGCAAAAGAAATCAAAATTAAAATCAGAGACAAATAATGTGAAGATGTCCATCTCCATATTTATAACATTAACATCAGTTATATATTGATAACATCCACTAGCTCCCAATGCACTGTGTAGTATCTTAACCAGAGAGAGAAAGAGAGAGAGAGAGAACTGCACAAAGACATAAATTTAGGAATCCAAATCCCTACAAGTCAAACAACTACTAACATGTGAAAGTTGGTCAATCTATACCATCTTTAAAAATGAGAATGTAAAAACCATCAATATTTGGAAACATATACATTCCTGTCCTATAATTAGAAAATAAATAGATGAAAAACCGCCAAGAAAATCTTCAGCTTAAGGATAGAAATTGCAGCATGAAAATGAAAACCGAAGGATGGAAAAGGTACTCACTTTCACTAATTTTAGTGATCAAACCTTCAACAGTAGTCACAACTCCACCCAATGTTCCACTTGTCAGCACCAAGTCAAGCTCTGGAACTTCTACACTCGCAGTATCTGACTGAGATATATCAAATGATTGTTAGTCAGCACATTTGAAGCCTATAAGCAAGCGTAAGTTTAGGGAAACCCTTGTGTTTTTTTTCTTCAGCATTAATTAGATTCAAACATCCTTAGTTAGCCGTTGTCAGTTTTCATGAAGGCATATTCAAAATGTTCATTTGCACAAAAAATATGAGTGACAATGGCATACTTTTATCACATCACGGCTTAGATCATTAATGTTCTTCACAAGAACTGTAATTTTCTTTCCTTTTTCAGGAATACAGCCACCAGGCTTCAACTGCAAAGGGAAAGCATACACATCATCAGGATATTAAAGATGAGAATAGTAAAGAAAATATATATGTATGTACAAACCTCAGAATTGCGGTACCCACAAGCATCACAAGAGGATGCCATGACGATCACTTCTCGGAAGTATGGAATATCTGTAAAATTGTTAAGCTTAACAAAGCCTGTGCATATTTATCGGTAAAATGATCTGAGGGAAAAATAGTTTTCATTTCCAACCACAAAACTCATGGTAGTAGAAACAATCTTAGATTCCTCAAATATCGTTCTCCACAATCCTTTCAGACACTAAATGTATGCCATATTATTGTATATGGCAAGCAGTATAAAAACAGAACCACTAGTGCCATGTCACATCTCAATGACAGAAGAGATAAGAAGGATACTGGTGACAAACATTCGAGTCTCACACTTGGCTCCACAAGTTCCACATGTTGATGGGAAGGTCATCACCTATCCAGCAAGAAGAAATAAATAAATAATTGAATTGCAGCTTCCCATTTCATAAAAGAAACAGATGTGAAATTCAAGAAAATAGAGTAGCGAATTATCCATGCTCATTTTGCAACAAATTTACGTTCTACATTTGCACCACAAAAGACGGGAGGAGGGACAAGAAAGCAGGAGGTGGGAATGAACTTTTGAAAGGATATTTGTACCTCTTCTGGTGCAGAGTACCGAAACAAAGATTCAGCAAATTCTGCACTATTACCCTGAGCAATAGCCCGCTGACCAACTGCAGCTCCAATTAATCCATGTGGTTCTCTTCTAGTTTGATCACCAGTACTATTTAGTTCCTCTGATAACGCTTCATCACGATGTTCTCCCCCAAGTGATGGGTCGACAACGTACCCCAGTGATGCTTGTTGCTCAGGAGTTAGTTCATAGAACTTAATTGTCAATGAAGGATCCAGAGATGGAGCAAACCTATCAGGGATCAGTGGATGCCCTTTAGATTACCCAAAAAAAAAAAAAGAAGAGAGACAGGAAGAGAAAGAAGCAAGAAAGCATTTAAAGTGAGGTACACAAGAAATCATTTGTTAATATACTTATTTAAAGGCCCCGCATTAATAAAAGGGAGAAACACAGAGAGAAGAACTAACTATGGGCCTGTTTGTTATAGCTTATTATAAGCTAATAATCTATAAGCAGAATCTAAAAGTACCCCTCACTGAGCCACAGGATAATCAACTTATTCCAGCTTAATTAAGCTATTTTTACCACTTATGCTGTTAGCAAAAGTTACAACAA
Organism: Camellia granthamiana; assembly: GCA_036172215.1. Classification (NCBI taxonomy): domain Eukaryota; kingdom Viridiplantae; phylum Streptophyta; class Magnoliopsida; order Ericales; family Theaceae; genus Camellia; species Camellia granthamiana. The sequence goes on along the minus strand of CM069909.1, from coordinate 85,562,336 downwards.
CAGTCACGCAAAATCTCACAATTTAAAAAAAAAAACCAAAAAAAAAAACAATTAAAAAAAATAACCTATGTTACATGGACTGGGATACAGGTGTCAGATGTGGGTATGTATCTAGAGGTCAGAGTTTTCAAACCATAAATTTAAGGATACATGGACTCGGCAAAAACAAATGTCATATTTTATATTTTGAATCAAATATGTGAGATAAAATGGTACTATATGTAACTTACAGTGTCAAAAAGACATTTATTGCAACTATACAACAATATGTACTTATAATAATAGTGTTATATACAATTATATAAGAAGTGTGTTGAAAAGTAGTTGACACATATCACATACTCTTATCTGAGTGTCGGGTGTCCGACACAGATATTTGATTTATTTTAAAGAGTCCGCGTAACATAGATAATAGGGCAAATTACGCTAATAGTCCCTATAGTTTGGGGGTCGTGTCACTTTGGTCCCTGACTTTTCAATTGTGACACTAAGAGTCCCTATAGTTTGGGGCTCGTGTCACTTTGATCCCTGACTTTTCAATTGTGACACATTTGACCCTGAATTTTGAATTTTATTCCAAATAAGAACAATTGAAGATACCATTACTCAATTTTAAGGATAAAGTCATCAATTTGATAAAATATAAACTAATTTGACAAAAATAAATGTCAAAAAAAATATTTTTGAATTTTTAAGTATTATTTCTACCCACTAGAGATAAAATTATACAAAATTAATAAATCTTTTAAGCATTTATTTATTTACCAAATTAATTCTTATTATGTCTTTGGTGGGTAGAAATAATGCTTAAAAATTCAAAAATATTTTTTTTGACATTTATTTTTGTTAAATTAGTTTATATTTTATCAAATTGATGACTTTATCCTTAAAATTGAGTAATGGTATATTTAATTGTCTTTATTTGGAACAAAATTCAAAATTCAGGGTCAAATGTGTCACAATTGAAAAGTCAGGGATCAAAGTGACACGAGCCCCAAACTATAGGGACTGTTAGTGTCATAATTAAAAAGTCAGGGACCAAAGTGACACGACCCCCAAATTATAGGGACTATTAGTGTAATTCGCCCTAGATAATAACCATAGGCAGCCCATTGAAGCTGCAACAAACAGCACATACAACAGAAATACCACGATGAAGATCAAATTAATTAAACTCTCTTGTGCTAGAAATTTGCACAAGAATTTCAGCTTCAAAAGCAGATTTCTTGTAATATTGGAGGGTCCTCCCAAGTCTTAGCAGGGGGTTTGGAGGACATCCTCTCTACAGTTCAAATATCATTATATTTTTACTATAATCAGACCTAAGGCAGACACTTATGTAATGTATTATGTCATTTTATAGATTTAAATGTTAATGGGTGTGGGCAGGCACTTACGGGTTCTCAATGAAACTGTTGCCAGTAGGATCATCAAGAATGATTGTAAAGGATGACTCGCCTTTTGCACAAGCCCTCAATTTTGGCAAGAACTGGTCAATTGCTTCAGCAGATTGGGGATCCACTTTCTGAAAAGCAGAAGATAGGTTGTAAGGGAACCTAAGAAGGAGGAGGAGGAAGATGAAGAAAAATGGCTAGTGAGTTCAAATTAACATGTACCTTTCTTTCTTCTTGAAGGGCCTCTATTTCATCCGCAGCTCGTAACAATATCCCTTCCACCTGGAAAACAGACAGCAGGGGTGGGGTTAATAGTGTACAAAGATAAGCATCCAAATAAATAACACAGATTATGTGGAAAAGAATAACACAAGATCAACATGTTGACTCAAAACTGCATGAAAAGAAGAAAAAAAAGGGGGTTTTATTCAAAATTCATGCACAATGCACCAGCAATCTTGGAGAATATACTGAACTTTTAACTTATAAATTGAGCGACTCCTCAGCACGACTCACTTCAGAATTCTGACTTAACAAAATATTACTAGTTTAACATGACTGGACATCAGTTATACGAATAGACATATAGGAACGAAGAGTTAATGGCCAAGGTAAGACAACGAGCAGAGAAATATAATCATGATAGCATGTTACACACAGCAGAACTATTTATCGAAGTTATTATCCAAATGATGGGATGGGATGGGATGGGATGGGATGATATTAATTCCTACTCTCCAAGTGGCTTCTACATGTGATGCACCCAAACAAAACCAAAGAAAAGGAAAAATCCATCAACGGGAGATATCACCAATGCATTTCTTATCACGAAAAATGTAATAATTTGAAGAAAAAAAAAATACAGAAAAAAGTCCCACTTAATACAGTACCTTTTTTATCACTCTGGCGTAAAACCTAGTTTGGGATCCTTAAAATAATCTAAAAAGCCAAAAAGTTACTCAAATTAAAAAGTTATCACTATTCATCAAAAAAAAAAAATTAAAAAATTAATTTTCAAACAGCTTTGACGTCCCACAGGCACAGCTGAGTTTTTGGAAAAATTGCACTGATTTAGGTGCACAAATAACATTGTGCTGTTCAGCTCATGGGGGCCATCAATGGTCCCTTTTTAATAATTTGGACCGTGCAGTGTGTAGAACTCGTCAAGTACTATATACCTGTAAAAAATTACGTTGATTGGATATCGGTAACTATATGATCAAATCAGTTAAAATTTATAAAATGGATGGTGTTATAGTTAACGGTTGAAAAAAAACTAATCCTATCAGATAGGTATTGATATCTAATCAACGTGATTTTTTACAAGCATATAGTACTCGACGAGTTCTACCTATCGAGCGGTTTTGATTAGCAAAACGGGACCCGTAGTAGGACCCCATGGGCCGAACAGCACCTTCAATTCACTGCCCCGAAAAGCAGGGAACCATCTCCCCCCTACTCTGCACACGCTGTCCCTCACCGTACAGCCTATTCCATTACAATCTTCTCCTGTACACTAATTTATACAATTTTTTAATATACATTTTTCATAAAAATAAAAAAGTTATTCCAAACAACTATATTTTTTCCCTTAACTTTTTAGTTCAAAAAGTCAAAAAGTGCACTTATTTAGGACACCCCAAACAACCCCTAACTACCATTGCAAAATCTATATCTGACAGAAATAAGATCATAAAAAGTTGCATGTGTATGGGAAGAAAGTACCAATTGCTAGTGGCAACCAGTCAAATTGCTCACATAATGTGTAAACATCTTGGCAAAAGGTAATACATAAACAAAAGGACAAGTTAAGCATCATAAGTACAGAAGATAATACGAAATTAGGAGTAGGTTATAAAAGGAGATACCGTTGACAGAGATCCACACTGAGCCTCTGTAGGAATCTCAAAATCCAGTTCAGGAATCTGTAAAAACCAATGATAGAAAAATGAAAATCTCTTAGATCATAATAACAATTCAAAGATGTTAATGATAAACAATGCATACAGGGAGGTCACACAGATCAATAGTCATCAATCATAACTGACAAATAAGTACAACAACAATGATACATGCAAGATTCGTAACACTACAAGTGTAATTTTGTTATTATTAGACGGGGGCTGCCAATGATCAGAAAGCATCCTTTTACAAAGAGATGAAACTAGTAGATACAATGATTAGAAGGAGAACTAATATACTTTGTTTACAATAAACTAAATGGGTTGGGGGAGAAATCTAGGGAAATCAAAGGAAACAAGGGTCCCACCCAATAAAAATATATGTATGTATGTAGAACAGCCATCATAGACATATGTAAACAATCCAGTCATTATTTGAACATTCAAAAGAGCAGACTGCCAAGTCTAGTTTACTCAATATAATTTTACTAAAATAATGCCAATAGAATAAGAAAATTGTATAGTGGACGAAAGTCAAGTTAAAAGTGGAACCCAAAATATACCTTAATAGTGGCCGTGTCAGATTTCACTACTTGCCGATTGAGCATCTGCATAGAATAACTCCATTAGTATAACACTTCAAAAATTTTACTTTCCTAAAAACTTTGGAAAACAGTTAAGCCATTAGCAAAAGTTTGTATGTGTATCATTTGCAAGTAAGAGCAGTGCAACTTACATTTTGCTTGAAAATAGAGAAACAATTTTGTAGCGCAGAAGTTTGTATGTATATACCAAGAACAACAATGATAACGATGACAACAACAAGAGATGGAAGAGCTTGAGAGCAGATATACTAGCTACATCTAAAACCTCACAAAGGCGTACATGGTGTTAGAAAATTTAAAATTACAAACCAGCTAGAAAGAAACCCCCTGAGACTGAGAGTAACCCCAAACTAAAGATAAGTAGGAGAAATCATTGTTGCATCAGTGAGGAACAAATAACAAATGCAAATTACAAACTCAAATGTGGGAGAGGACGGCTAAAATGACAACTGCAGTTCGCATGAACATATTTACAACCACATTTTTACTCAGCTTTGGATGAAACCAGGTAGCTGAAAAGCATAAATTCAGATAAGTCACTGTGCCATAAGGGTAGACAAAACATCTTAAAAAGTGATTGTATCTTTCTTTAAATTATCTAACAACTAGTAGAACTTGCAAATGATTTCAAATACACAAGAAACTACTATCATAAGTTCTCAAGCATGAGTAAAAATTAGCCAATATACAGTCTTCAACTATTAGGAAAGTGGTCTGGAATTAAGTTCAAAGCTCAAATAGACAATATAAATAGTTCCAATTTTCTTCTTTTTCACAAGTAAGAAATCTGCAAAGAGGCACATCACAACAGGGGCTTAACGAAATTAAATTTCATTACAAACAACTATTTTATTATATTTTGACCAACAACTTAGTTTAGCTTAATGAGCATCTTTTCATTAAAAAACAACAGCATATTTTGATAAATGCAAAATTATATAACTTAAAAGTGCTTCATTTTATAAAAGTTCATTCCACATGAGACAACCTTTTGATCACCTGGTGGAAAGTTCAATTGATAATGACAACCTCGGGGCTGGAGCTCACCAGCAAACTGCACTTCATTGTTCCTACAGATAGACCAGACAGATAACATAAGGACCTGTTAGAAAAGACAAATTGACCTAAATATGATAAAGATTCTCATAATTGTAAAGGGCGTAAAAATAACTACCTCTCACCACAATGTGGACACTCAAAGGCTGACAACAAGATCTGCAAGTAGAAAGAATTTTACTGTAGAAAGAAACCTTCACGTGATTGTCCATAAGCTCAAGAAAAGAAAATGAAGCAGGCAGGGCAACATCAAGCAAGCATGTACACGAGAGAGAGAGAGATTCAACCCATTTTTCTAGGGTAGATTGTCAAAGCTTAACCCTTCATAACATAATGGAACTTTCTAAATAATATAAAACTAAGAAAAGCAATAGCCTAGTAAAAGTAACAACAATAACATTCATGTTAACTTAAACCTTTCAAGTAGACAATATTCCCCAAAGATGGCAAAAGCATACCTTTCTGAAGTGCGGAATCAAAGTTAATAAAAACCTCGTTGTGCCCTGTTAACACCACCACATTAGACAACGTTCAGAAATTCATGATTGATATCCCATGATTACTAGATGAAAGTAAATGCATGTAACTGCTATATTTTTTTTTGGAAGCATCTCAGCTCAATAATAAATACTACATTTGCCGATATGAACTAATGAAAAGCTTTTGATGAAACCAGGTAACCGAAAAGCAGAAATTCAAAAAAGGCTGACAAACCCCAGTTATTGTGTTTTGATACTGGCTTTGAAGGAGGGGTTTATGGAGCAAAAGCAAAAAAAGAAAAGGAAAAGTGAATGAAACTTCCCCTCCGTTGGGCGAAAAACATTATTAAGGGAAAACATTTTCTAAAAAAACTTTTTCCATAAAATGTTTTCTGGAAAAAACATTTTTCCATGTTTGGTGGTGGCTTCGGTGTAGTGGTGAGGTGGCAGCAGCAGTGACGGCGACGGTGATGGTGGTGGTGGTAGTTTGATAACATATTGGTAGTAGTTTGAAAAACATTTGTGAAAAATATTTACTGCCCAAATGGCTTCTTTTTTTGTTCACCATGGAAAATACTTTTTCGTTTTTGTTTTATAACATTTTTTGGAAAATATTTTCCATTCAAACAAACAGAGCATTAATAGATAATATTTTGCCACTTTTTCCTTCTCTTTTCTTCTGTTTGGTTGCTGCATTTCGTTTTTTTGTTTTATATTTTTATGAATTAAATCCTGAAAGCAACCCAATTTTGTTTCCTAAACACAAAAACGAAAACAAAACAAGTGTTTAGTATTTTCCCAAAAATTAAACATAAAACCAAAAAAAAAAAAAAAGAAACAATTTTGAGGAGCTTGGTTCTCCCATAATCAAAATATGTGAAAAATACTATTTTGATTATCTAATCCATCCCTACAGTGAAATTTAGAAGATTATGAAGAACAAAAAAAAAACAATTTTTGGCATCGTCACATTCACAATAGTTTTAGAAACCAGTTCTACAAAATTACATAATCAGCATATATATATATATAGAGAGAGAGAGAGAGAAGATACGTTTTGGCGGCAACGCATACAAAGGCTTTCGACCTGGTAAAGAGGAGCGTCATTGTCGTCTGAAGATATAGCTTCGACCACTGATCTCACATCCACTATTGAGTCTTTGTTCGTCTCCATTGTTGAATACACAGAGGTGAGTTCGGAGGTGAAACTAGGGTTTATGACTCTCTCTCTCTCTGTAGTTGTCTAGAAGGTGAGAGAAGTTCTCAGAAACGGTTCAATTCGACACTTGGAAAACGGGCGAGAGAAAGGAATATGGGTCGGGGGTCCATCTGATTAGGTTCAAGTCGGATGAGCTCTGAACAAGGATTGTCCCAGGCATTTTGGAGAGACTCAATCCGAACAACTTGGACTTAGTTTGAATTTTTTCAGGGATTAAACAAGATATTTTAAAATTGGTATAAATTTAGATAAAAATTCAGAAATCTAAATTAAATTTGGATAAATTTGGACAAAGACGTCAAATAATCCGAGCAACTCAAACCCGAATTATATATATAGATATATAAAAATATTAAATATACCTATACATTATTAGTCATTACATGATATTAAAGTAATTTAGATTATCAAATTATATTAAATATATATTTATATATACAAATAACATAAAATCTTTTTTATTTTTTTATTTTTTTATTTTTACTCATAAATTGTAAAGATTATTATAGCAACATCTTTCTTACGTTATATAAAATATTTGTTTTGATAGTATTAATGATTTTTTATAATAAAAAAATGTAAATAGAGTTAAATTTTAATAATTTAATAATGTAGTTAAAAAAAAATTAAAATTCATTTACAATTCAGGCAATTCGAGTAATTTGAGTTTAACTTAGGTCAGGCTTCGGCATGCAACCTCGGGTTGCAATTTGGGCCTAGCTGGGCTTAAGCAAATTTCAGCACAACTTAAATTAGGCTTGGACAACCTCTCCACCCACCGAACCCGCCTGAGTTACGCCCCTAGTTTTGTCTCCTACCCAAACAGCTCAGTTTGATCCGTTAGACCTGTTATGGGAAGTGTTTTTTTTTTTTTTTGGTGCTTATTTTTTGTCTTGACATTGTATTTGAATGCAAGATTTGAGAATGAATTTTGAAAAATAAATAAATGAATAAAATATACTTATATTTTATCTAATTTTATACATTTTTTTATTTTTCTTTTCAAATTCTTCAACTAAACACCACGTTAATGATTTTTTTTTTTCAAAATTTTCAAAATGTTTTAGGTTTCTATATTTGAAAATTTATAAACTTTTTAAAAGAATTCAAAAAAAAAAAATCATAAAGACAAAAATAATTCAAAATAAATAATTTTTTTTTTTGTTTATTTTTCGTCTTTAGTAATTTTTTTTTGGAATTTTTCATTTTTTTTTTAAATTCATCTCGACAAAATGGATCAAAAAAGTAAAAAAAATTTAACATAATTTTTTTAAAAAAATCACAAAAAAAAAAAAAAAATTGTCCCCCCCCCCCCCCCCCCAAAAAAAAAGGGCCATAATGGGATTGGTTCATTTTGTTGGTTTATTATGATAGGGTGAAATTTTAGTCAAAAAAATTATTATAGAAAACGTTAAACCAATCCCTTTATATTTTTTTAAAAATCTTTTCATAAAAAAATATTTAAAAAGTTTATTTCCCAAAACAATCCACAATCTACTTTGTTTATAATTATAAAAATTAAAATAGTTTGATGAATGAAAAAATATATATTTTGATTAATTGTTATTAGATATGACAGATACTAGATGTAGAAGACACCTTGAAAACAAAAAAGAAAAAGTAAAGTGATAAAGTTCAGAACAAACTTTATGTTAATAGATAGATATATAATATATCTATTGTTTGTTATTTAAATGTTTGTATTAACAAAAATTTGGTTTGAATCAAATCAAAAAATGACAGTAAAAATCAATTTTCACAAATAGAAATTCAACAAGGCAACGTGGTTGGTGTCCTATGCCTTAACAATTTCAGGAACTTCTTTCACTACTAAAAATTAGACTTTTTGCGACGGTCTCAAACGCCGCAAAAGGTCCATATATCGTCGCAAAAGACTTTTTGCGACGGAGCAACGACGGGAAATGGAGGGGTGGCGGATGGGGGCGTGACAAAAAGTATTTGCGACGGTTACAAACTGTCACGTTCTTGCAGCAACGGCTAATCAATGGTTTTTGCAACGGTTTAACTCAACACAAAAAAAGGAAAAAAACTTCACTTTTAGTGACGATGTTAGTTGCCGTCGCCAAAACTTTTTTAGAGACGGTATTTGACGTCGCAAAAAGTATTATTAACGACGGTCTAAAACATCGCAAAAAACTAGAATTAAATCAATACTATATTTGCGTCAGTTTAAACCGTCGCTAAAGATTTGAACTAATATGTATATGCTACAGGTTAACCTGACGCTAATAAAATGTAAGGAAATGATGATTACATTAGCAACGATTGTTATTGTCGCAATAAAATTATTTTCATAAAATCAATATGTATTTTATTAATTCATTCCCTGTACAAATTATTAATATTTTCTAAAATAAAATACATCCACATCCACACATATCCACATTCACATTCACATTCTCAAAATCATATGTATATATGTACCCTGTAACAATTGTCAACCAAATATTCTTTACAAAAATATATAAAACATTCTCCAACAATACTAATAATTTTTTATATTCAAGAACTTAAATTTTTGTATCTAAAACAAAACAAAAATATCGACAATGCAAATAAAAAACATATATAGTATAGTTTGTTTTAATATCAACAGTAAGCTCCAATATCAGCTCTAGTTAATGATATTGTAGAAATTTTTTTTGAGAGATTCTCTGGAGCCTTCTCCTCCTCTATGATTCCAATTGCATGTTCTATGCAGCTGTTAGACCTACTGTCATCATATAACATCTTCAACTCCTTGATCATTACCTGTAGCAAGAAAGAGGAAAATGTGAGAAATCATGTTATTACATGTTTTTGGGTCACCAATCTTAAGCCAAAGTCTATAAGCTTCAGCAAACTGATGGCCCTTTAAGAAAATTATGAATTGGTGATAGTGAAGAACCACAACAAATTATACTAATTGAATAATTGAAGCCAAAAGGAAAGTTCTTTCTAATATGAACTTGAGAGAAGGATTCTCAATGTCTCAATCACAGGACATCAGTAACATCATCACGTCAGGCAGCTGCATATAAGTTCTATACAGTTTTATGAATATACTCCAAAGTAAAGTAGTAAACCATAACCAAAACCAAAATATATATACCTAATCAGCAGTAGTTAGACTTTTAAGTTTTTTAAGGGCATCATTAGCTAGAGAATGAGCACGGCAGTACAATGCATATGCTTTTGTCCTCTTTCTAGCCAAACTGTAGGATGTAGCTAAGTAAAAGCACCTGAGAACAAGGTAAATTTTCAATTAATGAGATTGAAAAAAGGGTAAATTTTCACTAAAATGTCAAATAGAAACAGCATTCACCCTATCAGTTTTGTTTAAACTTGTTACCAGAAAAGAAAACTGTAGCAAACAACGATCATCAATTTGCATTATCATGACTGTTAAGATGATAATCCAAAAAAGATCAGACAACTGCATAGTGAAACATCTTTCAAATGGTCAATGAAATTTAACTGTTATTGAAATGTTGCCTTTCTATGTCATTTATTCATTTACAAGTAATATTTGAATTGTAACCCTATGTGTTATGCATAGTCCTACACATGAAGAACATGAATTTTTTTTTTGAATATTTTATTAGAATAACAAAATCCAACAGCAGTGGACAACATGAAGCCACAATATTCTTCAAACAAGGATGGAGGGGTAATATGCCACTTGACTCCAAAACCATAAGTGTGTAAAAGTGCTTCCACATATGATAAATATCAAGACAAATAAAAAGACATCCCACGAAACATACTGGAAACAGAAATCAGTAAAAGATAATTCTCATCTCTCAGTATTTAAAATTTAAGCCATAAATATGCAAATATTAAGTTTTATATAGCCCATATAGCTCTGGGTGCGACGCTGAACCTCGATGAGGTGAGTGAACCACCAAAAAGGCAAGGTGCATAGCGAAGAGCTAATGGAGTGAACACCAAGTGGGCAAGGTGCATCCCTCATGATGGTGGATCCAATTTATTGGCCACATGTGATAGGTCAACGAATTTCAGCATGTTTCTTGGTAGTTCAAGTGACGTTGCCACAGCTCCCCTTTCTACAATAGCTTGAATAGTTAATTTCAATAAAAAAAAGACAAAAACAAAGATTTTTTCATCCATCTGAACCACCATTAGAGACAACATTTAAAGTTAAAAATCTAAAAGAAGGCCACTATATGGAATTCATTCAGGTGCATGCTAGAGAGAGAAGTAAAAAGTAAAACCAAATTGTACTTCATAAACGATTCTGGTTTGTGGTGACAAAGCATTATACCTAAATGTGAAGAGAGAAAAAAATGGCAACTTAACGTGCTTACCTTGTCACTGTCCTTTGTCGGTGGCAAGGAACACTCAATTAAGAGTACAATTAAATGGGAGGCCACCTTCAAATCTAACACATCAAAGAAATATATAGTCAAATAACTTAATCCAATTCTATGAAAGAAATCTATATGATAAATCACACTAATAAAGCTTAAGCTCACCCACAAAACACCTTTTCGAGGTAACGACATTATTACAATGATGGAGAGAGTCACATATATTTGCTAAAGCCCAAGACGCTGTAATCCGCCCTATTAACAGGAATTATTTACATACATAAGATACAAATCTTAAAATGTACAGGCATGGTAAATTTCACATTTGCACACACATACAGATGAAACCAGAAATATTACCAAGACTAATGGGTCGCGAGTGTTAATATCAGCAGCATGGATAAATTTGCCAAGGATCTCTGCACTATATGATTTAAATTCCTCGTAAATTTCTGTTTATTCAGTAAGTACCAAACGGATTTCAACAGTTTACAATATGCCGGTATTACCTCTGAGTAATTTGTGGAAAACATGTGATGACACCAAAGGCACGACAAGCAGCAGATCTGACTGAAGAAAACTCATCATTCAGAGCAGTATTGACCTACAAAGGTGTTGCAGGTAAAATGGACAGATGAATAAATGAAGTTATCTTTGTTTTACTGACAATATTACATTTTTTTTTGTTTTTTGGAAGACTTACAGAGGAAGTAAGAATGAAGTCCTGCTTTTCCTTTGGTAGTGAAGAGAAAACTGAAGAAGTTATTCCCATAAAACAAGTAACTGATGCAGCATCACCTTCCAAAGAAAATAAACAATGAGTTCAGGTCATGTAATGGAAGCTTTCATATGAGCATTGAATAATTTTAGGCATCATTTGACAAACGGATGGTTTGTTAATAGAAGAAGCATGATTGCTGCTAGACAACCAGTAAATGCATGTGGTAGCAGCTAGCAAAGAAACTTACTGAAATAGCCAATGTTCATTCATCACACAAATCAAATAAACTATGCAGCTTTTGGAAGAAGTAAACCAATTCGATAAATAAAACCAGAGAACTAAGCAGAATGATGTTTGATCAAAATTTGGATAATCCTTGCTGGAAAACTAAGAAACTAGCTAAGGAACCCACTCTGCAAAACCAATAAAATAAGTAACAATGCATGATCAAGTTTTAACATGCACAACGAGATAAGTGACGTGGGCACACAAAAAATAAAATAAAAAATACCAACCATAGAAACTAAAAATTCTCAAATTACATAACACTGATTTGTAGTTTTCATAATTCAAGCCCACAAATGAAACCCTAGCTAGGTGAACATGAAATAAATCTATATGAGAATCACAATATTGCAAGGATTATCTAAACATCCAACAACAGATAAACGTTCAATTTGCAAGACTCTTTACAAGAGGAAGGAACTTTCACTGAAAAGCTTAATCTTAAGCTGTCATGAACCTAAAGCTGAGAGTTGAAATTCACATTTGGAGCAAAATAAAATGATTAGAAGCAAGAAGAAAGAAAAAGAAAAGGCTTGATTTTAAATCACTTCAGGAAGAGAATCCCAGGTGAACATGAAATAAATCCATATGAGAATCCCAATATTGCAGGGATTATCTAAACATGCAATAACAGATAAATGTTCAATTCGCAAGACTTTTTACAAGGGGAAGGAACTTTCATTGAAAAGCTTAATCTTACGCTGTCATGAACCTAAAGGTGAGAGTTGAAATTCACATTTGGAGCAATATAAAATGTTGCACCTCGGGATTAGAAGCAAGAAGAAAGAAAAAGAAAAGGCTTGATTTTAAATCATTTCAGGAAGAGAAAATTGCATCTGATTGAACGATAAATTGTGCGTTCAGAAGTTTCTATGTGGGTTAGACAGATGGTAGGGCCATCACTCAAGTTGCATGTGCCTTTAATTTTCAAAATGATAATGAGCAAAATGGTCCAATAACAAGGATATCACCAATTTATCAGTACCTCAATAACAAGAAAATCTTGTTCTTTTGCACAAGCATAGATAGCTGCAGACTTCCTACTCTACATTTAAAGAGGCATAGTTTTGGCCACCACAATCAAAATTGCACATATATTTAACTGATAAAAATAATTGACAGTAATACTTAACAGAATTTTAAAAGCACATGATCCACAAAGGTTTCAGATTGCAAAGCATGCCTTGGAATATTTGGGATCAACTTCAATAGCCCTTGATGCATCCTGTATTGCACTGCCATATCCTGTATTACACTGCCATACTCCTCAAGTCTAGCGTGAGCAATTGCACGATTTGCCCAGTACACTGCGTTTTCACTGTGTAGTTCAATTGCTTGAGCATACAAATCAATAGCTTGAGAATATTTATGTGCTGCAAGGGGAAAAATCAACATGGTCAGGACAGTTGAAGAAGTGAAAAGCAACATCAAGAATATTGCTCTGCAGTGCTTGGTACAACTTTGACTCATTTTTCAGCAGAAAAGCTTGATTGAAGGATAATAAGTGACTTACTGAATTAAACTAGAGATGCCTAATCATCTTTACCTTTGAATGCTTCATTAGCAAGCAGTTTGATTTCTTCAGCTCGCAAAACATTTGAATTTTCAGTTTCCATATTGGGCATAGTAGTTGTTTTGTACGCGAAATCAAGTTGAATAAATCAAAAGATAATTACTGCTCTTCCACGCCACTGTTAAAAAAATGCTCTACCTTCTCCATTAAAAGAACAAAACTCAAAAGTACCACGAACATTGCAAACATATGCAAACAAAGAGGGGAGAATGATAAATCATAATAGTAAAAAATATACCATTAATAAACTAATGATAGGCATTAGGCATTAGCTGCATTCAAGACTCAATTCTACACTTGGGATAACTACAGAAATTGAAATTAATATTACCAATCATGTCCTGTCAGTGATTAAAATATCAATTATTAGAGTAAATCAAAAAGCTTTCTGAACAATACACCACAAAATTGATTGGAGAGAGAGAGAGAGAGAGAGAGAGAGAGAGAGAGAGAGAGAGAGAGAGAGAGTGCATGCACATTTTCAAAAGTTGTTCATCTATCTCTAAGCCACTAAAAGTTCTACATGCCAACGAGCTTATATATTTACAGCTTCCACATACCTGTATGGTAACAACATTCTCATCAGTCTCCCCTGGCCTTGACACATCAAACTCCCCTGATTAATCAATTATCTAGTAATTAGCTTCTCATATGGTTGAGGTGATTACTAGAATCAATAAAATTATGAAAGAATGAAATATAAAACAACTGCCATTGAGTTCGTGAAAATTTAGGGATACATCCGTACTTCCATTGAATTCTATTCTTGAGCTTCTTTTCGATGAGACCAATTCCTTCAAGGACATTTGTTATATCATATATACGCCAACAGAAACCCTTTAATTGAATAAAACATCACAACAAATGATGCACAGATTGGTGAATAATATAGTTACCTCTAATGTGTCAGCAACTTTATTTAGATCAAGAATACCATCTTCAGCATGTTTGATCAGATTGATGAACTTTTTTGTTAGTAGACGTAAATAAAAATTACAACACATTGTCACTAGTCACTTTATGGCATGTTCTTGCTCTACTTGACTAGGAATATGAAACAGAGTCAATAAAAAAAATAAATCAAGAAACATTGACAACCAAAAAGAAAATTTTAAATTACAATTAAAAGAAAAATATGAAAATCAAAAATCAAGAAATAAAGGCTTAAGCAAAAATTACTGAGGGAGCTATCATAATGACAAGGACCAATTGGAGTAAGATTATTGCCTGAAGGAGAACCTGAAAATACAAAAATGTAGTTCAATGAAAAGTTGTAAACAAGAGACATAGCAAATCATGAAAATATCAATTGCAAAAAAATATTTTTGTGACTATTAATAATCATTCACATAAATATTTTGCAAAATTATAAGTATTGAGACTCAAAATAAAAGTTCAGATGGTAATACTCACCAACATTTGACACAGGAGTTTGAGATCTAGATCTATTGGACTTTGCCATCCTTGGCACTTTTTGTGTCTTTCCCCCTTTTCCTGATACAGGTGTTTGAAGAGGGATGCCAACAGCTTCCACATATCCAGTACTAGGGTTCCAATCACTAGACTCGGCTACTAAGTCTGCTTTTTCACTCTTCATCTTTAATGGCTAAAAGACACTCGAATAGTTTTTACAATTTAATATCAGCCATATGTTTGCAAATTTAACAATACAATTATATGGAAAAATCAATTGACATTTGATCCAAGGATAATATTATCATAATGTTCATAAATATTGATTGGCTTTGAAAACATAAACAACACAATCATTATAATTTTAATAAGACATAATATTACCAAGGCTTGACTATGAAACACATAAAAGCCTAGGTTTCTTCCTATTGTTTCAGTCAGAAAACTCAATTAAAACCAGCCCCAAAAGCCTAGGTTTCATGCTGGATATATTAAGCCCTAACTATAAAATCAGCATAACAATGTAGAACCAGGAAACCCCACTAACATAACTAAGCTTTTGTCCTGACAAAATAAAAACCACAAGCCACCAGTAAGAACTAGGACCAAAGCCCACAAAGAAAGGGCACTCCAAAACACCATGTAACTCAATCAAGTATAAATTTTTTTAAATGAAACTAACTAGCAGCACACCTCTATTAAACATGGGTACTCATACTATGGACATTTCTATATCTATCTTTCATATCTTACCACACATCTATCTAAGCATTCTCATCTCAACTATACTCATTTTGCAAATATATTGTTTCTTAGTTGCTCAACATTCTATTTGACAAGGCTGATTTTCTCCGTAACACAACATACACAGTTTCCAAAATCTGTTAAAACTAGCTGTGAATTTTAGAGATAATCTTAGTGATATTTCATAATTTCCTTAAAATAATTGTTATCTTTAAGTTGGTAGTAGTCTTCAATAGCTTAAAGCAACCTGCAGAAAAGTTCAAAGTGGCACAAATATATCTTCCAATGGCATATTTGTCTTTCTAGCAAACCTATAAGGACTGAACAATCTTGAGGACCTTATCAACAAATAAAGGATCGGGCTTTATAAAGAAAAAATTGTGAATCCTAAGAAATGAGTCATAAATATAAGTTGGAACAACATTTAGATCACATAAATCAACAATGAAGCATCAACAAAATGATTATTACATCAGACCCAGTAACGAATCCGAAAAATACTAACTCGAATGACAAAACCAAGCAAGCAAGAAAATTCTTCAATTCCACAAACCCAGTTCAAAATCAGAACTCAAACACAGTCTTATGCATATATACATAAATCAAGGTTCCAATAATGAAGCATCAACAAAACAATTATTAAATCAAACCCAGTAACGAATCCAGAAAATACTAACTCTAATGACAAAACCAAGCAATAAAATTCATCAATTACACAAACCCACTTCAAAATCAGAACTGAAACACAGTCTCATGCATATATATATATACACAACAAACTCACCAGAGATTTGACCACAATAGCCTCGGGTTCCTTCAACCTGAGGTCAAGGGCCGATGAGGAAAACTAGTGGTAGTCCCCAAATGGCGGCTTCATAGAGGAGAATGGCAGTTGGCGCTTCAAAGGCAGTTGATGTTGTTGTTGTGGCACGATCTGCTCCGTCGGATGATTAGCTTGCGAAGTCGACATCGAAATTGAGTGAACTCAGAAAGCTAACAATCTGTGGAAGGACAGAGAGATCGATCGAGCCTTTTTTTTTGGATTTGCAATACCTTGAGAGGTACCGATTGAACGTTGAAGACTCCTAAAGCTCTTAAAGAGGTGATATCCATGTATTGACCGAGATCGATAGCGAGATTGAGAGAGAGTGGACAGTAATATCGACTTGGTGACAGTGGATCAACAAATTGATGTCGGCGACAGTGAACTCGTAGATGAAAGATGGAGAGAGAGAGAGAACTCGAAAATGGAAGATAAAAAGCGATAAAGAGAGAGACAGAGGGGGAAAACGAAATACCAGGCACACAATTTGGGAATTTTGGGTGTGGCTATTAGCGACGGCCCAATGATGTCCATGGCAAAAAAGAAAATTTAAAAATATATATTTACGTCGGGATGGAAGTACCGTCACAAAAAATGAACCTTTCGTGATGGCCATAGGTTTGCTGTCGCAAAAGTCATTGAACATATTCTTCCTTCTTTTTGAGACAGAAATTGCCATCGCAATAAGTGACCATTGGTGACGGAATATTAATCGTCGCAAAAAGTAGCTTTTTGCGACTACAATGTATGTCATCGCAAAAAGTTCCGTGTCATATACTCCTTTTTCTAGTAGTGTTTGGAGGTTGCAATGTGAAGAAACAAAGTATAGACACACTAGAATTGGTAATAAAATTGAAATTTGTCACTCAATTGTATTAATTAAACAACACGCACAATCTTTGTTATACAATCGACAAGTATTAAAATGATTACAAGAACTAATTGTTAATCCACTCCTAAATTAAGATAGACAACTCCTAAATAAATGACTCTGATGAGTTTGATGTTTTGTTGATTATTTCTCCTTGTATCTCCCTTGGTCTTTTGTAAGCATATTTTCAAATGAAAACTACCCAAAACAATTCTTTAAAACAGTTATTCAATAAATGAAAAACCAACCCACAATTCCTTGAATCAATCCACATTCTTAGCATAAAGTAACACGTGTTCATCTTTTAACTTGCAACCAAGGAGTGCAAGCACTTATGTGCTTTGCCAAGGGTGGGGAGCTTTGCTCCCATAGGTGCTAATCTAACAACTAACAACTAACATTTGCCGATCAAAAAAAAAAAAAAAAAAGGAGTACCTTCCCATGTTTCACTTCTCTTTCCTTGGTGCTATGACCGACTATGCTTTGAATCACCTCATTCAATTTCCAAGCCACGCGTTGTTCCAGAGCCATGATGCTATGATCCACGTTGTCATTTTCCTCTCGCATAAGCTTAGGAAGACTACTAGCAATAATAATAATGATAATGATAATAATAAAACATAATTATGGCCATAGTAAATTTTTGAAGATGGTCATAATCTAAATTGACAGATCAAAATTGACAAGCCACAATCAATGAAGTTAGATTTGGCCATAATTGACAAGCCACAATTAATTAAACGAGACTTGATCATAATCGACAAGCTATAATTGTCAGACAATCATTTTTTGGTGTCAACAGTTTGTTAGTACAAAATTTTGACTTTATATTTTCTATCGAATAAATTGAAATCTATCAAACACTCAAAAATTTCCCTCTATTTCACCATGCTTAGGTTGAATTTTTTGCCAAATTTCCATTTAAAAGGTTAGGGAGGAGGAACAAAGGTGTAGTATAAAAGGAAGGTGTTGAGACAAGAGAGCGATGGGAAAATGAGGGGGTGTAATAGGAAGAGAAGTTGTTTGGAGATTGTTTGCACTATAAACAATTTTATCGTTGATTATGGTCTATTGATTGTATAAATTATGACTAGATTTAAATTTTTTATTACTTATTATTATTATTATGCAATAAGATATTAAAAATTAAAAGAAGTTATGAAGATTTAATGGATGGAAACAAGTGACAATGTAAAAAGATGAAATTCATGAGTAGTTATTTGGTTGCAAGGTGGTTAATATTATATTTTTTTTATAAATTGCCATTTATGAATATATTGTAATGATCTTCAACAAATCAAATACATACCTTGATTTTTATTTCTTTTCTATTATAGGAGTAGATACTATATAGATATAAGTAGTTTTAATGTACTTCACTTATAATTTGATTATTTATTTAATCATTTTACTTAATCATCTTATTTTCTCTTTCTTTTATATTTTATGTTTTTTATTGTCATTATTTTTATTTCAAGAAAGTTATTGAAACTTTTAAAGTATAGAATTTCAACACGATTGTTTGATCATTGTGTTCTTTAATAAAATTTATGCTAAGACTTTGTCAATCCAAACTTAATGAAAATTTTACTAACAGAAATATATGAAAGATGAACAATTGCAATATATGGGAGCTGGTGGTTGGAGAAAAGGGAAAAAGAAGATGAGTAACTATGCTTGGTGACAGTGAGTGTAGCAGTGTGAAGAGGAGCGATAATGGTGATAGTATCTGATATTGGTGATGGTGAGTGCAGTGTGGAGAGAAGAGCGATGATAGTGATAGTATCTGATAGTGTGAATAGTTGAAAGGGAAGACGTAATAAAAGAGGTTGACAAAAGACAAATTTTGAATAGTACTCATTAACAAAAGGAAAAAGATTGAGGCCTCGAATGCGTGAGAGCTCGAATGCCTCGAATGTCAAAACAATGTCGTTTTGGCATTCTTACTGGTAAGAGAATGACTCAGACCTAGTACAGAAAAATTATCTTACTGGTAAGAGAATAAATCTTACCAGTAAGATAATAAAAAAAATTCCAAAACAACGTTGTTTTGGGATTTCGCGCCATTCGAGCGGTTGATAATTCGAGCTACGTAGCAGTGTTCTTAACAAAAATGTTAGTGTTGCATAAGATGTTAGGAAAATAAATACAAAAAAAATATATATATATATGTTGCCATTTGGTAATTGACTTTTTTAATCGACTTTTTGGTTATTTTAGTTTTGGTTAAAAAAATTTGTTTGGGTTGACTTTTTAGATTTTTGTGAGAAAAAAAATGAAACGGTTATAGTTTGAATATGATATTTTAACTTATTGACTTTTTAATCTATTTTATCATTTTAGTGGCTAATTCAACCAAAAAGTCCATTACCAAACGAAACGTATTTATATATTTTTTTTATGAAAAGGTCTGGCATGCATTAAAATTAAATGACAGGGAATAACCCAACTTCCCCACCACATTAATTTGTAAAGAAAGTGAACAAATAAAATGTATTTCTACTTTATTATGATTTGTTTTATATTGTTTTTGTACAAATACAAGCCGTGTAGCCGTCTTAGCTCAGCTGGTAGAGCGCGTGGCTTTTAACCACGTGGTCGTGGGTTCGATTCCCACAGACGGCGTTTTTTAATTTATTTTTTACTAATAGTATTTCAGTTCAGGCCAAACGTGGCATAAGATGAAGGGTCAGTACTGCTCGACAGTCTCGTCTTTGTCTATCCTCCTCTCTCCTCCATTGAAGGTCTCTGCAACTTCAAGTTCTTCACCAAAATCAAAATCATCATCATCATCATCATCATCACTGAAAAGAAGAGCTATATCTCTGTCGGCAATCTCAACGGCCTTGTCTGTTTTGATTATACCCAATTCCAAATCAAGTTGTTGGTCGAAACCTGAGTTCTTGGAGCTCCAAAATTCAGGCGGAGTCGAGGCTTTGGATCTTCGCATTGGTGATGGTGACCTCCCCTTCGATGGCGACCAGGTGCGTACATAATGGGTATTCTAGTTATACATTTTTAGAGGTCGGATTGAATGGTTTTTGGATTAATGATCAAGATCCTAATTAAATTTTGCCTATCTTTATGCTATGATATATATATATACACATTACAAACCAACATGATCATGGGTGGTTGGGCTTCAAAATAAATTTTTTTTAATTTGGTTGGGCATATGTATAATATGATTCCCAACAACAATCATTTCAACTTATGTACAGGTTACTGTGTTGATCCTTTGGTTTTACTCATTGAATCTGTTCATTTTAAATCTCAATTACACTTAAAATCACAAGAGATGGAGATAAAACTCAAGATGGTTCAAGGTTGATATGAAGAGTTTTGGTGTTTACTACCAAAATTTTGATCCAAGTTATTTCTGTGATAATCTCAAGTTTGAATCTTGTGGGATAAATCTCAGCCGTGTTGGAAATTCATACATTTCCACTTGTCCTTGCGTAGGATTGCAAATGAATAGAGCTGTTCGTGAATAGGCTTGAGCTCAGTTCGGTAAGAACTCGTTCGAACTCGATTCGTTAATTTTTTTTTTTGGTTCAAGCTCGAGCTTATTAAATTTTTAATAAAGAAACCTAAACATTCTAAAGCTCGGCTTATTTAATATTTTATTATTTATATATTAAATAATGTAAAAATATGTATAAAAAATAAAATAAATATGTTATTTATATATTTAAAAAATATAAATGTAAATAATAGTTAACTAGATAGTACATTTATATAATAGTAGTATATATTATTATTTCAATAAAATATTGATTTTTTTTTTAGAATGTTTATATATATTGTATATATAATTGTATAATAAAAATTTTAATTGTAACTTCAGTATCATATGCAGATATGAATTTATAAATTTTTTGACTCGTTAAGGCTCGTGAACAGGTTCGAGCTCGAGTCAAGCTTAAGCCAACTTGGCTCGAGCTCGGTTCGTTAAATTTTTATTGAGTTCGAGCTCAAGCTCGAGTTCGTTAAAATTTTAATAAACAAGCTCAAAAATACTAAAGCTCGGCTCAGTTCGGCTCGGCTCATTTGCAGCCCTATTCTTGTGTAATTGAACTTTGCCATCTTATTTAGACAAAATGTGTGTAGCTGCTGCACTGGACTATCCATATCCTTCCCAGCGCCTTCTCCATAAGCTGTACAACCCACCCATTGTTGTTGGTCAGAGAAAGCCTGTCAGACTAGATGATCATCTTCCTCTCGACAGTGCCTGAACGACTGCCTGACCTCCTAGTCCTCTGCTTGGAGCGGCCCTGTCTCTAACAGGACATACACTATGCTTTAGGTTTTTGCTACATCGTTCATAAAAGGCTGGGACATTCAATGAGATATTGAGGACTGGGGGGTTGGGACGATTTGTACAATACCTGGTGCACATATTATACGACTGGATTCAATTGTAACTTGACTTGAAGTTTAGGGGATTGACTGAGACAATTAAAAAAAGGTCAGGGGTAAAGTGAGACTAGGTGTAAAGTATTGGGGTACAAAAGTGTAATTTGCCTGGTGCACAAATTTTACATGCTTAAACAGTGTTTGTTTAGGATCTATAATGGGCCA
The DNA here is from genome assembly GCA_036172215.1 of Camellia granthamiana. Taxonomy (NCBI): domain Eukaryota; kingdom Viridiplantae; phylum Streptophyta; class Magnoliopsida; order Ericales; family Theaceae; genus Camellia; species Camellia granthamiana. The sequence goes on along the minus strand of CM069909.1, from coordinate 85,540,340 downwards.
TTTGCAACCATTTCAGTGTGACTACATGAAATGTTTTCAACCAATCTGAATAAACTAATTCATGTTTCTTTACAATTTTGATTGTAAAGGTGGCAATTCATTACTACGGAAGGTTGGCAGCAAAACAAGGATGGCGCTTTGATTCAACATACGATCACAAAGATGATACTGGTGAATCAATTCCATTCATCTTCATCCTTGGATCAGGCAAAGTAAGTCCTAAAGGCAGTTCCAATATATATCTTACATTCTCTGGCTTATATTGTTGTTTTGGTTTAGAAAAAACACTTCAAATTCAACTGTCAGACATGAAACACTTATGGTGTATACCATGGATAAAAATGTCCCCAAAAGTCAAGGTATTGGTTCCATACAATGAATTATGCTTCTCCATTCTCCTCCAAACAAAGTGGTTGCAAGTTCGTTAATGTCTTTTGTTATCTAAAATGGCTTATTTCCTGTTTTTGGGACAAAACAAGAGCCTAGACAACTGAGTCCAACTATTGACAAAATAATATAATGGTTACTACAGACTTGACCCGCAAAATATGGAATTCTTGACACAGCCTTGAGGAGGACATAATGTTTAATGTCTGAATGTTGCAGGTTATATCAGGGATTGAAGCAGCAGTAAGATCAATGAAAGTAGGTGGCATACGTCGAGTCATCATCCCACCATCCCAAGGATATCAAAATACATCTCAAGAGCCCATACCACCAAATGTAAGCTCTTGTATTTATGTAATTGACTGTGTTCTTGTAATTTGTTCTTGATACTAGTGTTATATCTAATTTATATAAATAATAAGGATAAATAATCACTTATGAAAGGGTGTACTTCTACAGTTTTTCGATAGGCAAAGGCTGTTTACTACTATTTTCAATCCAACACGTCTTGCCAATGGAGAAGGCTCAACATTGGGGACTCTTATATTTGATATTGAGTTGGTCAGCCTCAGACATCGGTGAAAACTTTCTTTACTCTGCAAACCATTTCTCATGTCTACCACAAAGCTAGGCATAGACAGCTTCTTGGTGCCTCTTGCAACATCACCTCCCAACATTTCTCTTCCATCTTTTGGAGTATATATTAGTTTTTTGTTATCAAAACTTGTTTATTCTTATTAATGGATATTTTTAACTAATTGATTGCAAATATTTTTGGCCAATATACAGACGATGCATTGCGGTTACACTCTTTCAAAGTTCAAAGTTTGTGAGTCATTATTATTGCAGGCTTGGATTGGTTCTCCCTTTTATGTCAAACTTCTTGTTGCTACAACTGAAATTGATCATGATGGGTTGATAGTGATGATAATAGCATGTAATATTACAGCCTGATGATATTTTCATGAGCAATAAAAAGTGGAAAACAGGCAGTTCAAAAAGAATTATGCATTTAAAGCAATCAAATCCAAATCCGCTTATTAATAACGGATTTAAGTAAGTCGAGTTGAATTAGATACAAATTGGATAAATGAACCTGACCAACCCTTGTACTTCATTGATTTTATTCCCAAATAGATGGTGATGTTGGTGGCGATAGATGGAGGTGGGGCCGGGGCCGGGGCCGGGGCGTGGTAGTGGAGGTGCAGTGGTAGTGGAGTTATGGTGTGGTCAAGGAGGTGGTGCTTGTCTAAACTAGTATCCCCATATCTAACTCATTTAAACATAATTTTATTTGGGTTTGCAATATACAGTTCATTTATTAATTTGGACACCTTTAAATGGGTATAATTGAATGGATTGCAGTTTTAGGTTGAGTTTGCAATCTCTATGAGCAATGTTCTATATTATTACATGGAAAATATGTTGTCCTCCATTTTCTCCTCGATAATCTCTATTGAAAGCAAGGAATTCACAAGTCTCCCTCAAGGGAGGTGATGCAAAATGCAATGGAAAACCAATAACATAGATAATGTTGGAGTTTATTGTATTTTTCTTAAATCTCAAGAGGTCATGCAATTCACTTTTGCAAATTCAAGGGTAGTGTAGTTTGCACAAATCATGATAACCTGGCAGAGATCCAAACTGTGAAACTAAACCGCTTAAATTGTAATACATAAAAAAATTTGAGCCACACTACAACAATTTGAGCTCAAGAATGTATAAACTAGACTCTTCTTTAATTTACACGACCACTTTGTGCGATTAGCACTTTCCACTTGACTACTGAGAGCAATTTGTGTACGAGATCCGCACTAAGTTGATAACGTTCTTCTTTGCGATGTAAAGATGAGCCAAGTGATCTATCTTCTGCAAAACAAAGCACTGATAATACTATCCAGCTGGAGGACGCTCCGAGACTTAACAAAGATTTTTTCCAAGGGAAAGAGAGTACAGAGTTCTTGTGGGTGTGTATTGCATACCTTGGGTTATGAGGTTGGGGCCTCTGACCAGCCATGTGGCGCAAGTTGGTAAGACCTAGCAGAAGCATTGCCAACCTGGCTGACCTGGGCCCGAGGCTTATTCTTCAGCTCATTTTTCCTCCCTCAACTGGTAAGACAAAATAATTGCTCGCTTGTAATTTGGCAACATTATATCTGTATAATCATATATATGGAAAGAAACCATTAATATTTCCACTGTGAGAAACTTTAGCAGATCACTTCAGACTCCAGGAGTGTGCTTTTTTCCAGTTAGAAAGCGAAGAAATTTGGATTTCAGAACTTTTATCGATTGACATTATATATATGTTTTGATTTTTTATGCACATCAAAATATGAATTACTCAACAGTAAATGAACTTAATTTGAGAATTGAGAAATTCATATTGTTTGTTGCAATTTAAAACTCACCTTTAAGATTATCCTTCAGCTCATTGAGCAACCGAGCAGAGCATTATTGTATGCATTTCGTGACTGCATGTATGCATTTTCCCATCAAATCTGCTCTTATGCTCTCAATCAACCGACCCCTGTAGATTCCCAAAATTAGAATCAGAAGAAAACCATTAAAACATATATACATGCAGTGGCGCAGCCAGGAATTCAACAACATATTAATCACAACATTGAATATCTTTTTTATAATAAGCAACAAAATATTATTAAACTTGAACATTCTTTTATTTATTTTTATTTTTTTGAAATGCTAGCAAGTTCCCCTTGATCATTGTTTAATATTGTAATTAGGGTGAAAAGTGCTTGAAAATTTTATATAGACTGTCCTCCCTGAATTGCAGAGTGGTCATAACATAAGCCATCAAAGAGACCCCCAAATCTTTCACAACTCAAAAGTCAAAAAACTACTTTCTGGAAGAAAAATCAGTGATTTGTTTCAAGAAATCAAAATTAAAACCCATAGCATCCCATAGGTACACAAATTAAACATAATTTGAGGCACATGGGCCTTTATCATCCACAAGCCATGATATGAAATAATTACATATCAACCTCAATTGGTAAACAAATCTGAATTCCAATGAATCAAACATATAAACAAAGCTCACATGAAATTAGTAAAACTGGGTAAAGAAGACAGAGAAGGGGATCAAAAGTCAAACCTGGCCGCACTTTAGTGTTGTTGAGCTCCTTATTGGTTGCGCAATACTTGTGTATTACCCAATTAGTCCTCTGCCCAATGGGATTCCCAATATAGAAGGCCAAAGTCTTCTTCATGCCAATCACAGTCTTCACTGAACAGACTCGTAAGGATACCATACACTAGGCTTCGCCAAGTATATCAAACTACGGCCAGGTTTCTTTTTTACCCCCATTTCAATCATTTGGTTCCTTAAAAATGAAACATCCAACCACCGATCTGCTGCTGCATAGATGTCTGACAACAACACATAACTACAAGCATTGTGAGGCTCAATCTCAAAAAGTTGAGCAGCTATCTCCTCCCCTAATTCAATATCATTATGTAGCTTACAAGCCCCAAGAAGTGCACCCCAAGCACCAGCATGAGGTTCCACAAGCATTGATTTCAATAGCTCATAAGCTGCTCTTAGCTTTCCAGACCGGCCAAGAAGATCCACCATACAAGCATAATGATAAGTTGAAGGAACTAGAGAGTATTCATTTATCATAGAATCAAAAAATCGGCAACCCTCTTCAACAAGTCCTGCATGACTACAAGCATTCAGAATGACTGTAAAAGCCACATCATCTGGAGTAATGCCTTCATTTATCATCCTACGAAAGAGGGAAACTGCCTGAACATCGTGTCCATGAATTGACAGGCCTTGTATCATAGAACAAAAACAAATCAAATCCCGTTTAGGCATCTTCTCAAATAACATTGTTGCTCTACCCATATTCCCACACTTTGCATTCATGTCTATAAGAGCTGCAAGAACATGAACTTGATGGAGGTCAAGTGAGCTTTGGCTCACATAAGAATCAACCCATTTAGCCTGTTCCAAACTACCGATTTGGGAACAAGCAGACATCAAGCTAACCACTATGAACTCATCCGGTTTAATATTCATCGACTGCATTTTAAGAAAAATTTCAACAGCCTCGTTAGGCTGACCATTCTGAACATACCCAGATATCAACGCTGACCAAGAAACAATGTCCTTCACCGGAGATTGATCAAACAAAAACCTTGCTGAAGCCATGTCACCAGCCTTGGCAAACCCATCAATCATTGCCGTGAACGAAACCACATTCCTCTCAGGCATTACATCAAACAACTTCCTAGCACTCTTCAAATCACCAAATCTCACAAACCCACCAATCATGGCATTCCAAGAAACCATATTTCTCTTAGGCATTACATCAAATAGCTTCTTTGCTTCAATCAAATCACCTGCATTCACATACCCAACAATCATAGAAGTCCAAGAAACCTCATTTCTCACACACATTCCATCAAAAACCTTGCGCGCAAACTCAATCTCTCGACACTTTCCATACATATCAACCAAACTCGACCCTACAAAAACATCGTGCTCAGTACCGTACCTCACGATCAACCCATGAATCGCCTGACCTTCCTTTAACGCCAATTCGCTCGAACAAGCTTTGAGCAATGAGGGAAAAGTATATTCGTCAGGAACAACATTCCCACTCTGTTTCATTCGAAGAAAAACTGATATACATTGTGCGAGAGACGAGTGTTTGCAGTACCCTTTGATGAGAGTGTTCCATAGATAGATATTGGGTTGCAAAACGCGATCAAATACGCTGGATGCGTAAGAAATGTTGGAAAAGAGTGAGGTACAGAGAGAGATGAATCGGGTAATGACGAAGTGGTCTTGCTCTGCGCCTTTGTGGATGATTTGAGTGTGGACTTGTTCGAGGTTTCGGATGCTTTTGCAAGCCGAAAGCAAATTTGGGATTGACAATGGTTTCATGAAGATTGAGCAAAAGCTGATATCAAGATTTCGTTTTTCAATTAGGTCGAATCGGCAGAAACTACAGTTTGTTTCGGTAAATGATTCAAATTGATTGTTGAGAATTCATGGAAGCTTGAAACTCTCAAATCAAACCCTAATGCTCAGGGGTCAATCCATAGGAGTGTGGAAAGGGCTGCGAGAATAGCTTCGATCAGCAACGGCTCCTTCATGTTCAAATGTAGCGAATGCCAATTTCACATTTTTTAGGGTGAGACCCCTCTCCATTGGCTATTTTCATTTTTTTTTTTCTTTTTGGAGATGCATTTTTGCAAAATTTAAAAGAGCTTATATTTATTATTATTTTTCATTTTTTTAAATTTTTTTTGGACATTTGGTCAAATAATGTCCAATTTTAAAATTTTGAAATAGTAGTTTTAATATATATATATATATTTAGGATAACAATAGTTTGAAAACTATAGTACCCTATTTATCTTTTATCTGTCTACATGTTATTTGATTGAATTTTTTGACCGTAATGTTCGATTATAATTGGCCGTTATGTTTGGAGGTTTTTTTTTTTAATATTCTTAAAAAAAAATAATTTAGAGAATTGACCTACTTTTTAAACTATTTAGGAAACTAATCTTTTTTTAAAATTACATTTTGAAAATACAATTTATAATGACATGGATTTTACTTTTTGAAATTACATTTTCAATATGCAATTTCAAGGTGAAATTGCATGTTGAAAATACAATTTCAATTTCAAAATTGCATTTTCAAAATGCGATTTTAGTTTTCCAAATAATTTGAAAAGTTGGTTAATTCTCTAAATTATTATTATTATTTTTAGAATATTAAAAAAAAAAAAAAACTCATGTTTGAGAATAGAGACAAATTACAAATAGAAAGGGTTAAATTGTTATAAATATAATTTTTACTCAATAAATAAAAAATAAAATAAAATGGTCATTTTAACCTCAAAAAAATTGACCCCATTAATGCTTCATGTCCTCCCTTCTTTATAATTATCACCATTTTTTTTTTAAACTTTTTATCAATTTTAAATATATTTTAACAAATTTTAGATTTGTCTCGACTACAAGAATTTACAAATTAAAGATATTTTTTATTTACAAAATTACTAAACGCTCAGAATAATATGAATATTTATACAATAAAAAATTTATGTGACAATTTATTTTTGGGTAAGTATGTGACAATTTATTTAACCAAGTAAATTCAATTTTTTTTTTCTTCAAAATATGCACCAAGCAGATTTATAATTTATTTTAATTCAGTTAGTAATCTAAAAAATTATAATCCAAAAAGCTAATTTATCAATTTAAATAATTTAATCGTTACACTTTAAATTAAATTTCAATTTAGTTATTCCATTTAAACTAGACATTAAAATTAATAATTTCTTCACAAGTGTATCTCTTAAAGTGTGCATATAGCGCAAATCAAGCCAAAAAAAGTGTGCATATAGAAATAAAAAAATTCTAATATACACACATTTCAAAATAATATACCATATACAGTTTTAATTATGTAATTTTTTTCTTTAGTTTTAATTAATTTTTTTGATATTATTTTAATTATGATTTATAAATTCTTTAGCTATGCATCGTATTATATTTAGTTATGTCATTTTTATGGTTATACTTAAAAAAATATAAAGTTATGTCTTTTTTTTTTACACCGTTTAGTATTTCTAGTAAAAATTGACTATAATTTATATTGAAATACTAAATTCACATTGAACTTAGATATCGTTTGGCAAAAAAATTTTTAGTTGATTTTTTTGAATTGAAACTTTTTTAATTTGGGATTAAAAAGTTCGTTTGAATTAGTTTTTTGGGTCTTTTTTATTTTTATTTTTATGAAAAAAAAATAAAATAATTATGATTTAAATGTGATATTTTATTTTAGGGCAATACTTAAGTGTGCAACCCCCTTAAGGTTGCACACCATATGCAACCCAATTGTTAGCCGTTAGATTACAATAATTGATCAAGACCATTGAATTGTTTAATCGTGAAAAAGTTGAAACCGGGGCAGCCGGTTAATGCTTGTATTTGCATGATTGCATCCCACTCACTCTCTGTATTTCGTCTCTATCTCTCTCTGTTCTCCTCTCTGTGTAAGGTTGAGTCAGTGTAACTGTTCATTTCCATTAACAGGGAGAAGCCCCTGTTGGGTTCGTTCCATTGACGAAGGGCGATTTCCAACAACAACGTAACTACAAGGCTGTGTTGGTTCCATTGCTGAAGTGAAGCCCTTCTCTGGAACTAGATATGAGGTATGGAGCTGTCTCCCTCATCTCTCTGTCTCCCTCTGTGTCTCTCTGGCCCGTTCAGTTCAGCTATTTTCCCTCAACTAAACCCCGCATCCTAACTTCAACCGCTCTACGCTTCGCTCCAACGGAAACCCCTCCATTGGCAACTAACCTTTCTCTTTCTCTTTCTCAAGCGAGTGTTTGTGTTTGCACAAACAGCTAACCGTGTGAAAATGTCATGCTTGTGTTTGTGCTAACAATTTTCGGTCATCAAGTAATTGTTTGTAGTAATGTCATGTGCAGTATGGCCCCAGCGGAAGTTAAAAGGGAAGGTGATGATTATGACATTCCAAATGAAGCAGATGACATTCGTTTGATGAATGAAAGTCGGGCAGAAGCTGATCATGGTTGCGAAGGTGGTCCGAGCAATGAAGAAGCAACCAACATGAACGGTGAACATGGCGGAGCCGACGTGAAAAAAGAAATGGTTGACGATGCTCATCGCAATGACATGGTTGGTGATGTTGAACGTGCTATTCTGGAACAGAAATTTGATTCGGTCGAAGATGGAGAAGATTTCTACAATGCGTATGCTAAAGCGAAGGGATTTAGTATACGAAAATCCAGATTTAACACAAATAAAGAGGGAAAGGTTGTTAGTAGGCTGTGGTTGTGTTCAAGGGAGGGTCAGAGATTACGAAAATACTTGGACCGTGTTGCTGAGAAGAGTAGAGCTCCCAAGGCACTAACAAGAGTAGGTTGCAAGGCCCAATTTCGCATACGGTACGATGCGGATGCTGGTGAAGGGGGAAAGTATGTTGTGACTCACTTCGTCGCAGACCACAACCATGAATTGGCGGAACAACACTGTGTGATGTATCTGAGGTCACATCGCAGTTTAAACAGCGCTGACAAAGCTCAAGCAATGGCTACGCGCAATGTCGGTGTGAAGACTAGCCAAATCATGGACTATATGGTAAATCAATCCGGGTCTTATAAGAATGTTGGTTTCATCCGTACGGATCTGCACAACCATATTCAAGCCGAACGTAGAGCAGAAGTTGAGGATGGTGATGCGCAGGGTGCGTTGGTTTACCTATGTGCAAAACTTGATGTTGATGCACGTTTTTTTTACAAGTATGATGTGTGTGACGATAACAAGTTACAAAATCTGTTCTGGGCAGATTCGAAATCGCGGGCCGACTACGCAAAGTTTGGTGATGTGTTGATATTTGACTCAACTTACAGAACCAATGCATACAAGAAACCTTTTGTCATGTTGGCTGGTGTGACTAGCCACTTTAGGACCACGATATTTGCATGTGTTTTGCTAGCTAATGAGACAATTGAGACATACACATGGGTTTTGGAAACATTTATGGAGGCGATGGGCAATAAAGCACCTATGTCCGTACTGACAGATGGGGATAAGGCGATGCGAGAGGCAATCAGAAGAGTATTTCCAGACGCAAGACATCGATTATGTAATTGGCATCTTGGGAAAAATGCTGTTTCAAATGTTCACATAAGTGGCTTTGCACATGCTTTCAAGCAGTGCATGGACATGGAAACGGATGAGACAAAGTTTGAGCATGGCTGGACGACAATGGTCAAAAAATTTGGACTTCAAACCAACAGTTGGGTGTTGGAGACATATGAGAAGCGTCATATGTGGGCTGAGGCATATATGCGTGGACATTTCTTTGCTGGGATGAAGAGCACTCAGCGCTCAGAGTGTATGAATGCTTATTTCAATCCCTTCCTCCAACACAAATTGAAGCTATATGAATTTGTTAGGTACTATGATCGGGCTCTTGCAAGGATAAGGTATAACAAGGCTGGAGATGATGCTGAAACAAATAACACTTTTCCGGTATTGATTACTCCATTGCGAGATATAGAGAGACATGGAGCTGAGCTATTCACCCGAAATATATTTAGAATGTTCCGTGATGAAATCTTAGAAGAGGGGAAGTTGAATGTGAAGGACGTGTTCCCTTTGCCGGATGGTCAGAAATGCTACTATATTCATAAGTACAAAGTGAAGGACAGATCATGGATAGTAACACACAGTCCAGTGGATGCTGCAATGAGATGTTCTTGCATGAAGTTTGAGTCGTTGGGGCTACCTTGCTGCCACATGATATGTGTTATGAAAGCCGAAAATTTCACGCAAATTTCCCCAACTTGTGTGCTGCATAGATGGACAAGGGCTGCAAGCAAGGATGGCTAGCAATGGCCTCAACCCTCAATTGATAGCACTACAACACAGACGGCCCGGTATGGGATATTGAGTTCTTCCTACAACGAAATGTGTTTCTATGCCTCGCAATCAACGGAAGGTTTCAAAGAGGCTAGGGATGCATGTCTTCCGATGACGAGCCGGATGAAGGAGTTATATGAGAGGAATTTGAACGGTGGGAATGGAGACAGAGGGAAACATTCATTCCGTCGACAATTTGGAGTAGAAGATCCTGATGTTGTGAAGACAAAAGGGAACCCAGGACGGGCATCGTCCAACTGTCGAAGACCAAGAAAATGTGGGAATTACAAATGCATTGGGCACACAAAGCGAACTTGTCCTAAGGTTCGGTTTAGACGAACAGTGGGTACTAACTCAGATGCAGATACACCCCACATAACTGACCGTGAGCACAATGCGGAGTCATCGCCCGTTCGATGCAAAAATGGGTTGGTGGATCCAAGTACACCGCACATTAAGCAACGGCGACTATTTTTCGATGTTTCTCCTGATTCCAAGCAGCCTGTGGGGCAATACGGTAGTGTTGAAGTAGCAGTGTGGAAAAATGATTCGAACACAATTGATGAGGTGAATCAGGTAATTGTATAATTTGGAGAAAGTAACCCAACGAAGTCGTTACTTTATCTCCATGCCGATTGGTGTATGAATTACGAGTTACGAACAGGAGTTGTGAAATTATTTCATGTTTACTATGGAAGTATGGGTTTATTGTTAGTAAAATTATGGTGGGCCTATATCGACAGCAACGAAGCAGTAATTTTAAGTTGACAAGTTGAAGAAGAAAATCAAGCAATTGTGGTATTGGTTTGAATGCCTGAAAAGGATGAAGACTTCTTTCGATGAACTGATGGTAACAAAGTAGAAAGTAGAAAGTAGAAAGTAGAAAGTTGTTGTGTTGTTGTGTTGTCTGTAACAAAGTAGAAAGTAGAAGGGAAAAAACTACACAGAAGTTAGAATGTAGAAAGTAAGTTGTGTTGTTGTTCATGTCCTCTCTCTCTGCAAACATTCTGCCCTTTATAGCTATAAAATTCCCACGACCCCATGATCTGCCAATTCTGCAACTGCTTCTGTGCAACTTCTGTAACTGCACGGTCATTTCTGTATATTTAAACCACATAAAAGCTTCACTTGTACCTGTCGAAGTGCATATAATTGAAGTTGCCACTTGTGCCCAGATCCTTTTAGCCTTTCCTCGACAGATACAGACTCCCAATTCGTTCATGTTTCCTCTTGGAGGGTGGCCACTAAATCCATGAGCACTGCCTGTAACTGCTCCAGCGTGTTAGTCAGGTGGCATGCAAGATTCAATGTTAGTTGAATGGAGCAGCTGTTGGGAGGATGTGGGAAAAATAGGTGCAAAGAGGAATTTTTAATCTAATATCCAATCATAATTTAGCTGAAAATATGAGCGAACTTTTTTAAAAAAAAAAGTAGTTCCCATTTTTGTTGATTATAAAGCCGAGATGTATATTTTGTTTTTGATATAAATAAGTTGTGTATTTTCGTTACGTAAAATGTAGGACAACAATTGTGTTTAAGTCATTACAATACAGAACATTGAACATATTTTTATTAAATTACAGGGGAAATTCAATATTTGGCAGAGTGTGATGATTCATAGTCAGGGGCAGTAACAGTGAGTGGCCTAGTGTTGTGGTTCAGTGGCCCAGTTTGCAAGGATTGTGGTTGTGTTTAGTGGACAATATTCTGTCGATTTTTGTCTCATAATGACGAGGGACATGGCCCACAATGGTGAAAAGGAAGGTCGACAGGGAAGCGTCAACATTTGGCAGAGTGGACTTGAAGATTCGAAGTCAGGGGGCAGTTACAGTCGCAGTTATGGTGTAGACGTGTGGGATCATGCAATGCTGGGCCACAAAAACAGTATACGGATAGCGAAACGAACGATCTCCGTTCTAGGCATTCCAAGTATACTAAACCTCCACTTCTGTCTGTCGATCTCCCTTTTGTTGTGTTTATTTCATGGCCACCAACTGTTTGAAACTTCTGTCGACAGAGCAAGGCTCCTGCTTTGTCTCATGCTTCCTCCTGAAGGTATGCCCAGTAACTCATAATGATGAGGGACATGCCCCACAATGGTGAAAAGGAAGGTCGACGGGGAACAGTCAATATTTGGCAGAGAGGACTTGAAGATTCGAAGTCAGGGGGTGGCAGTTATGGTGTAGACGCGTGGGATCATGCAATGATGGGCCACAAAAACAGTATACGGATATCAATACTAAACCTCCACTTCTATCTGTGGAGCTCCCTTTTCTTGTGTTTATTTCATGGCCACCAACTGTTTTAAAGTTCTGTCGACAGAGCAAGGCTCCTGCTTTGTCTCATGCTTCCTCCTGAAAGTGTGCCCACTAACTCCATGACTGGTGGTAAAAACTTCCCCTATCACTTCTAGGTGACCCACATGCAGGGAGCCCACTTTCAGGTGGTGGACATTCTTGGCCATATGCCCTCGATTAAGTGGACCATCTGTCGACAGAGACTGGCAAAACTTGGTAATTCCCCCCCCCCACACACACGTGGGGGCTGCTGATTGGAGAAGGAAAAAAAAAGAAGAAATTTAAAAAAAAAAATAAAAATAAAGTGGCCAATCAGAGAGAGAGGGGGTCATGGGGGTCCCCCCTTGTGGGGGGTCCAAGTCATATGATATTTAACTTTAACGAGGGGGCCATTGTTTGGGCCCAATAGCAAATTTGTTAATACGGGCCCAAACAAACATAGAGTAGAGCCCAATATAAGAGCTTTTAAATATACTGGCCCCGTCATAAGCTATAAAAGACCCACCCTTTCAACTTCAAACCACTTCGTTTCCCTCTGATTCGAACTCCCCAGACTGTACTCCTCCTTCTCAACCATTGCCGTTCAAAACCAGAGCACCACAAAACCCTAAGCCATGGCGCCGAAAAAATCTCAACCATCTCCATCTGAGGAGAACAATGAAGACCTACTTCGCTTCCCAGACCCTGTCAGAGCACGTATCGCTCCTCTAAAATTTGGTGCAACCCTATTGCCCAGCACAAGCTCTGTCGCTAAGGCTACTCTAGGCCCTACCTTCGCGTCTTACTTCCCAGACGAGCTAGCTCCATACTATCCCCTTGGTAATGGTGAGAACCTTCTTCTCAACCAACCTGGACTGAAGTGGACTAACTGGAATGTCAGCAAAAACCCACTCAGAGGGTGGAGGTCGCCAGACTCTGATTGGCGAAGCTGGGCCAGGAGAATTGAAGGTCACGACGCTGACGTATGGAAGCACCAGGGCATTGGTGAAGCAATTAGACTGTCGACTAAAATTTATGACGCGGACAAGGGGCTGATTGCTGCTGCTGCATGCTTTTGGTCGCAGTCTAGTAACTCCCTACTCCTCAATTTTGGTATGATTTCCCCTACCATCTTAGATGTAGCTCACTTGACTGGTCTCCCAATCTTGGGCAATCCAATTCATGCTCTCCTTGAGCCTCCAAAAGTGACATTTACTTTAAACACTGACATGTGCTATACAGATTTTGCCAAAAAATACCAAGGCAAGCCTGGTTCCCCTGTCGATGACAAAGAAAGAACTGCTTTTTACTTACTTTGGCTTTGTGAGTTTCTTTTTTGTGTCCCTGGGTACAAGATCACGAAAGAATACCTCCCCCTTGCCTTGTGTATGCAAGATGGCCAACTTATGGCTTTAGCCCCTTATCTTCTTGCCACCCTTTACAAGGCCCTATTTTCCTTTGTGGACAAGAAGATTTCTGGCAACTGTGGTGGCCCATTCTGGCTCTTCCAGGCCTGGTTGTATGCCTATTTCCCTGAGGCACGACCCCCACCACCTAACACCTTGAAACCTGTTTGCTACTCCTATGCTGAGCAACTGCTCACTTATAACAACCAACCCATCCTCACTTTCACAAATCATCTGACCATGTTTTACAACCTTCCTTCGCAGAGACCTTCCCACCTGTACATGCCATTTCAAAACTTTGAATTCTCCTCCAGTAGACTTCGCTTCCTCTTCACAGACCCATCTGATTTACACAATGACCAAGTCCAAGAACAAAATGAGAGTTGGAGACACATTCTCACCTCTAGACATGTCTTGGTTGGCTGTTCCGTATCCTCCGCCAAGCTATCCAGCTGCAGTTTTGAGACATACTGTCCGAATCAATGGTCCAGGCAATTTGGTCTTTCCCAGGCTATCCCTTATCCTTATTTCCACCCAACCATCCATGAGGAGATTGGGTCCAGAATCCACTTCAAAGATCCTACACAAGCTGAATCCATTCTCACAGAGAACACCAAACTTTTCCAAGATTTTGGCCCCTTCTTCTTCAAACCTGCTTCGGACTGCTCGGCTGCTTTTGACCATTGGTGGGGACTTATGTCTGCCATTATTTTCTACAAGCCACTTGAAAGCTGCCTTAACGATACTTGTCATATTCAGGGCCGCATATCCTCGCCTTCCAAGCTTAAGGCTACAGGTACCCTTCCTTCATATACTTCAGATCCCTGACTGTGTCATGCAATTTGTTTTTGTTTTTTTCTCTAAAACACTAACTTGTTTAATCTTTGACAGCCAAAATTGGGCCTGCTGCTGAACCATTGGTTAGGGACCAACATAAAGGCAAGGCTCCAATGGATGCAACTACTCAGGCAAACACCCCTTCAGTTCCGAAATTAATGCCAGACTCTTTTGCAGCCGCGCAGACAAAAGCACGGAGAGGAACTACCACCCGTACCCCTGCTGAGACAGAGGTCACGGCGAAGAAGAGAGAAGAGCCTTCCACTGCTCCTGCTCTAAGCACAGACCTAAGTGAGTGGGATATCCCTCTCAGCCAAATGCTTGGCCAAACTACATCAAATCCTTCAGGGCAGCTCTACGAAGTAAGCCTTCACTTTACATTTTTACATCATCTCAATTTCCATTCACGCCCGACTGATCACTTACTTTTGTGCAGAGAAAAAGAAGGAGATTACTCCTTGCTGCTGCTGATGATGACGATGCTTCCACTTCTCCTCAACACATTCATCAAATTCCCAGTCCCATTAGCAATGTACCCACAGAACCCATTGTACAACCAACTCCACCACCACCTGAAGCATCGCAACAAACTTCCTTACAACCTGCTTCACACTCTTCGCCACAGCAATCTACACAATCTGCATCACAACATCGTTCCACTTCTCCTCAACACATTGTCCCTTCTGTCTCTAGCCCTCAACCATCACCATCCAACCCCTCCAATTTCCAAACTTCAAACAAAGAATCACAGAGGATTGAATTTGACATGTCAATGAACACCCAATCCTCTCCAACAGATGACAACACAAAATCCCCTCAACCAGAAGTTCACCACAACGAAGGTAAATAGAATTACAAATGTTACTGTTTGTTTGGGGAAAAATAACTTCTCTTTAAGTAACTGGTATTGTTCTCCAATTTACAGGGATAGACATAATACAGGACTCATCTCCACGACCAATGGGCGAGACAGAACTGGAAGGTCCTCATGACTATCCCCTGTTAGCAGTACCAGAGAAAGAGCCTGAAGGCGCTGCTACTGCCATTTCATCAGTACCAGAAACAACTCGTCCTGATGCCACAACCACACTGAACAAGGCCAACCGTCTGCGCGCACGTTATCAGGACAGGTACTACCATTTCCAACCTCATCCTATTTACTCTTTATTACTTGCAAGCATATATTCTCACCAAACCATTAATGTTCAAAGGCCATCGGTCCATTGCAGGATATTTGGGCCGAAGTTTCTATTCTTCAACAAGATCTAGATGAAATATCCTCATTGCCTCAAAGGCTACATCTGTTTGATGCTGAAACTCAACAAACGTTAACCACCTTCATCAACCTCATTAACACCCCAGTTGAAGAAATCATTCTCCACAAACCTGATGAAACCTTGGCCTGTCTTTCTGCTGTTGTAAACCTCTCCCCTAATCCTTTCAACCCCATTCAACTAAAGCAATTGGCGAAGATCATCACGAAATGGCCAACCCTTTCAGAGATGGTTCAGACTTGCTCGAAGGATATTCAAACCAAAAAGGATTTCCTAAACGAAGCCCACACCATATCTACTTCACTCAAACTAAGCCAGCAAACCTCTGCAGGCATTCTTCAGCAACACTCAGCACTTGAACTTGAGGAAGCCAAACTCATGGCAGAACTTGCCTCTGTCCGGCAAAGAAAGGCTCATCTGCAGCAGCAACATGACCAGCTTAATGAAGAAGCAAGGATGATGCTCTCCCAAATTAGACATCGTTCTGCATCCATTCAGACAACTAAAGCTGAGTTGGACCAAGCCCAAGCCATGCTGGCAGATGCTCAATCAGAGTGGGGTGTTCTAGCCGTTCTGTTCCCCAAATCGTAGGCTAGTTTATGGGGTCAAGCATGCTCATTTCTGGTTGCTGCTCTGCTGTGCTTCAACTCTGGTCTGCTATATATGTACTCTGCTGCTGCTATATGGGATCAACGAATAGCCTTAAGTCTGCTGCTGCATATTGGCCTTTTTCCAATTGTTTGAATGATGTTTTGGTGTGCTGTATTGGAAGTCTGTTGCTGGATTGGGGAAAGTTATTGGAGGTCTGCTGCTGGCCTTGTTGTAATTGTTGGTCTGGTGCTGTAGTTATTTTATTTTTTTGGAGGTTGAAGGATTAGGCTCAAGTCTGAATGGAGGTTGAAGGTTCACGCTCAAGTCTCAATGGCGGCTGTATGGTCTGAAGTTTGTTCATGCTGCCTTGGAGTTTCATCTGGTTGCCCTGTTATGCGGTTTTCTGAGGATGGGCTCGGAGTTACATTCTTATTGTTTTCCTTCTGTTTTTGTTTCTCTTCATTGGTCTCTCACCAACTAGGAGGTTGGACCCTTTTTAGCTCCAACCTCCTCTTTCTTGATGTAGCATTGACACCCTGTATGTGATTTTCATGAATACAGTTTTTTGTTTCGCCGAACAAAAAAAAAATTGAATATCAATACTCTGTGTTTTTAATGGTCTGTTGTATGGTTGTTTTTATTTTTTGTGCAATTTTTCACCGTTTGTGCATTGTTATGAAGTAATCAATTCCCCTTCAAAGTGCATTATAGTCACCGTTATTTGTTTGTTCTGTGGCCTTTTTTTTGCTTTGTTTTGGACAAAATCATGGCATTGACAAAAATCAAACAAACATAATTGATGTTATAAAAGCGAACAAACATTACTACTTTGAACTTGCATTGTTTGTTGGACAAATATCACATTGCGATTGACAAAAATTACTATATTCATTTGGGCAAATATGACATTGCATTATGTGTTCTGTACCCATAACATTGGAATTATGTGTATGACATTACGTACAGGCCACAATAAAAGCAAACAAACATTACTATACCTCCCATCGTTTGTTCCAGTCCCAAACATTGGAATTATGTGTACAATCAATACGTGTGGAAAATTAGTATTATCACAGCTGCGACCTAAAAAGTTGTCACGACAAGCTGATGCAGTAATCCAGTTGTGGTTCGGCATCGAAATTACTGTCGTACTGGCAGGCCATGATAAAATCGCTGCCGTATTTGTTGTAATTGCAATCAATCACATGCACGAAGGATACTCGCCCATCTTTGTATTGTTCACATCCATAATGAAGTCAAGCAGCAACTTCCGGCGCACAGAAGGATGAAACTATGTATAGAAAGCGAATAACACAAATCAGGTACAGTTACAGCGGTAGGAAATAAACAGATTTATTTCGCAATTGGAAATTAAGCGGTACAATGTACCTTGTGTGGACCGCTGGGTATATCAGGCTGCTGCATGTACTTTATCACAAACATCCCACAGTCGAAAGTGCTACAAATGAAATGTAACATTCAGTTTCTCGTAAAATATAAGCAGGTTTGTTAAATGAGTGATTCAGGAGTGAAGTCAACGTGATGCAGGGTTTGTGCATTACTCGTCCAGCTGTTGTAATGGCCTTTGTTCTAACATGCGGACGTCAAATGTACGCACGTCTACAGCATATTCATTTCCAAATTGTAGTTGCAGTAAGGCATGCATTGTTTGAACCTGTTGCAGAATGAGAGGGTTAGTTTATGTGAAGGATGTGACAGTGTTGAAGTAGATTTGTGAAATCCAGCACGACATACCAACATATTTGCCGCGTTCAGCTTGTTGGTGTCCAGTGTGGCGGATGCCAATGAGTCAAATAGGTACGCCACACGGTCTACCATATCTATTTTTAGGCACAACCAATGTACTCCTCTATAATTGAAAGGCATGTAAATCTGCACATAAACACAAGTGAATACATTGTTTAGAGGGCATGCGAACATGTACGAACTTTCATAGTTACATTGACATTCATGTAAATGGGATCGACATTCATATTACCGACGTTCATATTAAATCTACTCGCTTCAATGGGATGGACATTCATATTACCTTCTCACATGCATCAAGCACCCCAGTATATCTGTCATGTCCAAAATATGATTTGACGATATTATCATGGTTCAGAGGTTGAGTGTTTTGATTTAGTATCAAAGTCTGCATGTTTAGTGTGTAAAGTTCAGTCAGCCAAAGTTTTCTGAAAATATGTCTTCTGCAATACACAACCGACCTAAAACACTTACTTACCGACACATATACTGGAAAGTACCACGCAGTATGCCTCCCGTCTTTGTGTACTTGCCGCTGTCCGTTAGTCAATTGAACCACGACCAAGTTGATTGGCTGGAACATTGTAACAGACCAGGCAACTTGCGAAATAAGGTTTGCCATTTGTTTAAACGTAATACGAAATAACAATGTCCCTACATGGATGTCCATCATGCGAATATAGTGGAAATAACATTGTCAGATGGCACGACTTACAGTGTCGGATAGCCATGCCCCTGGTTTGAGCGTGCGCATGTCACGTCGCGTAGCACATTCGCAAGGCATTTCATGCAGATTCATAGACACGACAATGTCCCTACATTAAACGTAGACATGAACCAGTAAGAAGCAACCTACAGCCTAGTAAAACTTAAACGTATCTGGCTTAACTGTACAACATAAGATTATTTTTTTCTGTTGTACAACTATGGCAGATATTCCTGATTCTACTAGTCTCCAATCCAATGAAGATTAGTTTTCAGTTTGAAAAGAACAAAATGAAAAGACGAAATTTTAGATATTACAACTTATGACATGTCCAATAGTATTTGCTAAAATAATATGTGAAAATTGAAATGCTCATTTACAGGTCAGCAAGTTAAAAAAAAAAAAGAAACACATGTTTTTTACAAACTGGAGCCAACAATATCCCAAAATGATCAAAATGGAAAATGTAAGCAGAGTAGAAGAAAATAGCTACGGAAAATTGCACTTCATTATAAGTTTTCAACAAAATTTGCAATTCATGGGTAAACTTTAGTAAGTTTCATATTTAAAATTATAAAGGTTTCCATGAATTTGTAAATATTTTTCTGAAAATATCAGTGGTTTGCAATTTTTCCAATAGGTAGATGTGTGCAGGATAA
The DNA here is from genome assembly GCA_036172215.1 of Camellia granthamiana. Classification (NCBI taxonomy): domain Eukaryota; kingdom Viridiplantae; phylum Streptophyta; class Magnoliopsida; order Ericales; family Theaceae; genus Camellia; species Camellia granthamiana. The sequence goes on along the minus strand of CM069909.1, from coordinate 85,520,990 downwards.
GACCAAAAGAAGAAAACTTCAGCGAGGAAATTTAGCCACTGATCTTTCCCTAGCCCACTGCATTAAATTCAAAGAAAATCCTACATGCGACATCGATAAACCCATCATAAACCCATCAAATCATAGAGAATGAAAAATTAAAGAACTGATACGTACAAGAATCAAATAAACATAGCACGACACATGAAAATTGTGGAAATCAAACTTATTTCACAAATACTATGGAACAGGTTAATTGCGAGTCCTAAACTCATCCGTACCTTTCATTTTTTCTGTCATCAAGTACAGAGTCAACAACTTCGTTTTCGGCCGCTGATAAAACCTCTCTGCTCTCTAGTGTCATCAAGTCCTATCAATATAAACAATCAAGTAACATCAAGTCCTATTAATATAAACAATTAACTAACTCAGCACTATTCAGAAATTTAATTTCCAAAGTACATAACACATCCTTATGCATCTAAAATTGGTGCAGCGATGTCTAACCCGTGAACGGGACCGCTTGTCCAACCTGTGCAGTTTGGACAGGACTTTGTCCGAAATCTGCAACACAAGTGTACAACATTTGTTACTGCAAACTTGCAGTAGAATCACAAATATTAAAATACAACACAAATAATGGTTCAATTATGATCAGTAATGCTGTCGGCATCAATTGGTACTGAAACATACGAAAGGTGAAGTGATGTGGCGACTTGGGAATTTTTCGGCAGTAAGTCGAGTACTCATTTTGCTATCGCTGCACGAATGCATATCCCCTACGTCTGTCGCTTCAACACCTCTTCCTCTTCCTCTTCCCCTTCCCCTTCCCTTTCATGTGCCTGTTACAATTTGTCCCGCTCCCAATGTTTGGGCAACCTTACCAGCAGAAGGATGCACATT
>CM069909.1:85269368-85519908 GCA_036172215.1 Camellia granthamiana | reverse complement strand
GTTTGGACCATCTAACCTCACAGCCAGTGCATGGAGTTCGAAAACATCAGCAAATTTCTTCTCGATGCATGTGGTTGTGTCGGCACGTGCAGAGGGACACAGACGGATTTTCTGGACTTCAATTTATTATGTGCCAAAGCAAGAGAGATGAATTGCAATTCTGGCAGACAACAAGAAGCTCCCCTCAATTTCAAGTCAGCCTATTAATTTTCTTGTGTAGTAGAAGCGGATTCCAAATCTTCAGCTGTCACTGGCTGATGCAGCTGCATTCATAAAAAGAGTAGTCAAAGTAAGCAGCAGATAAGAACCTAAGAATGTCTTGTATGGCATAGATGTTAGGTGATATCTCTTGATATGATCCACAAATTAATCATCATCGAAGAAACAAGGCATTATCTCATAGGGATATGAAGTTAGGGTTTTTCATAGGTCCATCCTTTGTACCCACAATCAACTTTAGACATGCCCATATATATGTCGGATGGGTTTGTTGGGCAACCCAGAAATTGCTAAACACAAATTTAATCCAAATTCCAAAATCATGTTTGGTAAACAGATACAGAAAAAGGAATGAAAAAAAAAATGCATTTTAAGAAGACATTTGAGAAGATCAACTTAAATCTGCCAAAACATAAGCATTTGCAAAAAGTAACTGAAACAACTTTGTTTTGGTCCCTGCCTAGACAAATTACCAAGATATGATACATGTGACCTGGTAGGCAATCTTCATAAGCAAACCTCCATAAGTGATTAGAAAAGCTTAATTAACACCCAGAAAAGGACTAATATTGACCTGCATATAAACCTTCACTTTTTTTGAAAATCACAAGTATTTTAGGCTCGGCAGAAAATTATTATTTAGATTAATACATATTGTTGCATGCCGTTATAGTTGTTTCCAGTGTAACTTGAAGCAGCAAATTGGATATTTGCATCCAAGGCTCTCCGGATAGCAATAATTGTGGCAATAACAATAACACCCCCCCCCCCCCCCCCTTCTCTCTCTTCCCAAACAAATATTTACTTCATCCATCCTTGAACAAGAAGTATATAAAGACATCGTCATCTAAGAATGCATAACTTCTATTGTTTCTCTTTCTGAGCATCAACATCAAGCAAAGACTTACAGCATTTGCAACAGTCAACCAATGTAAGGATCGCAAGAAAGCATCATCTTGTGAGGGAAGATTGTCGTGATTCCAAAATGTTATGCTTTGAAACTTTGCATTCATCTCCCAACAATTTGAGTTTTCTTCACACTTATCAGAGGTCTTTCTTTTGTCAGCACTCTTCTTTCCTAACACAAAGCCTGCATAGAAATGATTATTAGTAAAAAATAAAGGGAAAGTTTAAAGATAAACCCAAAAATTAAGATATTAAGGGCTTTCTAGATCGTATTTGAGCCACAACCCTTGCACACAAATTTCACATTCTCACAGAACTTATGTAGCATGGACTCCTCAAAATTTGTGAAATACTCGTGTCGAACACTTGACACTTAATAAGGGTATGGGATATGAGACCAATATGCCTAGTTGAACAGACACCCAATAAGTATCTATAACTATAAGTAATCTAGCTTACTATATAATTATGCATAAGAGTCCCGTTGTCTACTATACACAAAATGCTTTATTTAAAAAGCTCTAAAATTTAGCAATCTGGTCATGTCCTTGACATGAGAATACACATACTTGCACAAAATACACACCCGAGCCCATGTAACCTACATATGTGCAAAAAAGATTGGGGGTGAATGTTTGTGCATGTTTACATGTTACGTGTAAAGCAATGAAAACAACAAAACCAAACCCCATCAAAATCCAACTAAGCAATTGAAATATGTATTTCATAATGTACATAATTGGTGAGGTGCACATTTGTACATGGAAATGTCAAAAGAAAAAATATATATATATATATTATGACGACTAGGCAATCTAGTACTCTAATTAAAAGCAAAGAGCCATGTATTGACTACTTAAATGCACTTTCTTTGAACCCCCTATTCTCCCACACTACATCATCTTTAAAACCCCCATGTTTTGCACACACATTGCGTGAATCCTCCACCCCTACTAAGCTTCTTTTTTTTTTATTTTTTCTTTTTATATAAATAAGAGGTAACTTTATTAGAAAAAGAGCACCAAGATAATAAATCCGGCACAAAAATTTAGAAAATCTAGAACTTCATCTAGACAAATAAAGAATCAACAAAATGTAGAAAAGAAAATAAATTCGGCTCCACTCTCCCCGACACCCAACTCAATAAAACCAACAAAAACTTATTCTTCAAACACTGCACAGAAACTTGTAACCTACAGAATGACCACTACTTACTGAATTATGATTCTATTTGCAATGTATTTTTCATTGAATTAAACGCGAGAATAAACATTCTGATCAAATGTAGAACACAACTGAGTTTTTTGGCAATGAGAGGAAAACAAAGAAAAGGAACAACAATGACTCACCAGAATAGCCTTGGGGAAGAGGAAGAGTGGTGCCTTGCAACTTCCTTCCCCTGAAGTAAGCTTCCTCCATTTTCAGTCCCTCCACCTCCATACCTACAACAATACAATCCATATATAAACATGAATACACACACACACATATAGAGAGAGAGAGAGAGAGAGAGAGAGAGAGGTACCAGTGGGCTTGGGTTTGAAGTAGTGAGAAACAGAGCAAGGTCCATCGTACTTAACACAGCAGGGGAGCCGACGGACCTGACCCGTCAGATCCACCGCCGCCATCGGATTCCCTCCACGGCTGAGGTCGATGCTTCCGACGGTGGCGATCGCCGAACCTCCATCTCCATCCATGTATCTATTCGCACTTTACAAAACTCTTTTCACTGCACAAAAAAAGCCCTAATTTTTGGGCACACAAGTCTAACAGCCTCATATACATTTCCTACCGTGGTTTTTGAATCACAGACCAACAAAGCCCGCCAATCTCAAATTTCTTTTCATAAAATTACCACCAAAAAATAATAATAATAAGGCCAAGTTTGACAATTTAAAAATAATTTATTTTTTTATCTTTTTATTTTTTTTTATCACATCACTTTTTTATTTTTTTATACATCTTTTCATAAAAAGATAAAAAATACACTTATTTAGGTCATCCCAAACAACCCCTAAATTATGATTTAAATCCATTGATAAACTAAACTTTAAAATTTTAATTTCATGAATTTAAACAATGTATTTTTCAATGAGTTTTATTAATTTATGTTTTAAGATACACGATTACATATTGATATGCGGAAAAAGTAAGTGTATATCAATCGAGGAATAATGATTTGGACAAATATTTTTTTAGTAAGTTATAACGAAATTAGTAAGTGATGATGGTTTTATCTCTTAAAAGGATTTTGAAACTCAAGCTTGTCAATTATTAGAGAAAGGGAAAGTACTTTTTGAGAGCATGTTTGTTGACAGATTATATTGAACGAGATTATTAATGAGAAAAATGATTTGTGAAGAAATTATTAATATAGAAATTATTAGTGAGAGGATTAGGTAAAAATATGGTTGTGTTTGGTTGTGAATTCAAAACGTAATTCCACAGGTGTGTTTCAGAATGATGTTTGGTTGTGTGATTGGAATCAACTTTCAAAACCTCTGCACAGAGCTCTGTATCTCAGTCGCGTTTTTTGTGAAAATTTTGGCTAGGGGAAGACCGCCCGGACGTCCTTAGGGACATCCACCCGGACGTCTGCCCGAACATCCACTCGGATGTCCTCCGCTGTACAGAATTTTTTTTTTTTGCAATTGATTTATATAATTGGGAAAAATATTTTTTGAATTTTTTAAAATTTTTAATATGCTTTAAAATAATTTTGAGTTGTATGTTTAGTTATGAGTTGTAAATTTTTGTATCACATATCAAATATCACATCAACAATTCCCCACTCAAATCAAACCTCTTTTCAAAAATTATTTTTAAAACTCTTTACCAAACAAATTTTCTACACTCAAATCATAATTCTACAACACACAAACTTAAAATACAACTCATACTCTCAAATCACATTTACAAAACACAACCAAACGCAGGTTATGTTTTTTTTAATAATAGTAGGAAAGATGTTTAATGATGGGATTGTTAAATATTTTTATATAAAATAAAAATAAATATATTTCGATATTAAAAACATTATGTACAAATATTATAAAAAAAAATTACAAATAAAAGGCTGCACTTGGGTATAAAAAAAAAAAATACACTTATTTTTCCAATCCCATACTTTCACAAGAAAAAAACTAAACCCATTGTCATACATCATTGACAATCCCATTGGACTAATAGTCCAGTAGAGTATGAGACTTACCAAACAAGCCATAGGTGAGGTGACCTCACTAGCAATTCAATCCCCTCAATGAATCATCCAAACAAGCATGCCCTAACAAAATTGACATTTCACTCTATTATTGTCTCATATTCTGCTTTATCATTGCCTTTGCTTCTTTGTATGTATTTTACAATCACACAATGCAACTCTCTTTTATTCACTCTTTTATCCCCACCGCCTCACAGCCAAAAAAAGAAAAAAAAAACACCTTCCACCACCAACATGGCCTTCCTCTCATTCACATTTCAGCGTTGTTGCCACCATTACAATGATCCCACCACCACCTCCAATCTCTTTCCCATAAGATGATCCTAATTTTTTATCCTAATATGTACTGCAAACGAATCCGGGGATAATGCTGCGAGCAACTCACAGTGAGTTGAAACGGCATCGTTTCATCATTAAATAAAAAATAAATTGGTTTAGTTGTTTAGAAGGTTTGAACCCAGACAAGCTAGGAAGTAAAAAGTTCTTTAACCACTGTACTACTTAAACAACTCATAAATGTTATGGACATATATTATATTTATTACAATCTTTATTCCAACATAAAAAAAATTTTACAACCTGTTATAAGTAAAATACAAAACAACGATTCAAGCCAAAAGCGTAAGTCTGTGAACGAGAAGGGTTTGAGTCTACCGTCTCACCACCATTACTCCGTCGTTCCTCCACCGTGCCTCCACCGTTTGCTCCGACGGTCCTCCACCATTGTTGTACCGTAGCTCCACCATCACCATTGTCATTGAGGTTACTTATTTTCCTTGTAAGAATCTTCACTCAAGTTTAAAAATATATATATATATTTTTTTTGTATTTATTGCAAACTGTTATGTGTATATATATATGGTGATTTATTTTTATATCAAATAAAGATTGTGTTTTGGATTGGGAATTTTAATATAATATTATAGGATTATGATATGTGTATGAATATGGTGATTTGTATCAAATTGATGCTATGTTATTATAGGAATGTGTTATTGTGTTTTGTATCAGGGATTGATGCACTGTTAAATTAACTTCACAATTTGATATGTATAAGAATCTGTTATTGTATATGGTGATTTCACATAATGTAAGTTAAAAAAATTTATGATCTTTTTTAATTCAAATTGATGCTCTGTTATCAAATTGATGCTCTGTTATTATTAGAAATGAAGTTGTAGTGTGAATTGCTATTAATATGTTTAGTTTGACTAGAAATTGTAGGCTCAATTAACTTTTTTTACTCCACATTCCTCTAGGCGTGGGGAATCAAATTCATGTTTAATTTGGAGAATATGACTCTTAGGTAAAAATGAATTGCATTCTTATTCCATTCCAAACATTAATATAATACATACTATGTTACAATTACACAGTAAAGAATCCCCTGGGAAGAACATTTTGTGTATGTTGTTGTTCCAAGTAGTAAAAACTTTTGGTATCCTTAATACTAGTCTTCTTTTCTTTCATCTTCAAGTAGTACTAGTGTTCAAATATTTCTCAATGGTAGAAGTGAGGGTAGACTTGGGCACAACACCTATGATGCTTTCTTTCGTAGAAGTGATTTTTCTTCTCTAGCATTTTTAATTTTCTATTTTTTTTTTTAAATCTTTAAATTGGATAACTCTGAAGATTGTGAGGCGTTTAGGTGCTCAATTTCTCGTGGATCAAATCGTAGTTGTGTTATGTTGCATTTTGGTTCTTACATATGTTCCTTTGTTGTTTTTATGACAAGTTCCATCATTTAATATATATGGTCACAATTATTTCAAATTTTGCTAACAAATACTCTTAAAATACAAGAAAAATATAAAAATAAATAGATCTTGAGAGACTTTTCACTAAATACAAAATATTTTTTGACAACAGACTATTGGTCTATTGTTCTATTTGATTTACAAGGACCAATCTTTTCTATCTACAGATTTTGAACATGATTGTGATGATTTATCTTATTGTTGATGTTATTTTTGTGCTATTTTTATTGTTATTAGACTTTATATTCAATAGTGCCGAAATGGAAGATGGTGCACTTGAGGAGTTGGCCAACAATTCCATGCCATGTGTTGGAATGGAATTTGATTTAGAGGAAGCTGCATATGAATTCTACAAGGAATATGGAAGGATTGTGAGATTTAGTATTAGAAGAGATTACCATACAAAAAGTAAGAAAGATGATATCATGATTAATAGAAAGTTTGTTTGTTGTAAGGAGAGAGAAAAGGAAAAAGATAAACGGTACATAATAGTAAAACATTCTCAACATGAGACAAGAATGAAATGTAATGCATTCATATATATATATATATATCTTTTAGACGGGACTTGTCAAATTGGGTTCTGATGAAGTTTGATGATAATCACAACTACCTTTTGCATATTCCTCAATGTATGCATATGATGCCATCTCAGAGAAAGTTGTGTGATGCTCAGGGTATAAATGTCGATGTAGCTGATGATACTGGTATATCACTTAAGGCATCACATGATCTTATTAGCGCCTTAGTAGGGGGGAAGGAATTTGTAGGGTTCACACGAGAGGACCAAAAAACCTACTTGCGTGCAAAAAAACAACGAAACTTGCAACGTGGTGAAGCAGGAAGTTTGTTGTGATATTTCCAACAACAAGCCATTAAAAATTCATATTTTTACTCTGTATTTCAGTTGGATGTTGATGAGATGATTACTAACATTTTTTGGGCTAATCATCAGATGATTATAGATTATGGCATTTTCGGTGATGTTGTGTCATTTGACACAACATTTTGAACAAACAAAGAGAACCATCCACTTGCTTTATTTACTGGCTTTAACCACTTCAGAATGATTGTGATTTTTGGTGCTGCATTATTATATAATGAAACTACAACATCATTTGAGTACATAATGATCATAAAACCACACACCAGTGAGATCTTATTCTTCTTATTGAAATCATATTACTTAAGTACAAAATGATCATAAAACTACTAACAATATTTTATGGACTAGGATGTTAAGGTACCCTATTGGCCACAACTAATGAATTCCGGATATAATCTGCTCATGCACGATGTTAATTTTGTATGCCCGCTGAGAGGGAGTTTTTTATATGCATTAGGGCCGAGCTAGGCCAAGGTGTGATGATGGGCCATTCTATGGGCCGAGGTAAAAAGGGCTAAGTGTAGAGGACCTTGTAGTTAGCTCGGTCCAAATGTGGTTACAGTCACCGCAGTCGGAGTGGTGATTAGCTCGGTCATGGTATTCAGAGATAAGGTATTTGGGCGTCCTGTGGAGGACCTTGCTCTTGTTAGCTCGGTCGAAGCTTGGTATAGTTAGCTTGGTCTCAGCAGGCCAAAACCGAGGTACAAGTGAAAGGAGAGTTGAGCTATGTATTTCATGCGAAGACGTTGGATTAAGTATGACAAGGGGCTAGTGTTAACTCGATCGTACTGTCATCCAACCGTGGTAAAACCATCTCACTTGGTTTAAGCAGTGAAGGGGGTGTTAAAGGATAAGCATTATCTTTCAGGAGTGTGATTCCTATGAGGACTCTATATGGAGTAATAGGAGCCCTACTAGGATTGTGCTATGCGGAACCTATAAAAACTCACAACATAACCTATGTAGAGGTAACACAACTTTGATTCTCGAATACATAGAGTTTTTGTCGATTTGTCTATTTTGCTGACTTAGGCATCAGAGAGGTATCCGGCACACACCCGCCGGCTAGCTCACGTTTGTGTTCTCAGGGAGTAAAGCGACGACGTTTGGAGGAGCGCAGACTTGATCAACAGGATTATACGAGAAGATAATTTCGTGCTCGTACAATTGGCGCCGTCTGTGGGAAGTCCAGAAAGAACAAAACCTCTTGATCAAGTTTTTCCTCTCTAATTGGAAGCAATGGCGCACAATGAAGATTTGCCGCAATCCGCTATTGATGGACAAACCGCAGAAGGGGGTGGGAGACGCGAAGGCTTGCCTTCTATCCCTCCCATGGCTGATCTAGAACCCCAGCGACAGAACCCCCGGAGGGATGTAAGGGGGAGGCGGGCTAACAACCCCCATCGCTCTCAAAGTCCAGAAAGACAGAGGCGGAGGATGGACCCTCAAGTTTTGGAGGATCGCGTGAAGGAACATGACGAGTTAATAAGGAAGATGGCGGCAAACATGGAGTCAATGAAGCGCCAGATAAAAGGAAAATGGGTGGCGACAGGAGAGGGGTGCAAAGACAACACGCCCCCTCGCCACTTGGAAGATCGTGGTAGGCGTACCACACCATCGCAAGCAGAAAGTAGGAGCCTTAGAACATGCGACACTCAATCAAGGACTTCTAGGACTCGTTACTCCAGGTCTGAAAGAACGAGAATTGAGAGGTCATATACTGAAAGAAGTACCTATTGGCCCTCGCACACGCACTAGACGTCATCTAGGCACACAGAGTTGCCTAGATCATCTGACTTGCGAACTGTGCTTGGGCACGATGGAATGAGGATACCAGGGCATGCGACCCGCGCAGAGTTTTGGTCCTTCAGTGGTTGGCCCCTCGGACGCATGGGAGCGTCAAGGTAGGAATGCCAATGCCACGCCTTGCTTACGAACCAATAGACAAAGCATTAGCAAGGCTACAGCGCTCGTCGTTCATTTCGGCGATTGAGAACGCACCGCTACCTTCAGGCTTCCACCAGCCCAAATTTACTACCTATGAGGGGAAGACGGACCCCTACATGCACTTGAGTTACTTTCGCCAGGTTATGGCGATATACCGGCGGAATGAGGCCTTGATGTATATCCTGTTCCCATCCAGCCTTGGCAACTTAGGTCTAACCTGGTTCAAAAGGCTACCAGAAGGCAGCATCGCCTCTTAGGCACAATTGGCAGAGGCGTTCGTGACTAGGTTCAGAACGAACACCAAGACACTAGTGGAGATCGACCAGCTGCTCTCCATTGACATGGGCGACAATGAGACGTTGAGATCCTACAATAGTCCCTACTGGGAAACCTTCAACCAGATTGGGGATTACCCTACAAACCTCGCCGTAGCACAGTACAAACGGGGCCTGCCAGTGGGCAATAAATTGAGGGACTCAATTACAATGACGACGCCCCTCACGATGGAGGTCCTAATGGAGAGAATGCACCAACATATTCGCGCGAAGGAAGACAACGCCCGTGCTAAAGCGAAATCTGGCACAACAGCAATACCAGATAAATAGACTTCAGCAAAAGTCAACACGGTAGAACAACCAAGCAGGAATGGGTGAGGCAGGCGGGCTAACAGAGAAGACCCAGACAAAAGGAAGTTAAGAGTTCGCACTGCCATTACCACAGTGTTCAAAAAACCAATCTACCGAATTCTCAGTGAGATACGCGACGAACCTTTTGTCCGATGGCCAGCTAAGTTGGGAGAAGCACAAAAGGACTATGACGAGAGGTCCCGGTGCACCTTCCATGATGAAAAGGGCACCGCACCGAAAATTGCACGCCGTTGAGGCAGCATTTAGAGGAGTTAGTGGCAGCTGGCACCTGAACTAGTACATAGAAAGAGGGACGCAACTAGCCCCCCAGAACCACAACAACCTAAACGGGATGCCGGTCGACGCTCCACCTCAAGGCGTAATTAACGTAATACATGGGGTATTCGAACCTGAGCGGGTATGTGAGCTCAGGGGAATGATCAAAAAGGCTGAGCACTTGAGGAAGGTATTTAGTGCACAACCTGCTATCAAAAAGGGGGAGAACAGAGGCCACCAATGTAATATCTTTTTTAGACAAAGATTTGGCAAGGATATATTGCCCTCACAATGATGCACTGGTTGTTACTCTACGCGTCAAGGGTTTCGACGTGAAGCGGATTTTGATTGACCAGGGAAGCTCATGTGAGATAATGTATTATAAAACCTTCAAACAACTGAAACTGGAGGACAAAGACATGGCACCTACAACATCTCCCCTAATCGAATTCAACTCAATGCCAGAGTGGCCAGTGGGCAAGATAATCCTCCCAGTTAAGGCAAGAACCATGACAAAACAAGTGGAATTCTGGGTATTGAAAGTCTCTTCCACTTACAATATAATTTTGGAGAGGACATGGTTGCATGCCATGCGATCGGTAGCGTCAACCTACCATCAAGTCTTATGGTTCCCCAATGAAGCCGGAGTAATTGAAGAGGTCTTTGGAGACCAAATTATGTCAAAACAGTGCTTCATCACAGTAACTGGTAGCCGCGCTGCAAAAGGGTTTATACAGATGGTCGAAGAGCCAGAAAGCAATGAACTATTTGCAGATATCGGCAAGGCAGCTGATCAGAAGGCAGTAGAAGACTTGGTACAAGTGAGGATAGATGAAAAAGACCCAGAAAAGTTCTTTTTGCTCGGCTCGTCTTTGTCCAGCACCGAGAGAATAGAGGTCATGGAATTCTTAACCTCTAACATCGAAGTGTTTGCCTAGACACCGTATGACATGCCTGGCATTGACCCAAATTTCATCTGTCACCAACTAAACGTCCACCCAACTGCCAGACCAGTTATACAACGCACTCGCAGATCAGCACTCCACCATGCCGAGCTAGTGGCTGAAGAAGTAGGAAACTTGCTGGAGGCAGGAGCTATCAGAAAAGTACACTATCCCAGGTGGATCTCCAATACCGTTGTAGTGCCAAAGAAGAACGAAAAATGGCATGTCTGCGTAGACTACAAAACAGTCAACAAGGCATGCCCAAAGGACAGCTTTACCCTACCACGGATAGACCAACTGGTAGACCTGACGGCAGGACACAATCGACTTAGCTTTCTTGATGCGTACAGAGGTTACCATCAGATCGCTATGTATGAACCAGATCAGGAGGTCACATCCTTTACAACGCCTAGAGGATTGTATTGTTATAAGGTCATGCCCTTTGGCCTAAAAAACGCAGGGGCAACATTCCAACGGATGGTCACCAAGATGTTTGAACCATTGTTAGGCAGAACAATTGAGGCTTACATAGATGACATGGTGGTCAAAAGCAAGGATGAGAAGGACCATCTCAGGGACCTAGGTGAGATGTTCCAGATTCTGAAAAAGAACAAGTTGCGCCTAAATGTATCCAAGTGTGCATTCGGCGTAGGATCAGGCAAATTCCTAGGCTTTCTGGTGACTAACCGAGGTATAGAAGCAGACCCTTCTCAGATCAAAGCAATCCAAGATCTTGAGAGGCCCAACACAGTCAAGGAGGTGCAGCATCTCACTGGCCTAGCAGCCGCACTCAATCGGTTCATAAGTCGGTCGTCAGACAAATGTCGTCCATTTTTCCAAGCATTGAAGGCCAAGTTTGAGTGGGATGAAGAATGCGACCGCGCCCTAGCCCTAGAAAGCTTGAAAGAGTACATGTCTTCTCCACCGTTACTTGTAACCCCAATACCTGGAGAAGAGCTCTTTTTGTACCTGGCAGTTTCACAGCACGCAGTCAGCGCAGTGTTAGTCAGAGCGGAAGGAATCCAACATCTGCCCATCTTTTACGTTAGCAAAACCTTGATGGGAGCAGAAACCAGGTACCTACCTTTAGAAAAACTGGCCTTAACCTTGATGATGGCCTTGAGAAAGCTGTCGCATTACTTCTACGCCCACACCATAATCGTCCTAACAACTTTTCCATTAAAAGCTTTGTTTGAAAGGGCGAACTTTTCTGGGTGAATCTTGAAATAGGCAGTGGAACTAGGACAATTTGATATTAAGTTTTAATCCAGAACCGCAATAAAAGCTCAGGCTTTGGCAGACTTTGTGGCCGAGTTCACACTAGGAAGCCATCACATCTGCCTAGTGGACTTGACTGGTACAACAGAAAAAGGGATGGAGAGTGCCGCAGGAACCGCGCAACCCCCAATACAAGATGCACCGCCACATCCCAAGGCATATCGGATTGGAGAAAATGAGGAAGAGACAAACCACGCTATATCTGCCAAAGACTCATCAACAAGTCATAACTTGGTACAATCAGTCAGTGAGGGGCAAACAGTAGGTGTGGACTATGAAGAAGACATTAGCAACACGCATGACCCCAAGACATCATCCGACCCCTCTACTTGCTGGAAGCTATTCGTTAGAGAGATGTGGAAGCTCTTCATGGATGGAGCATCCAACAGGCATGGTGCAGGACTGGGCATAGTCATCATCTCGCCAGATGGCCTAATAATGGAACAAGCAGTCAACCTTGGCTTCCCAGCATCAAACAATGAAGCAGAGAATGAAGCGCTTTTAGCAGGCCTAAAATCAGCACTCTTCATGAAGGCCACCGAGCTAATAGTTTACAGTGACTCCCAGCTGGTAGTAAACCAAATTTCAGGCGACTACGAGGCAAAAGATGAAAAGATGGCTAAGTACCAAGAGTTAGTCAGAAAAGAGATCATGAAATTCGAAGTAGTGCGGATAGAACAGATCGGTCGAGAAGAAAACAGCAGAGCAAACGAACTAGCAGGCTTCGCTTCGATTGCAGATACATCCATCCCACATCCATTACTGATCGACTTCCTACCTCGACCAAGCATTGAAAAACCCAAAGTAGTTAAGGTATGTTGTGCCGAACTAGGCCCTTCTTGGATGGATCCCATTATAGTATTCTTAAAAGACGACGTCTTACCTGAAGAGAAGAAAGAAGCCAACAAGATCAGAGCCAAGTCACAGTGATTTTGGCTCTTCCCATCAATGGCCTTGTACAAAAAATCCTTCACAGGACCTTACTTGAAATGTGTCCATCCCAGCAAGGTCGAGGCATTCTTGTTTGAGATACACGAAGGCGTATGCGGAAGCCACCAAAGGGGAAGATCATTGGCCTACAGAGCAATTTCGCAAGGATATTGCTGGGCTTACATGCAAGCAGATTCAAAGAAGTATGTCAAGAAGTGCGAGAAGTGTCAGAAGTTCGCACACCAAATACATCAACCAGCCAGAGAGCTTCTACCATTAACTAGCCCATGGCCCTTCGCAATGTGGGGCTTGGACATAGTGGAACCACTTCCAACGGCGCCCGGCAACAGAAAGTTTTTTCTTGCAGCAACAGACTACTTTACAAAATGGGTGGAAGTAGAAGCACTCACCTCAATAAAAGAGAAAGATGTGAAGAAGTTTGTTTGGCAGAATATCATCACTCGGTTCGGTATACCCAAGGCTTTAATATCAGACAACGGCACTCAATTTAATAGCAAAATTTTTAGAGGCTTTTACGAGGAGTACAAGATAGAATTCTACAATTTTACACTAGCATACCCCCAATCAAATGGCCAGGCAGAAGCATCAAACAAAGTCGTCTTAGATGGATTGAAGAAAAGGCTGGAGAAAGCAAAAGGCAAGTGGGCTGAGGAGCTCCCTCATGTTTTATGCGCTTACTGTACCACACCTCGACGGTCTACTGGAGAAACACCTTTTTCCTTGGCCTATGGCATGGAAGCAGTAATCCCACTGGAAGTTGGCCTCCCTATTATTCAAAGTGAAAATTTTGATTCAAACTTAAATGGAGAAGCCATAGCATTGGAGCTCGACCTTACAGAAGAAAAAAGAGAAAGAGCACTGGTTCACATCGCCTTATACCAGCAAGAGTTTTCCAGAAAATATAACAAGACAGTACATCCGAGGCAATTCGAGATTGGAGACTAGGTGCTGCGCAAAGTAATGGGAAACACCTTGGTACCCGGAGATGGCAAGTTAGGACCTAATTGGGAAGGACCTTATAAAGTGGTTAAATTAGCAAGAAAATGGGTATACCACTTGGAAGATAGAGACAACAAGGCCATTCCTAGGCTATGGAACACTGCCAATCTCAAGCTATTTTATTTTTAGCCTTTCTTTAACATACTTGTAGTTTTTCTTTTTTCAATAAAACAAGTAGTTTCCTTTTCAGCATAAATTGTTTTCTTCTGTAAAAATAGTCTTAGTGAGCTAGGGGCAATGATAGTAGAGTTGGCAGAAATAACCAACACTTGGCTCTAAGTTGGCAGGAATAACCAACTTTAAGCTCTCTTCAGCCAAGATCAGGATCTAGGCTGAAGAAATTTGGCAGCTCTCTTCAGCCAAGATTAGAATCAAGGCTGAAGAAGTTTGGCAAGAATAACCAACACTCTGGCTCTAAGTTGGCAGGAATAACCAACTTTGAGCTCTCTTCAGCCAAGATCAGGATCTAGGCTAAAGAAGTTTGGCAGGAATAACCAAACACTTTGGCTCTAAGTTGGCAGGAATAACCAACTTTGAGCTCTCTTCAGCCAAGATTAGAATCTAGGCTGAAGAAGTTTGGCAGGAATAACCAAACACTTTGGCTCTAAGTTGGCAGGAATAACCAACTTTGAGCTTTCTTCAGCCAAGATTAGGATCAAGGCTGAAGAAGTTTGGCAGGAATAACCAAACACTTTGGCTCTAAGTTGGCAGGAATAACCAACTTTGAGCTCTTTTCAGCCAAGATCAGGATATAGGCTGAAGAAGTTTGGCAGGAATAACCAAACACTTAGCTCTAAGTTAGCAGGAATAACCAACTTTGAGCTCTCTTCAGCCGAGATAAGGATCAAGGCTGAAGTGGTTGGCTGGAAAAATCAATACTTAGTACTCTTCAACCGAGATAAGGATCTAGGCTGAAGAGTGGTTGGCTGGAAAAACCAACACTTAGTACTCTTCAGTTGAGATAAGGATCTAGGCTAAAGAGTGGTTGGCTGTAATAACCAACTTTTAGTGCTCTTCAGCCGAGATAAAGATATAGGCTGAAGAGTGGTTGGCTAGAATAACCAACTTTTAGTACTCTTCAGCCAAGATAAGGATCTAGGCTGAAGAGTGGTTGGCTGGAATAACCAACTTCTAGTACTCTTCAGCCGAGATAAAAACCTAGGCTGAAGAGGATGGCAGATATGACCAAATAGATTACAAGGTTAGGATCGAGATGGGTATCTCAGCCAGAAAATGTTACACTAAATACAAATTACAGTTGAAAAATAAGTGCAGGTATGGAACAGACTGAACAAAAAGAAAAAGATTTTCATTCAAAATCCAAATCAGAAGTACAAAAGATGGGGCCTCAGCCCGATTACAAACTCTTTTGTTAAACAAGGAAAAGAAAAATCAGGAGAAAAGGTCTTCCAAGTCGGCGTCCAAATCAACCCGGTCTTCACCCAGAGGTAGCTCAGTTGTGGCAAGCACACCTTGGTTGAGCTCGGTCGAAGGCACCACGATAGTCGCAACAGGTGAAGGTGGGATGGAGACCACTGGAGTGGGAGAGATAGACTGGCGACCAGGCTGGGCGTTGTCTTCAGGAGCAGGATCCTCGTCGTCGTCCCCTTCTTGAAGAAATTTTTACTGAATGGCAGTAGCATATTCCACCATGTAGCTCGGTATGAAATGTGGAGGAGGGTTTTGAAAGACCTCAGTCTCTTGGCCATGACCGAGCTTGGCCACTGCCGCCTTCCATCCACATTTGAAGAATATATCTTTGGCAGCTTCGCATTGTTGGATGTAAGTGGCCTCCCCCTCCTTGTAACCCCGGTCTTCAGCGTCTTCCACGCTCTTCTCTAACCGGGTGATCTCAGCATTCTTTTTTCTCTCGAGCTTGGCCAGCTCGCGCAGATATTTGTCTTTCAACTCGGTTGCAGCTTTTTGCTTATCTGTTTCAGCCGAGCTGACAAGACGGTCAAGTGGGCCATCTCGGTATGTAGCTCGGCCATTTTCTTCTTGGACTCCTCTAGTTTGGCCGACTTAGCATTGGCCTCTGCCACAGCCTGCCTTGTTGTCTTGCGCAGTTCCAACACACGCTTGTGAGCAATGTGGTTTTTTTGCATCGCCTGCAAAAGGGTGGAAAGAAACTTTAGCAAAACCGAGCAAACAGATGTACAAAATAGAAACACAAGCAAAAGGAGAACTTACCAGCACCATCGATTTTGTTGCCGAGCGAATGGCCTTCAGCTCGGTGAGGTGGTCGTGATGTTCCATGTCGGCTGGCAGGCATACACTCTTGGCAAGGTTAAAAGCCAGCAAATGGTTTTTCTCTGCGACCACCAAATCAGAGCTAGTAATGGCGCGGTTCTTGTAGGTGATCTTGGGTACCCACTCAGAGGAGCTAGCTCGGTCAGAGCGCTCAGATTGTGGGCTCGGTGGTGTGGTTTGGGGAAGCACGGTTTCAACCTCGTCAACAAGGTGTGGCTCGGTTGTGGAAGTCCGAGCACGCTTGCTTGGCGGAGATGATGAAGGCTGAGCGGTTGGAAGAGCCACCACGGCCTCTTGTGATTGGCCGGCTTGTGGTATCTCGGCTTGATTTGTTTCGGTGATGAGGGCCCTAACTGCTCTCTTCTTGGCCATTTCTTGTTCCGCTGTTAATAGAATGAGGTTGATTTGTGGAAGGATTGGATCAGGTTCTGATGATGGCTCTAGAAGGAAATCTGTCACCCGGGTCTTCCTCCTGTTGCTGTATCTATATGTCGGCTCAAAGTTGAGTAGCTCGGCCCAACCTCGATTAGGATATCTTAGTGCGGCGCGGAGTGCGTCAAAATTGGGGTAACTATACTGGGACTTTAGAAGGTTTAAGTCTGCATAAAGAAAAAAAAGGCAATGGTTAGTATGGTTGAAAATGAGACTAAAGGAGTAAAGAAAGCAGAAAACTGAGCCGGGGTATATATACCGGTTACTCTTTTATTCCAGTTGATCCGGTCTCCTGGTATTTGGGCTTCTTGGTCTTCGAAGTTGCCCGAGACCCAGAAAAAATCGTCATCATTTACATATTTGTTCGGGGTGTTTTTTTATTATCTTCTCTCGGCGTCTTCTTATTCTTAAATAGTAGACACAGCCATCTTCATTCTGCCCTAGAGAGTACTGGTGAAATAGCTCGGCTAAACCAAGGTTGAGGCCAAGTCGGTGATTTAGCTCGACGATGCCATTTATTATTCGGTAAGAATTGGTGGAAAGTTGGGTAGAGTAAAGTCTTGTTTGCCTAAGGAATTCACAAAGGAGTGGTTGGACAGGGAATCGAAGTCCGGCTTCTACAATGGATATGACGTTGAAAGGGACAAAGCTTGGTTTTTCCCAGGGAATGGTGTCTAGTTCGGCTAAACTAATGTGGACATCATCTGGGATGTTGTAGTCCTTGCAGAATTCGGCGATAGCCCCTGGAGAGTTTACAAAAAATCTATACTTCCCCACGTGGACTTAAATTATGTATAATTTAGCTCGGTGTTGAAATGACCTTTAGTATCTCGGTTGAGCGTGCAAAGGGGTGCCTGGCCAACCTAAGTCAGTCTGCAAAGTGAAAAGGAAAAGTATTAAGCACAGATCGTTGGACCGTGCTACAAGAAACAAAGGCAAAATAAATGAAGTCCTAGCTTGGCTACGTGGGATACTATCCGTCTTTAGCTCGGTTGGATCAAAGGACTTTAGCTCGGTTCAGTGGAGTGAGAGGTTCGTAGCCCGGTTGAAGCTTAGGATGCGGCATTCTTGGATCGGTTTTTATTAAATGGGAGAGCTGGTTTGGGCCCAAGTGGTAGCCCGGTCTTTGGTTAAGGTTTTCTAGTTCGGTAGGTGCGCACACTTAATACAATTCCCTAGCTCGGCTAAAGTAAAATAGAAGGTTCTTTGTGAATTGAAACTTAATTTAGTTCGGCTAGGTGCACACCTTAAATACAAACAAGTTGCTAGTTCAGTTGGCATATTATTTTGGATCAAAAGCATCATTTCTCAGACTAGTCGTGAATTCAGTGAGTTTATCACATGGATTTTGAAACAAAGTGGTTATTTCCCATAGAAACTACAAGAAAGTGTTTTTGCAAAACATATATATTATCCTATGTATTACAGTACAATGCGAAATGAATGGAAAGAAATAGAGGATTGAGCTACTTACGGATTGAAGACGGAAGGATGCAGATCTGAAACCATGAAAATGGTGATGAGAACGCAAGCTTCGCAGGTACTGAGGTTACAAAAATGGAGGCTCAAGCAAAAGAGAGAGAGAAGATGAATAGTAGAAGTGGTTGGTTCAAGACATAGGGTTTTTGTTTAAGGTGTGTGAAAAAAGTGGGACTGTTCAAATTTTTCGGAGTGCGAAGACGGCGGTGACAGTTGTACTTCACCAATGGGGCTGGCCACGTGTCCATGGAATAGAAAGCGATTCAGTTTTACAGCGACTGAAAAGACGTTTTTTGACCGAACCAATTAGTAGCCCGGTGATAACTTAGCTTGGTTAAAAATCTAAAGTTTTAGCTCGGCTGGTAAAAGGTAATCCCAATCATGCTACGCAGATAGAATTAAGAGGCAATTGAGAGGGGGTTTTTTATATGCATTAGGGCCGAGCTAGGCCAAGGTGTGATGATGGGCCATTCTATGGGCCGAGGTAAAAAGGGCTAAGTGTAGAGGACCTTGTAGTTAGCTCGGTCCAAATGTGGTTACAGTCACCGCGGTCGGAGTGGTGATTAGCTCGGTCATGGTATTCAGAGATGAGGTATTTGGACGTCCTGCGGAGGACCTTGCTCTTGTTAGCTCGGTCGAAGCTTGGTATAGTTAGCTCGGTCTCAGCAAGCCAAAACCGAGGTACAAGTGAAAGGAGAGCCAAGCTATGTATTTCATGCGAAGACGTTGGATTAAGTATGACAAAAGGCTAGTGTTAGCTCGGTCGTACTGTCATCCAACCGTGGTAAAATCATCTCACTTGGTTTAAGCAGTGAGGGGGCTGTTGAAGGATAAGCATTATCTTTCAGGAGTGTGATTCCTAGGAGGACTCTACATGGAGGAATATGAGTCCTACTAGGATTGTGCTATGCGGAACCTATAAAAGCTCACAACATAACCTATGTAGAGGTAACACAACTTTGATTCTCGAATACATAGAGTTTTTGTCTATTTGTCTATTTTGTTGACTTAGGCATTGGAGAGGTATCCGGCACACACCCGCCGGCTAGCTCACGTTTGTGTTTTCAGGAAGTAAAGCGACGACGTTTGGAGGAGCGCAGACTTGATCAACAGGATTATACGAGAAGATAATTTCGTGCTCAGACACCCGCCAACTTATCCACTATCAACGCCTTTGTCTTCCCAAGCATCATACAATCCACAAAGTTCTCAAGTGTGTAATATACTTGTTTGCAATCTAGATTTTTGTTTTTACATATATGTGTATATTTATTTCCATTGCATTTCCTTATATCTTCTTCTTCTTCTTCTTTTTTTTGTTGTTGCAAGGATTAGGATTTGATCTAGCAGAGCACAGTCCCATGGTGGCTGAGTCAGTCTTTCATAATGATAGTTTGTTTGATTTTTTCAGTCATTCGGAACCACCCCGCAAAATTGAAATGTAAACATTTATCTAACGGGCCACCCTTTTGCTTTATTTTTGAGAATTAAATTGAAATAGATTCAAGGTTTATTTAAGGAGAAGCCATCGCTGTTATTGTGTTTTATTTTATTTGTATTTGTTACATAATAGAGCATCAAATTGTGCATATTGGATATGGATTCAAGGTTTATTTAAGGAAAAACCATTGTTATTGTGTTTTGTTTTATTTATGTTTGATACATAACAGAGTATCAAATTGTGTAGATTGGAAAAAAATATTTTGAAGATGGAAATGATTTTTTATTTATTTTTTAAGCTTTATGGTGGCTGTAGCTAATTGTAAATTTTTTTTTTTTTTTTTATGCTAGAATACAGATTGTAATAATAGCAGATTGTAAATTTCTTTTTATGCTGGAATACAAATTGTAATACTAGCAGATTGTAATTTTTTTTTTTTTATGCTGGAATACAGATTATAATAATAGCAGATTGTAAAAAAAATTTATGCTGGCATAAAATTGGCATAAAGATTGTAATAAATATAATATATGTCCAAAATACTTATGGGTTGTGTGAATAGCACAGTGGTTGAAGAATTTTTTACTCCCCAGCTTGCCTGGGTTCAAACCCTCTGAACAACCAAACCAATTTATTTTATTTTATTTAATGATGAAACAACGTCATTTCAAACCAATTTATTTTATTTTATTTTATTTAATGATGAAACGACGTCATTTCAACTCTCAGCAGGAAACGACGTCATTTCAACTCTCAACAGTAACTGCTGTGAGTTGCTCGCAGCAGTACTTTTTGAAACTCAAGCTTGCCAATTATTAGAGAAAGGGAAAGTACTTTTTGAGGTCATGTTTGTTGACGGATTAGATTGAATGAAATTGTTAGTGAGAAAATGGTTTGTGAAGAGATTATTAATATGGATATTATCAGTGAGGGGATTTAGTAAAAATGTGTTTGTTTTAATAATAGTATGAGAGATGTTTAATGATAGGATTATTAAATTATTTTTATATAAAATAAAAATATATATATTTCGATATTTAAAAAAATTCTAAAACAAATATAAAAAAAAAATTACAAATAAGAGGCTACACTTGGGTATAAAAAAAAAATACACTTATTTTTCCAATCCCATGCTTTCACAGGAAAAAAACTAAACTCATTTTCATACATCATTGACAATCCCATTGGACTAATAATCCAGTAGAGTATGAGACTTACTAAACAAGCCATAGGTGAGGTGACCTCACAAGCAATTCAATCCCCTCAATGAATCATCCAAACAAACATGTCCTAACAGAATTGACGTTTCACTCTATTATTGTCTTATATTCTGCTTTATCATTGCCTTTGTTTCTTTATATGTACTTTACAATCACGCAATGTGACTCTCTTTTATTCATTCTTTTAATTCGATGTCAATTATCATCTTTTAGTTCGACGTCAACTATCAAACTACCTCCACCGCCTCACAGCCAAAAAAAGAATAAAAAACACCTTCCACCACCAACATGGCCTTCCTCCCCTTCACATTTCAGCGTTGTTGCCACTATCACAATGATCCCACCACCACCTCCAATCTCTTTCCCATAAGATGATCCAAATTTTTTACCCTAACATGTACTGCAAACATATTTGAAGCACAACCTTTGCACAAATAACAAGGCAATCAATGTGTGCAAAATGATTGGTGGCAAATACGTGTGCGTGCTTACATGGTACACACAAATAAACATTACAATGCAAACATTCCCACCCACCACAGAACCCCAAAACCAACAAAACCAAAGACCGTCCACTAAAAAAAGTAACCGTCGTATAAGGTGTGATGTGTGATTTGAGTCTTGTTATCTACTACGTGATTCAATTTCCCTTTCCCCTATTCCCTTTGTAAAAAGAAAACCAACAAAACCAACCAACATCAAATTCCAACTATGCAATGAAACCAGGATTTCATAATGTAGATAATGGGTGAGGTGCACATTTGTACATGGACATGAAAAGATAAAAAATAAAATAGTTTATTGAGGATTAGGCCATCTAAATACTTTAATTAAAACTTAGGACCTATATTGACTGCTTAAATGCACTTTCTTTGAACATAGGTACCACAATCAGGAGCAAAGCAGAGTCAATTGCTACAAAATCTTTTAAGTTCTAAACCACAACAACACCAGTTGACAAACTAGCTCTTAACTCTAAATGGCCTAGCATGTTAGCCTCAATATCTCTGAATATAGCTCATAAATTCATCCAATGCCATCTTAATCCCCGAATATCATCGCCGTCTGATCAAGCTAATTCGATTGGACATGTCAGTCTTCTGGATCTGACATGTAGACAGGACTTTCAAGTTCACCCATCTGAGCAGAAGCAAAAGACTCGAATGAATCGTCTGTGGAGAGTGAAGAAGGAGACTCATCAGTGTCTGAGAATTGCTCATCATTCATCATGATGTGTTCATCGTCCATTGCGATGTGGTCTTCATCAATATCTGATGTATCTGACCCAGAGGCTACCTGTAGAAGCTTGTGTATTGCCGTTTTTGCAGTTTCAGCAAACCATTCGTCTGCGGGAAGTGCACTGACAAAAGAAAAAGAAAAAAAATCAATTCAATTGAAGGTAGAAGAACAGAATGGGAGGAGAAAATATTCTAAGCAAAATGGATTGATGGTTGGCTTACCTTTGTGGGTTTATGCCCCTAGCAGAGAAGGTCCTGATTGCACGGGTTATTATGGAAGATGCTATCTGGTGGATGTGTCGGGATGGGTAACCCGCAAAACGTGCAATTTCAACGGTGAAGTGCATATCTAGAATTAACTGCCAAGGCAAAGTTGAATAAAAGCTCAACACAGAGAGAGGGAGAGAGAGATTAACACCATCCGGTGAAAAAGACCTAAATAATAAAGCTCAATAGGAGCAAAGTACATACTAACTCGCGATCTCAACAAATATACATGGACAACAAATTTCCTTTTTGAATGTTGTTAAGTTAATTACAAGAAAATTGGTAATAGGTATTTCATAGGCTGTTAAAACACCCACATGGAATTCCAAGTACATGGAACATACAACTTATGGACAGTGACTTGACTACCCTAAAGCCCATCTAGTGCCACCCCTGATGCTGAACACCCTCCACATGTAGTCCAATCTTGTGCTTCTTTTTTGTTAGAGGTTATCCACTTGACTGTTGCTATATTGATGTACAACATCATTTTTTATAGATGTATCCCCGAGTGAAAGATTTCTCACCTAAAGCTCATTCTTTACTTTGATGCCAATCTCTCTCTCTCTAAAATGAACCCTCTTTTCTTTCTTTGTTTCTTAGATCTTCACTCAAATCTCTTTCCCACTATCTTCCAAGATTCAATTCTGAAGATTCCACATTCATCTAATCTAGAATTATAATTCAAAAACAAACTTCCTTCTTATGCAAGATGAGAAATATTTGATTTTGAAAAACAACACAAACAGTAGATGTAGATAGTTACCCATCACTGAAAAATAATTTAATAGACAGTACATTCTCTTCTCTTACTTATTATGATTAGTTTGGCATGCCTTCCCATTTATTAGTGCTTTTCTCATCTTACCATATCTTTCACTTTATCTTAAATAAATTGGACAGAGCAATCTAGATAGTAAAAGTCACCTGCTGCAACCCTAATGAATGAAGATGAGCAGAATCATCCTCTAACACACCCCAGAACTCCTGTTCATCAGACAACCACATTACCACGGTCTCTGTTAACCTGGCAAGCAAAATTTTCTGTATTCTCTCTTTTCCAAGTAACACATCTCCGGCCACAGTTGCTAACTGTTGCAGCTTCCCAAACAATGCCTGAAATCATAGCATGAGGTTTCATTAGCAGAACATGAAGAAAATTGGTTGAAAAGAAGAAATGTACTTGCTATTTCGCTAAATAAAATAAGGTATTTTTCAAAGCATATTTGTAGGGTCCAATATAGGGGTGACCATTGGTTCAATAGTAAAACCTTTGCCTAATAACCTTGAAGTTATGAGTTCAAGTCATGGGGCAAGGCAACTATTTTGTACACTGTGCCGAAGGTTTAGGTGTGTATCCAATCTTTCCCCTCCCAAACACGCATTAATGTGTACTAATTGAGCGTTGTTTTTATTTGTAGGGTCCAACATATCTGGGAAAATGCACTTTCTGGCAAGATGTAACTCGAATTTTTCAGAAGTGAAAATAAAATAGATTGGGGTGGAATTTCAGGAATTCTAAGCGTAAGGTTTTGCAAAAAACATGTACAAATGGAAAACACAACACCAAACAGCAGTTATTACACGTCACCTTACACAACATGCCCACACATGCAAGAAGCACATAAACTCACACAAACATTTTAGTATGTTATCCAACATAAAACCATCAGATACAGTAGCTCAAAACAATTAAACAAGTCAAAAAATACAAACAACAACATAATGTGGACGGGAAGTATTATCAAATAAAAAAGTATTAGATGGAAGTAGAAGTATTAAAAGTTCACAAGATTACACGAAGTGATTAAAGTTTACATAATTTTTATATTACCAGAACTTACATGTGTCTACTTCATTGACACTTAAAACAAATGAAAAAATGAATTGGCTTCCCATTTAAACATGGGAATCTGGATAATAGAGAGAGCATATTAAATTATACCATGCATCGAAGAATAGTGTATAACATCTGAGGGCAATGATAATTTCAGCAATTTGAGGAGAAAAAGATAACCTGGAAGGGTAGTGAAGGCAGGTTAGAACCCCAAATCAGATCATCGCCTTTACCATGTAAATAAATATGTGCATCTAAACGTGCTTCTCCATCTCTTGAATAAATAAAATTTAAAACATATTGTCGACAGAAGTGATCTCTGAGCTTGTCCAATGAATGCTGAAGATGGCGCCTCCAATCCTTGAGTTCTATAGCATTGTTTGCCATAGGCAGGATGTTTTCAACAACTCCGTTCGCTGCTTCCTTGCTTTCATTCAATGCGCTCCAAATTCTAGACACAAGCATTGGCAATAGTTCATCCGCAACAGTAAATGCAGTTCCCAATAGAGCAAGCTGTTCAGAATCTGTTTCGACTCTGAAAGGTACAGCATCTTTCAACTCTGTAAGATTGTCATCTTCAGAGGGGCCAGGCAACGCTTTAATCAAAGCATCCACGTACTTATCAAAAAGCTGTGAAATTCTAGTCAATACGTTTCCTCCAAAGTGCAAAATAACCAGGGGGGTTAACTGCTCCACTATATCCTGTAAAGAATATTTCACTATTAAGGTTACGAGATGAATTGATAATTGAGACATCACCAACCACGTATCCAAAAAAAAAATAAAATTTGAATTGAGTATGTATCACCCATCTCTCTATTGGCTCTAACTATGCTGTTTGATTCCTGGAAAAGCCTCCAAGATAATCATTCTTAAGTCAGCATGCAGCCAAACCATACAACACATCCATGCGCATGGTTTGAAGTTGACTTACAAGACATTTGCCATGTGTCAAGAATATTATTATAGCTAAAAATACATAAAAACTTTGGGCATGCACACATGCATGTAATGATATCCTTAAGCAAATCTACAAGAATACATGTCTGTAGACACAAGCCATAGACATGCATCCAACATGTGTAGGAAACATAAACAAATAAAACACATTTGGACAGATGTCCTACATGGGTAGCGCATGTCGATGAGTGTCATTGTCCAACACATGTCAGACATGGCTTATTAGGAGGCATATCCTTGTTTTCTATAATGCATGTAACTAGATTGACTAATTTAAGAAATATTTTAGCATCTGAGCCACACACCAGAAGCATGTCTCCCTACGCTTCATTACTTGATGCCTAGGGACATTGCATGGGAACGGCAGAGCAAGACCTACATTTCAGTAGACCACAATGGAGTATGGATGACCCTAATGCATATGATGAGAGAATGATTTTATAATTGCAAGATTTTCTCTGCACTTCTTCTCATAGGAAACTTGTGTGTCTAGATTCTCAAATTACGCAAAATCTCATGGTCCAAAAAGTATTTCAAATCCTAGATACTTTCAAAATCTTCAATGTAATAAACAGCAAATAAATATATTGCTTTATAATTATTTACATGCAAACCATGTACAAAGAAAGTTTCGCTATTGGGATAAGAGATAATTCCCCTAACAGATGAGAAAAACTTACTTTGGCAACGAAAATGAACCTCATTCCACTATGAATGAGCAAACTATCACATGATGTTGCAAAAATAGATAGTGGCGATGCAAAACGAGGTGACAACTGCAAGCTCTCATCAGTTCCAGCAATGTCAAGGACTACTCTTCTAGCCCGCCTAAAATTCAACTCCAAGACTTCCTCTATGTATGGCCGCAAAAGTACCAAAAGCAATTTTGAGAGTTTTAAACCTTGTGATTCCAATGCAGAACAGTGGCTAAGACTAGCCTGAACACAAATACTAGCAGCATGTAAAGCAAATATTGTGTCAGAAGGAGGTGCATTCTCCTTAACCAACCGTACAAAAGATTCAATTTCACATTCTGCCCATTGAATGACTCTGTTGGTATAAGCAGGATTGTCACCAAATATCAAACCAGATTCTTTTGTTGTCAATGAGATTGACGAGAATACAAGGTTAGACAACGTGGCTGAATATGTTTCTGGGTAAGTAGGGCAGAATGGAAGAAAAGCCTTGATGCTATTCTGGAGGTGGGACCCATATGATTTCAACAGTAGCTGATGTGCCAAAGGACCTTTTCCAAGCTTTAGCAATCCGGATAAAGCCTTCTTCAGTTCAAGAATACCAACTAAGGGTTGTTCAGTGATCTCAACTAGCTGATCCTCAAGCATTTCCTTCCTTTTCAAGAAAGCGGACTTGTATGAGGACGGTTCAGTAGAAGAAGTATCTCCTGAGCCTTTCAGCTCGGGATGGCTTTTCTCTTCAGTATCCAATACCTCCAGTGCTTCTTCCACTTTATGCTCAGCCAAGAGAACATCAACATTCTCCAGAAACATCCTCTCGTGACCCTCTACTTCATTTAGCAAGGGAACTTCGAGTACACAATTTTCAAGATTTTGCTCAGCTTCCTGTATGTCACCGCTAGACCCGTTAAACTCATCCAATTCACGGCATACGCCACTCATCAAATCCTGAACTAGAATCCCTTGAGCTGAAATATGCTTACGGAGCTCATTTAGCTCGTGCTCCACTTCCACGACTTCTTCAGATAACCTACAATAATCATCATAATCGACGTTCTACATATGTAGTCAACCACTAACATACCAAACAAAAGCAATTAAAGTAAGTTAGAAAGCAATTAACAACCACAAGCTGATTTTTATTAAGTAAATATCTTCAAAACAAAGGGGTGCACTCTTTTAACAAGGAAAATTGCATTAAACATAGTACCAAAAGAGAATGCTGTTCAACGCACTCATATAGAATGAGGCGAACTTGGTTCTGGGAAAAAACAACTTAGAGGTATACGTTTGAGTGAGATATTTTATAGGATCATTAGTGATGTACCATAATAGTTGTTGGACCTATTAGAACTTGATATTTTTTATCGCTGTCTAGATCATTGAATCATCAGTCTTATTAGATATATAAACACACAGACACACATTATATTGCTATTGATATTTTTATGAGTTTTAGCAAGGATCAAATTTTGAGACTTTATATATATTGTGAGGAATAAATGTTTATTGTTATACTTGTTTTTAGGGTTTTATGTGTAGGTTAATTTTCTGAGCTACGGCTCCTCACGTTTGGTCTCAGGTGAACCCTCCGGTTGATCAGGTTTTCAGATGTCTGAATGATGCTTTGGGGCAGGATGGTCCTGAGCTACGGTCAGTGGTGTCTGGGGCAAAGAAGGCTTTGGGGAATGGTATCTTAGATCAGGTGATGGGAGGCGTTGGTTTGGAGGAGCGTGGTGTTGAGCAGGCGTGTGCGTCGCCAGATGCGAGGGAGTTTGTTGAGGAGCCAAATAGTGGGGGGCTTTAAAGGGGGATGGGAATAAAGGGGATAATTATCATTATTGTCGTATTAACACATCCCAGTCTTTAAAGAGGGATGGGACTAAAAGGGATGGATTTAGATAGATGCATAAAAGCAAAGGGAGGGATCATACGGCAACCAAAAAACAGAGACATAGTATTACCTCAAGAAAGCCAAGTACTTTGTGCGTGTATTGCCACATAAGTTCTCCACTGCATCCTTTAAATCCAAAAGCTCAAAACAGAGCTTTCTAATTCCCTACACAAATAAGCATGGTCAAAATATAATCATTGAATAAATTGAATACCTAAAATTTGTGTTCCTCCTATGAAATTGATTTTATCACATTCTATTGTGGATAGTTTACGATATTAATGTCTGTAAAACTTTCCTTGTGACAAATCCATAGTATTGAATTGACATCAGGATCAATCCTTCCAGTGTTACCTGCTAAGACTACCATTTCTCGCTATTTAATTGGAAGAGTAAATCCAATTACAATAAATAAAGGCCATAGGCTTGTTTTGAACTTGAAATTGTTAAGGGAAAAGGGAAGGGAAAGGAAAGGAAAGTGAAAACAAAAACGATTTTACTCCGTGACTTCCCTTCCACATTAAAAATCATTATATTATAAATTTTATACGAAACGACATTAAAATAATGAAAAATAGATGAAATGGTATCTAGAATCAAGAACTTTACCATATACTCATCTTATTTTCTTTTTATAATTGAATTCTATGGCAACTAAACAAGGAATGATGATTCCCATGCATTTTCTTTCCATTTTCCCTCAACAATTCATAACCAAACAAAGCACTAAAAAGACATATACAAACTTTTTGCACAACACTAACCTAAAACCAAAAAAAACCCACATTATCAGAAACCAATTAAGATGAAAACCTGCATTGGTATCCACAAAAGCCTACACTCCCCGTGGATTGAACACAAAATACTTCAGACCCCAATAACAAAGCACAACACAACCATGGACTGACTTTCTGCATAACAGGAACTTCAAACCGAGATGGCCGAGATGGTAAGTAAAATGCAGCCCCTTTCACGGAATTAAACTTCAAATAGGTAAAATTCAAACTTTAGAAGAAAAAAAAATTAAAAAATCAAAACAAAGGGTTGATCAAAAATAAAAACTATCTTAATAAATGATCAAGGTTTAACAAAGATGATTTCAAACAAAATCCTTACCTTTTACCTAGTTATCAAAAAAAAAAAAAAAAAAAGCCTTACCTTTTACCCATATCAAATTTAAATTTGAGTTAAAAAAAACCCCCAAAAACCCTCACCATTACTTTACTCCAACTCAAATCAAAAAGAGCTTTTTTACTCAAATTGAGGGATACTCAATTTTTTCAAAGCTATTTTGGCTTTCAAATTTATCACTTTTAATTAAGCTTTTACTCAAATTTTTGCTTCCATTCAATTATTTCATATCAAATAAAACTTTTGCACAAATTTTAGATTTGATTTGAGTAGAAATTTGAGTAAAGGCTGGATGTGGCCCGGATGGAGTCGTAATTTTGTGGGACTAGTTGAATTACAGTATTAGGCTAAGCAGATGAATAGATTTTAGGCACATTGAAATTTATTTTCTTCTTAGTACATTTTCTCAGCAACCAAACAAAATGGGAAGGAAAAAAGAAAAAGAAAAAAGAAAAATTAGTATACCTTTTCGGTCTTGGACTGATAGATGGTGTCGATCTTAGACTGTGGAGTTACAGATTCGATTGATGGGAAGTCATCGTCTTCTTCGCTACTCTCCATTTCTTAGCCTAGTTTTGATTAACCCAATTTTTCCTCTCTCTCTCTCTGAAACTACAAGCAAAAACTCAAAAGTTCAGAGTCCAAGAAGAAGAAGAAGAAGAAGAAGGGAAGGGGGTTGTTGTAGTGTTTCGGCGGACTATCGTGATCACTTCTCCCCCATGCCATGGTTTTTAGAGCCCATCATTTTCACATCTGATTTGACCCCACTTTCTTCTTGCCTCATCTCATCTACATATTTTGATTTTTTATTTATAAATATTTACACCTTAATTTCAATTTAAAATTTAA
Source organism: Camellia granthamiana (assembly GCA_036172215.1). Classification (NCBI taxonomy): domain Eukaryota; kingdom Viridiplantae; phylum Streptophyta; class Magnoliopsida; order Ericales; family Theaceae; genus Camellia; species Camellia granthamiana. The sequence goes on along the minus strand of CM069909.1, from coordinate 85,490,206 downwards.
AATTTTTTATTTTTTATAAAAAATGTGAAAAATAAAAAAATGTATAAATGATTTGGAGAAGTTATTGGTTGGTTTAGTGACCGTGTCACGTGGCACTTTATACATATTGTGATTAGTGAAAATTATGGATTTATAATTTTATATTGGATGATTGGAAAATATAAAGAATATGGTTTTGTTTGGTAAGAGCTAAACGGGACTTTTTTGGCTATTTTAGCTACAAAAAATAAAATAGGCTATTTTAGTCATAACAAACAAAACATCACATCCAACCCATAATCATTACACTCTTTTCTCACAAAAAAAGTCAAAAAAGTCAAAAAGCCAAAAAGCCCTTCCCAAACCAAGCTTTTTAGCCCAGGCTAAAAAAGCCAAAAAAGCAAAAAAGTCAAAAAGCCAACTCACTTCCCAAACGGAGGCATAGTGATTTGTGATTGGTAAGGAATATCGCTACGTGGCGCTCCAAGACTAATCAATAAATTTTCGATGATTTGATAATTTATTGGGACTTTTTGGCTGAAAATTATTAGTAGTATTTGGTTTAGTTTTATAACCATGATTTGAGAATGGAGTTAAATTGTTTGGTTAAGAATTTTGAAAATAGTTTTAAATTGAGTTTTGAATTTTTAAAATGAGTTTTGAAATAAGAAAAATTGTTTGGTTATGAGTTTTGAAAAGAATTTTCAAAACTTAATTAAAAAACTTATAACTCATAATCAAAACACAACTTAAAACTCTATTGAAAATTATATTCAAAACTCATAACCAAACTCTTTTTAAAATTCAATTCAAAAAAATAATTATTTAAAAAATTCAAAAAATATATTTTTTATTTAAAATATATAAAAAAAAAAAAAGGAAAAAATTGTCTAAGATCCCTATCCAATTTATTGGTAGCAGAGGTTTACAATAATATTTTTTTATGGCTAAGGTCCCTCAATGTTATTTTAGGTTGTAATGGAGGATTTCGTAGAACATGATGATACAAATCTGATGATACAAATCGATCATGCCTTTTACACTTCTCTCTTTCTTTGTAATATGTGTCACTACTGAACTTCAACAATGACGGATGAAGAAGAAGAACAGTGAACTTCAACAATGACGGATGAAGAAGAAGAACAGCAAACTCTGATCTACGAATCAAGAAAAACCAAAGTGGTGTCTCCAAAAGATGGAGACTCCTCCAAATCCACAAACCTGGCAGCTACAAAGACATGCAATTGAAGTTCAGTCCTCCGCTCTTCAGCTCTATAGAGAGTTACCTCACTCCATTCCTAAAGAATTTTGTTTGTGACAGTTTTAAGTTTGGACAGATAAGGAAGGTTATGCATGAAAATTTACCCGAAGGCGAACTCACTCGAGTCAGTATACATTATTATTATTATAGCATCTCTATATAATATATATTTTTTTAATCATCAAATTTGGTTAAAAACTTGATTTGGTGTATATTCTATTCTGACATAGAACTTCTGCAACTCCCAAGGCAATGGTTCGAATTTCTGCTTATTAATTGGGCATTTTCTTCCACTTTTGGAGTTATTTGTGTTGATTATACACGTGTTATATTTGATCTTCATTACACCCAGCTTGGATTGAGTGATGTAAAAAGAAAATAAATGATTAGAGGTGAGAAGAAAAAAAAAATTATTGGGATTTATCATTTTCTTGTTTTGATGAATTAGAATTAAAGAAGTAATCTTTAGACTAGAATTCGGAGAAATTCTTTGGCCCTCATCGAATTTTTCTGGAGAGAAATTCCCTAGGAACAAATTCTATAGGAAGTCTAGAGAATTCACAAAACTCCATGACCATGGATTTTCTCTCCTTTTTTTTTTCTTGGTAAAGTGAAAAGAAAAAGCATTTTTATCTTTTGATGTTAATATGTTTTTGTTTTTGTAATCTTGAAAGTGAATTTCTCTAGTCTTTTATATGAGTCCAGAGAAAATTCAAAATTTGTTATTGTAATCCAGAGAAAATTATGATTATTACAAATTTCTCTTGACTTTTATGTTGTGTTTTTGATGTGTTTTTTATATTTAACGAGTTATTTTTCGCCTATTTTTCTTGGCAGCCAAACAAACTTTATGTTTTTATGGTTCACTTGAAATCTAAAGAAAATTCAGAAAAAAATCTCTAGACTAGAATCTAAAGAATTTCTCTAATCTTTCCAAAATTTATTTGGAGAGAAATTTTCTGGGAAGCCTAGAAAATTCTCTGGATATATGTATATTGGTTGTTGTTGTTACTTATTTGGGTGATCGATTTGTGTATTGCACATTGTGAACAGGAAGGTAGAGAAATTTTATGGTTTGAATCCAGATAAATTCTTGCGAAAACTAAAGAAATTCTTTGGAAATCCAGAGAAAATCTCTAGACTAGAATCCAGAGAATTTATCTGAATTTCATTGGATCGATATTGAGGGATTTTAGACATTATGAAAATATTATATGTCCTTTGTGCTATAAAATTTTAATTCCAGAGACCTTAAAAAAAATTCCCTAAAAAATATATATTATTTTTTGTTAAAAAAAATTCAACCAGTACTTTAAAATTACTTTTGATTGTATATTTGATTTTTTTTTTAAATTGTTTTGTTTAAATTTAAAAAAAAAAATTACCGTGACATTTTTTTTTTCTTGTTAATTTTAAATAAATGGCCAAATAATTTGTCATTTTGGTCTAAAAATAATAATTTATATATTTAAAAAATATCAAAAAATATATATATATTTCAAATGATAGCTGGAAATTATCCACAAAAAAAAAAGAGCACTGTTCCGGTCAACCAGTTGAACATTCGAGAGGATGTTTGGGCAGACAACCGGGTAGACCAAAAAATTCAAAAACTATATGGGAGGATATCCGAGTAGACGACCGGATAGACAAAAAAATTTAAAAACTCTCTGATTACCAAATATATTTTCAAATGTGTTCTAAAATATGATTTGGAATTATATTTTGAAAACTATAATCAAACAGAAGGTTGGAATATGAGAGTGGAATGGAATCATGATTCCAGAATTGAACAAAATACAGCCATTATTTTTAAGCAAGTCCCAAGGTCCCGATTACCTCCAATAGCTAGACAAGAGTGTATTGTTTGGGTCTATAGAATCTATCATAAGTATTGTTTTTTATTATTTGAATAATTTATTATGTACGATCTTTAGATTGATTTGATAATTATAACATGTTTAATTAATTAAATAAGCTTTTGTTTATATAAAAAAAATGATATTAATCTAATAATTATAATTTGTTTAAGTTATTACATTTATCACAAAAAAATTAATACACTTGAGGTTTATTTTTTTAAGATAAATGTAATAAATTAAGTAAAATATGATTATCACATAGAACCAATTTTTTTTTTGTAAATAAAAAAAAAAAAAACGAATTAAATAGTTTGATTCAACTAATTGATTGGCCGACCAATTCACTCAAGACCACAAAATTAAATTGCAAGAGCAAATGATTGTTTTGAAACTAGCTATTTTAGTTTTTTTATTTTTGTTTTTTATGAAAAAATATTTAAAAAAATATAGAGAATAATTGAACTTTTAGTAGTAAATTTTTTATTTATTTATTAAAATAACCTACTGCCGAACTTACCTATTTATATTTAGGGTCAAATTAATCACAAACTGTTGTAAAAAAATTCACAAAATTATAAAATAAAAAAAATATTAAAATCCCAATACAAATTTTACTTATTTCAAAATATTTTTATATGTATTTACACATTCCAATATATTTTGTACTCTTTTATCCATAAAATGCTTAGCACTAATAAATTTGCACAAAAATGTCAAAAAAAAAAAAAATCATTTTAGTTTAAAATTTTTAAAAATAATTTTAAATTTTTTTAATTCATACATTTTTACTTTTAATAAAAATATTAAATATTTTATTTATTTTTTTAACATTTTAGATTCATGTACCATTTGAACGGGAGCACTTTATTAGAAGCGGTTGGTTGACAAAATTATAAACGTAATAAAATATATTTATATTTTATTTAATTGTACATATGTTTTTAGTCTTAATAAATAAATTGATTGTCCAATAAATTCTATAATAATTAATGCGTTTTTATCAAATATTATTAAAAAATCGCTAATTATTAATTTTTACCGACAATTTTAAAATATTATCACTAATTATAAGTTTAACGATAGTTTAAAAAAATCGTAACAAAAAAGTCGTTAATTTTGAACTTTTAGTAACAGTTTAAAAAATTCGTTACAAAAAAATGTCAGTAATTATAAGTTTTAGTGACATTATATAAAAATCGTAATAAAAAAAATTATTAATTGTCAATTTTTAATTACATACATAAAAAGCGTTATAATAAATTTTTTTAGCGACGATTTTAGTAACACTTATTTTTAATAAGATTTGATAAGAATTTAATCTAACTATTAAAACTTATTGATAATTTACTCTATAAATTATCTACCTTATCAATGATTTCCTAATTTTCTTTTATTATTAAAACAGGATGGGAACAAATATAGGGACAATTTTGGAAGCTAAGTAAAAAATTAATTTTTAACTTTTAACTCATTTTGAGGAAATTTTATTTTCACATACCTAATTCTCTTAGTGCACATATTTAATGAAATATTATTTTAATAACAATCATGTCTTAAATTAAAATGACTATAATGGATATCCACTAGCACTTATAATATTATATGAAAATATTTTCTGTACAATCTTTTTATAAAAAAAAAAAAATCTCAATGTATAATTTTTGAATAAAAAAAAACTAAACTTTAATTTTTTCATTATTATCACTCTGCTTAATACACACTTTATACTCCTCTATTGTTTACAAATCAATACTCTTATATTGTTTTAATCTCTAGATTTATACTCTATTAATAATGAAAATGTTTTTTTTTTTTTTTTCGTGCAGAACTCCTTTTTTTTTTTTTTGTGATTTTAAGTTAGACAAACAATACCGAATTATTTCATTATATTTGGACATTGACTGCCAAATTATTAAATTATATTTGGACGTCAACCAGCGAAAGTTTTTTTTTTGAATAAATTTGTCGAACTAATCACTTTTACTCAGAAGTTAAGTTTTAAATTAAATGTGTAATTTCAAAAAATTAGTGTCGAAATCTCTAAATTGAAAAACATAAAAAAAAACAAAAACAAAAACAAAAACATAAAAAAAAATGTGGAAAGGAGGGTTGAGTAGTATGTGTACAATGATTATGAGTGAATGGTATAATTGTAATTTTTAGTGTGTAGATTGAAAAAATTAATTAATAATCAAATTAATAAGTTTATGTACTGAGAGATGATATGCACTGAGGTAATTAAGTGTGTAGAAATATAATTTTTTTATTTTGAATCATATTACGCTTCACATTTTTTTACATAAAAAGACAGAAAAATTAAAAAAATTAAAAAATTAATTTTTAATCAATTTCTCAAAAAAAAATCCATAGGCACGGTTTGGGAAATAAAAATTTAGTTGACTTTTCAGAGGTAAGAATTTATTTTTTTTTTAAATTTGGGACTAAAAGGTTAATGTGGTAATTTTTTAAAATTTTATAAGAGAAAAAATAAAATAATTATAACTTAAATATAATATTTGACTTATTATTTTGCATTTTTTTTTTTTTTAATATATTTGTTTTCCATAAGAAGCCTAACCAGCCAGTAATGTTGCACTATCCACACCACCTCCATTTTAGGGCAGGTTACGCAGAGATATTGAAAGAGAGAACTCATAGTCCTATCGCCACAGCCATTGAAGCAGTCCTCCACTCTCCAGGTACCACCCCTCTCCTCCTCTGCCTTCCCCTCAATCTGGGTTCTTTGTTTTTGTTTCCAAAATCTGAAGAAATTCTCATTATTGGGTGAAAAAGGTGAGAGCTTTGTCTGGATAATTTGTGAATATGAGTAACCCACTTTCCCCATTCATTATTTTCTTGTATGTAATTGAAAAAACCAGTATCTTTATATATGAATTATAGTTTGTTGTCTATGTGTTCTGATTTTAGTATTTGGAACCATTTAAATCAAATTTGGTTGTTGATATTTTATCAGATCATCTACAATTAGTTGTTTTTTTTGTTTGTTATAGGGTTTTACATTCACAATTTTTCTATGCTTCTGATTTAGAATATGAGGAAAATCGGTTTAATTTTTTTATTTCATATAACGATTTTGGGTTTCTGAGAAATTTTTTCTTCCCTTGTATAAGAATTAGCCATTATTGCTTCCTTGTGATTTATTGATTTAGGAATCGATTTGTTCAAAAGGGATTGAGAGGGTGTGTATGACTATCCTTTCATGACCAGAAGGGATTAGTGTTCTGTCAAAGCTGAAATCCTGACTCTTCTAGAAGGCCTCAGTGAAACCTAGGTAACTAGGTTAATCGTTCAATAAAACTTTGTGAAGTTGATTTTTTGTTCAGCAAATGCAAGGTGGTTTTGTAGAGAGGAGCCTTTTAACACTTAAGAGAGTGTTTGGTTTGTTGGAATGATTTTGGGTAGGAATGGGATGGTTGTTCTTTGACTTCCCAATGGAATGGTCATTCTGGTGATTCCATTTGGAATATATGTTTTTACTTTTTACCTTACCAAACATGGGAATGCGTAATGGGTGTTTTGACGGAATAATCATTCCATTCCAACCTTCATTATAGTGAACCAAACACTGCAGAAAACTTGACAGTTTCATTAATCATATACTGCTGAATGACATGTTGGATACTCATATTTAAATGCATTTTATTCCGATATCTGTGCTGCTATTGTAGTAGAGGGACTTCTTCTTATTTTGCTTTATTTATTGGGTTAGGTGTTTCAAAGGTTTCCCTAAATCTGTAATATGGATCGACAAGCTCATGATTATGCCACAGCTATGGCATTTGTTCAGCAGCAGCAGCAGCAGCAAACAACTAATATTCAACAGCAGCAACAATTTGGTTTTCATCAACAGTTCCCTCCATCAGTACACGGTCCTCCTTTTCTTCCACCACATCCCTCTCTCCAACAGTATCCTTTCCCTCGCCACATGCAACAACCACATCAACTCCATCCTCATCCTCCACCACATCCTCACCTTCTTCATCTTCAGCAGCAACAACAGCCTCCACCTGTATTTCCTCCACATATGCCCCCTCATCTTGTTCCTTCACCTTTCATTGGTCCATATGATTCTCCACCACACCCTGCAGCTCCACCATCTGATCCTGAACTCCAAAAGCGAATCGATAAACTTGTTGAGTACGCTGCCAAAAATGGCCCTGAATTTGAAGCCATGATTCGTGAAAAACAGCAAGACAATCCTGATTATAGCTTTCTATTTGGTGGTGAGGGCCATAATTACTACCGGTACAAGCTTTGGTTATCTACACATGGCCCGGGTGGCCCCTTCAACCCACCTTTCCCATCCTCTTCTATGCCTATGATGCGTCCTCCAAATCCTATGATGAACCAGTCATCGTTAAATGCTCCTCCGTTGGGTGGTCCTCAAATGCACCAACCTCCTTTTACACCACCGTTTTATGAGCAACAACAGCACCATCAACATTCTCAGCCTTTTGTTGGTCATGGACGACCGGATTATGATCACTCTTCCAGGTCATTCAAAGGTCTCTCTGGACCTCTGCCTTCAGATGTTGCGATGGAGATGAACAATGTGCTTAACAATCTCACTGGAACCAAAGAGTCAATCAAAGGTGCCAAGATTTGGTTTATGCAGAGGTCTCCATTTGCACCAGCTCTGGCCGAGGCACTTAGGGACAGGGTGTTTGGTGTGGATGATTCTGAGAGACAATTGCATATAATTTACCTTGCCAATGACATTCTATTTGACAGGTACACTTCCAGTGCTATGCCAAATCTTAGTTCAACATAAATTTGAGTGCTGTTGAAATGAATTTGATTTTGGCTGCTTTTCTGTGTGTACCTATTGCTTTATTTTCTTCTTCTTTATTACATCTATTGCAGGATTCTTATTCACTGATATTTTCTGCCTCTTAAATGCTTCCACTGCTTCATATCTCGTGGTGTCCACTGGCTACTCGAGGACATTATTATGTCCTTCCAAATTTGTCATATAAAAATAATAATAAAATTTGATTTTCCTCCCAGATAGAAATTTCTTTTTAAGTTTGTTCAACTTGATTACAATGATATTACATTGGTGTTTTAATGAATATGTGGTATTGATCTATCCTGGTAATTATATTTTGGCAAGATAGCAATGTTCTTCGATTTTGATGATATAGTGAAGGGAATTAAAATCGAGCTATTGTGATGCAAACGCAGGAAATTATTTCTTCTTGAATGCTTCTTAATTGTTTAATCTTTTGGCTATCAATGTGTGCATTGATGCTACATATGTTTATCTTTGGGTCATTCTTGAAATATGCAGCTTGCAGCGTAGGATCAACCCTCATGAGCTTGATAACGAGGCGCTTGCATTTAAGCCTGTTTTAGGTTCCATGCTTGCCAGGATTTACCACAACCCTCAAAACAAGGAGGAAAATCAATCACGATTGCAGAAAATCTTACAGTTCTGGGCTTCCAAGGAAGTCTATGATCATGTCACTATTCATGCGCTTGAGAATGAGATGATTGGTGGACCACCAACGAATTTCTTTCCAAAGGAATTATCTGCTGCTTCAACTGATCCCTCAACTGCAGGTTCTCTCTCTCTCTCTCTCTCTCTCTCTCTCTCTCTCTCTCTCTTATGCTGATCCTCAGCTCGCCTGGAAAATTGCAAGTTTGAAGAAAAGTATGATCTTTACTGTGGCTTTTTTGTCCTTAGTTTGCATATACTCGTGTTTGCTGTCTGAATTTTTGAATTTATATATGTTGAACTTGTTTTTCTTTGTGTTCAGGATTGCCGCAACTGGCAACAAATCATAATGCCCATGCCCTACAGTGGCAGCTTGATAAGCAAGGTTCGGTGCCAATATTGACTGATAAAGACTATCCTGATAAATTGGTTCCTTCTATACCAGCCATGCCATCATCCCTAGCAACCCAGCCGTTTCTTCCCAATTCAGTCCCTACCGGTCCTTTTACCGGGTCCATACCCATACAGTCTTCTCTTCTACCCGCAAATCAACAGACTGCACCCCATCTATTGCCACCATCAACCAGCAACACGGGTGAAAAATTACCCCCGTACCCTTTATTTCCACCTGGTCTTATTCCTGGAATGGTCAGAAAGATGCAAATCGGCAGTGGGGTACCTTACTCTCCCATGAGCCCTCTTGATATCCCAACTGTAATCCCGCCTTCCAATGTATCTCCTTCTGAAATTCTTAATAGCGTGTCAAAGTTTTTCAAAGAGATCGGAGAGGTTAACCCTTCTGAGGGACCCATGAATGGGTCTGATTCGAAAGATGATGACGACGAGTACGAACGAGATTCGCCGGTTCGCAAAGGTGGAGCTTGCATTCCTCCACCCCCAAATCTGCAGGTGGATCCGGAGACAGGGACGTATGCTGATGGAAGTGTAGAAAGGAAACCTGGGTCGAGTAGCTCGGGACGGTTGGGACTAGGTGCCGCCCCTAATCCAAATGAGGCGAGTCAATATGATGATGTTTATTCTTCTTATAGGAAACAGAGAAGCTCCAATTACCATACATCTATGAGTGCAAGAGCTGCTACGGCAAGGTGAAAAAACCGATTTGTTGTAGCTCTAATTGTAGTGGGACCTGAAAACTGGAGGGTACTGTTCATGTTCATTCTTGTTTTTCGTTTCTCCCCCGCCTCCCCCTTTGTTCCCCTGTTTCTGTGCTCGGAGTTGGAAATACTTTGTACTTTTTGTAATGCTAGGAGCATTTGGCATTATTGATTTTAGGGCCTTGTGATTTTGGTTGTTATGAATGTTCTAGTGTTAATGCATGGAAAGGGTACACTTGCTTTTGTCGTTGTTTATGAAACTGATTCCTTGGTTTCAAACTTCTCTCTCTCTCTCTCTCTCTCTCTCTCTCTCTCTCTCTCTGATCTTTGTTTATTTATTTATTTATTTTGTTGAGAAAGTTGATCTTTGTTGATGAAGACCCTAAAAAAAGTGATTCCTTGGTTTCAAACCTCTCTCTCTCTCTCTCTCTCTCTCTCTCTCTCTCTCTATGTTCTAACATTTTGGGGTGTATAAACCTTAGTTGAGAAGGGTAAAGACATTCATACATAGAATCAAAAATATTTCCCAATCCTTGGGCCATTCCCACTAAAACACAACTAAGAAACTACTAAGATGAAAATGGTGAAAAGTGAGGGAAAGGCGAAAAACAAATGCAACTTTTGTTTAGCATTAATGTGGAAGAAATAACAATAAAGTTAATTTTGCTATGCAGCTCACACTAGCATAATAATTAGGTTTTTTTTTTTTTTTAAAAAAATTTCTTCCAAAATATAATCCCCCAATTTTATTTTTTTTTAATTTGTCCAAAGGGTTACTCATGATTTCTTTCTCGCAAAATTTTGATGCTAATCAAATGCTGACAATAAAATATAATTTCCCCTTTTGTTTTTTTGGTGTAAAATATAATTTCCCTTTTGTTTCTTTTCTTTCACTTCATTTTCTACTAGCACCCCCCCTTAATTTGTCCTCATCAAACAAAGCTTAATGGTTAATGCCACATTCAAACATGAAGATAAACTCAGTGATAAAAATTGGGAATGAGGGGTGAAGCCAAACAGAAATTATAGACTGCTCTCATAAAGAAACATCAGTTATCTAACAAGATACAAACTACCACGAGGGATTGTCCCACGTGTTTTTACAACTTGATTCCTTTAAAAACACAAAAAACAAATACAAAACAAAACTGTTTCAACTTGAAAATAGGAAACTCGTACAACTTGAAAATGATAGATAATGAGGACTAGGCGCATGTTCTTTCACTTGTATTGGAAAACATGGAAACTGCAAGAAAATTTCATACAGTTGTTCCCTCCTTTCGTGTAGCATCAGTCGACTCGTATGCAGCGTCAGCTGAAGAGGTGTCAATATCATTCAGACCCAACTCCTCATTCTGCTCCCACGACCTCTCATATTCCTCGACTGCACATTGTCAATATGACATCATACAACAGCAACACTAAAAAGAAAAAAAATGCTAGCAAGGTAGAATTAAGTGCCATAAATAGTTGTGAAGAGAAAAATCCTTAGCAAACACAGTAAAAAAGATAGAGAAAAAAGAGTAGGCATGGGTTGGTACCCATTGGGGTCTGGAACAGGTAGATTGGGTATAGACTCAACTTTTGACATGATTTGTACAAAGTGGCTGCCCTAAAGCTCAAACCAGCAATAAGGATAAATTAACCTTTTTATTGAACTCCACTCTGCTGAGACACAAGAAGAAGACCCTTTGAAGAGGACAGCAGTGCCAATACCAAAAACGCCGCACACTCCACTCAAAGAAAGGGATCTAAATGTTGGGTCATCTCTCTCTTTGGAAAGAAAAAACTGAGGAAATACTCCTGATGACTCAGGTTGGCAGCAAAACCAATTCAAAGCTTTTGCACTACGGGGCACAACAACCTGCAAATTGACAATCGCAAAACATAATTCCAGACCACACAGTGCCCGGCCATATGCATATAACTACCATATGTCCGGAGGCGGAACTACCTTATGTGGAGAGGATGCCAAGTTTAATAGGCCAAGTTTTAACCACTGAACCAGTGGTTAAAACTGCGCTGAAAACAGCATTGTACAATATGCACAAAATAAGGTCAGTCCAAGTTCTAGGGCTTGTCGGCCTAATATGAAGACCGCATCACATAAAAAACAGCTCTATACATATTCTCAAAGAAAGATATTATTTGAAGAAAAAGAAAAAGAAAAAAAAAAACCAAAAAAATTAAAACCCCGGCCATTCTCCAAAACATGGTTATGAGGATTTTCAGCTTGGCCGTTGACTCAGGGTTGTTTTAAGAATTGACTTTTTTAGTATTTTTTGACTTTTACAAAAAGACGTGCAAAAAAGTAGAAAGAAGAGTTCGACTTTTTTGTATTGACAGCTTCATCCACAGAAGGGACATACAAGGCTACAACCCATAAAAAGCTTCTAACAGTTGTCTCATATAAATAAGATTGCACCAGAACACCAGCCATAGAGATGTGTGGACTTACATGATAACTGATGGTCATCTTTAACATCGTCAGTTGCCGGTGCGACAAAAGAATTAGCCAGGGCATCATCAATGATCAATGTCCACGGATCTTCCACACTCAGAAGCTGTACAGCAACAGCCAGACAGTTGAATGCTCACAGATAGTTTAAACAGTCGGACAAATCACCAATAACATACATTTAATGCCCATGTGGAGAAGACGCTAAATAAATGGGAATGTACATCAGTCCATTTCACTATCCGTTGGACACATTCAAATGGTAAGAGAGAGTCAACATGGACATGCATTTCGTGTGCAATCTTCAACATTGAGAAAAAATGAACTGACAATAAATGAGTCACTTGAAAATTGTCTACACTAAGCAATATCTGTGTATCTTGTGTGTGCGTGTTTTTTGCAATTCTGAATTGAGAAACAATATCATTTTCTACACCAACTACAATAATCTCTTTTGGGTGGTGGGGTGGTGGGGGGAGAGAGAGAGAGAGAGAGAGAGAGTGAGACAAGGGTTTGAGAAATGCCACAGTAAAGGATTTGCGGAACTGATCTGATAATTGAAGGGAAAAAATTTAAGGTTCAGGAAATGCTACAGGCAAATGACAGATGGTAGCTTTCCTTTGTCATTTATTCTCCACTCCTTTTTTGGGATCATGATGGCTATTTAGTTCGCAAAGAATTGAAAACATCATATTTGAGAGTTCACTACCTTGTTAAGCCTTGCTCTGAAGTCTAGCCACTTGCTTTTCTTACTATCATCAAGACTGTCCCCAAAAGTAAATCCATGTACTCTCTCAAGATCTGCACAATTAATCATATAATATATAATTCAATTTGGCAAGAGATGTGTAAATGTTGGTGCATATAACCAAAAAAGGAGGAAAAAGAGACAATAAAATAAAAATTGATAGCACGACTAACTACAAAGCAAAAGAAATCAAAATTAAAATCAGAGACAAATAATGTGAAGATGTCCATCTCCATATTTATAACATTAACATCAGTTATATATTGATAACATCCACTAGCTCCCAATGCACACTGTAGTATCTTAACCAGAGAGAGAGAGAGAGAGAACTGCACAAAGACATAAATTTAGGAATCCAAATCCCTACAAGTCAAACAACTACTAACATGTGAAAGTTGGTCAATCTATACCATCTTTAAAAATGAGAGTGCAAAAACCATCAATATTTGGAAACATATACATTCCTGTCCTATAATTAGAAAATAAATAGATGAAAAACCGCCTTAAGGATAGAAATTGCAGCATGAAAATGAAAACCAAAGGATGGAAAAGGTACTCACTTTCACTAATTTTAGTGATCAGACCTTCAACAGTAGTCACAACTCCACCCAATGTTCCACTTGTCAGCACCAAGTCAAGCTCTGGAACTTCTACACTAGCAGTATCTGACTGAGATATATCAAATGATTGTTAGTCAGCACATTTGAAGCCCATAAGCAAGCGTAAGTTTAGGGAACCCCTTGTGTTTTTTTTCTTCAGCATTAATTAGATTCAAACATCCTTAGTTAGCCGTTGTCAGTTTTCATGAAGGCATATTCAAAATGTTCATTTGCACAAAAAATGAGTGACGATGGCATACCTTTATCACATCACGGCTTAGATCATTAATGTTCTTCACAAGAACTGTAATTTTCTTTCCTTTTTCAGGAATACGGCCACCAGGCTTCAACTGCAAAGGGAAAGCATACACATCATCAGGATATTAAAAATGAGAATAGTAAAGAAAATATATACGTATGTACAAACCTCAGAATTGCGGTACCCACAAGCATCACAAGAGGATGCCATGACGATCACTTCTCGGAAATATGGAATATCTGTTAAATTGTTAAGCTCAACAAAGCCTGTGCATATTTATCGGTAAAATGATCTGAGGGAAAAATAGTTTTCATTTCCAACCACAAAACTCATGGTAGTAGAAACAATCTTAGATTCCTCAAATATCGTTCTCCACAATCCTTTCAGACACTAATTGTATGCCATATTATTTGTATATGGCAAGTAGTATAAAAACAGAACCACTAGTGCCATGTCACATCTCAATGACAGAAGAGATAAGAAGGATACTGGTGACAAACATTCGAGTCTCACACTTGGCTGCACAAGTTCCACATGTTGATGGGAAGGTCATCACCTATCCAGCAAGAAGAAATAAATAAATAATTGAATTGCAGCTTCCCATTTCATAAAAGAAACAGATGTGAAATTCAAGAAAACAGAGTAGCGAATTATCCATGCTCATTTTGAAACAAATTTACGTTCTACATTTGCACCACAAAAGACGGGAGGAGGGATAAGAAAGCAGGAGGTGGGAATGAACTTTTGAAAGGATATTTGTACCTCTTCTGGTGCAGAGTACCGAAACAAAGATTCAGCAAATTCTGCACTATTACCCTGAGCAATAGCCCGCTGACCAGCTGCAGCTCCAATTAATCCATGTGGTTCTCTTCTAGTTTGATCACCAGTACTATTTAGTTCCTCTGATAAAGCTTCATCACGATGTTCTCCCCCAAGTGATGGGTCGACAACGTACCCCAGTGATGCTTGTTGCTCAGGAGTTCGTTCATAGAACTTAATTGTCAATGAAGGATCCAGAGATGGAGCAAACCTATAAGGGATCAGTGGATGCCCTTCAGATTACCCAAAAAAAAAAGAGAGAGACAGGAAGAAAAAGAAAGCAAGAAAGCATTTAAAGTGAGGCACACAAGAAATCATTTGTTAATATACTTATTTAAAGGCCCCGCATTAATAAAAGGGAGAAACACAGAGAGAAGAACTAACTATGGGCCTGTTTTTTATAGCTTATTATAAGCTAATAATCTATAAGCAGAATCTAAAAGCACCCCTCACTGAGCCACAGGATAATCAACTTTTTCCAGCTTAATTAAGCTATTTTTACCACTTATGCTGTTAGCAAAAGTTACAACAACAGTCACACAAAATCTCACAATTTATAAAAAAAAAAATTAAAAAAAATTAAAAAATTAAAAAATAACCTATGTTACATGGACTGGGATATAGGTGTCAGATGTGGGTATGTTTCTAGAGGTCAGAGTTTTCAAACAATAAATTTAAGGGTACATGGACTCGGCAAAAACAAATGTCATATTTTATATTTTTAATCAAGTATGTGAGATAAAATAGTGCTATATGTAACTTACAGTGTCAAAAAGACATTTATTGCAACTATACAACAATATGTACATATAATAATAGTGTTATATACAATTATATAAGAAGTGTCTGTTGAAAAGTAACTGACACATATCACATGCTCTTATCTGAGTGTCCGGTGTCCGACACGGGTATTTGATTTATTTTAAAGAGTCCACGTAACATAGATAATAACCATAGGCAGCCCATTGAAGCTGCAACAAACAGCACATACAACAGAAATACCACGATGAAGATCAAATTAATTAAACTCTCTTGTGCTAGAAATTTGCACAAGAATTTCAGCTTCAAAAGCAGATTTCTTGTAATATTGGAGGGTCCTCCCAAGTCTTAGCAGGGGGTTTGGAGGACATCCTCTCAACAGTTCAAATATCATTATATTTTTACTATAATCAGACCTAAAGCAGACACTTATGTAATGTATTATGTCATTTTATAGATTTAAATGTTAATGGGTGTGGGCAGGCACTTACGGGTTCTCAATGAAACTGTTGCCAGCAGGATCATCAAGAATGATTGTAAAGGATGACTCGCCTTTTGCACAAGCCCTCAATTTTGGCAAGAACCGGTCAATTGCTTCAGCAGATTGGGGATCCACTTTCTGAAAAACAGAAGATAGGTTGTAAGGGAACCTAAGAAGGAGAAGGAGGAAGATGAAGAAAAATGGCTAGTGAGTTCAAAATAACATGTACCTTTCTTTCTTCTTGAAGGGCCTCTATTTCATCCGCAGCTCGTAACAATATCCCCTCCACCTGGAAAACAGACAGCAGGGGTGGGGTTAATAGTGTACAAAGATAAGCATCCAAATAAATAACACAGATTATGTGGAAAAGAATAACACAAGATCAAACATGTTAACTCAAAACTGCATGAAAAGAAGAAAAAAAAGGGGGTTTTATTCCAAATTCATGCACAATGCACCAGCAATCTTGGAGAATATACTGAACTTTTAACTTATAAATTGAGCGACTCCTCAGCACTACTCACTTCAGAATTCTGACTTAACAAAATATTACTAGTTTAACATGACTGGACATCAGTTATACGAATAGACATATAGGAACGAAGAGTTAATGGCCAAGGTAAGACAAGGAGCAGAGAAATATAATCATGATAGCATGTTACACACAGCAGAACTATTTATCGAAGTTATTAACCAAATGATGGGATGGGATGGGATGGGATGGGAGGATATTAATTCCTACTCTCCAAGTGGCTTCTACATGTGATGCACCCAAACAAAACCAAAGAAAAGGAAAAATCCATCAACCGGAGATATCACCAATGCATTTCTTATCATGAAAAATGTAATAATTTGAAGAAAAAAAAAAAAAAATACAGAAAAAAGTCCCACTTGATACAATACCTTTTTTAACACTCTGGTGTAACTACCATTGCAAAATCCATATGTGACAGAAATACGATCATAAAAAGTTGCACGTGTATGGGAATAAAGTACCAATTGCCAGTGGCAACCAGTCAAATTGCTCACATAATGTGTAAACATCTTGGCAAAAGGTAATACATAAACAAAAGGACAAGTTAAGCATCATAAGTACAGAAGATAATATGAAATTAGGAGTAGGTTATAAAAGAAGATACCGTTGACAGAGATCCACGCTGAGCCTCTGGAGGAATCTCAAAATCCAGTTCAGGAATCTGCAAAAACCAATGATAGAAAAATGCAAATCTCTTAGATCATAATAACAATTCAAAGATGTTAATGATAAACAATGCATACAGGGAGGTCACACAGATCAATCGTCATCAATCATAACTGACAAATAAGTACAACACCAATAATACATGCAAGATTGGTAACACTAGAAGTGGAATTTTGTTATTATTAGAAGGGGGCTGCCAATGATCAGAAAGCATCCTTCTATAAAGAGATGAAACTAGTAGATACAATGATTAGAAGGAGAACTAATATACTTTGTTTACAATAAACTAAATGGGTTGGGGGAGAAATCTAGGGAAATCAAAGGAAACAAGGGTCCCACCCAATAAAAATATATGTATGTATGTAGAACAGCCATCATAGACATATGTAAACAATCCAGTCATTATTTGAACATTCAAACCAGCAGACTGCCAAGTCTAGTTTACTCAATATAATTTTACCAAAATAATGCCAATAGAATAAGAAAATTGTATAGTTGACGAAAGTCAAGTTAAAAGTGGAACCCAAAATATACCTTAATAGTGGCCGTGTCAGATTTCAGTACTTGCCGATTGAGCATCTGCATAGAATAACTCCATTAGTATAACACTTTAAAAATTTTACTTTCCCAAAAACTTTGGAAAACAGTTAAGCCATTAGCAAAAGTTTGTATGTGTATCATTTGCAAGTAAGAGCAGTGCAACTTACATTTTGCTTGAAAATAGAGAAACAATTTTGTAGCGCAAAAGTTTGTATGTATATACCAAGAACAACAATGATAACGATGACAACAACAAGAGATGGAAGAGCTTGGGAGCAGATGTAATAGCTACATCTAAAACCTCACAAAGGCGTGCATGGTGTTAGAAAATTTAAAATTACAAACCAGCTAGAAAGAAACCCCCTGAGACTGAGAGTAACCCCAAACTAAAGATAAGTAGGAGAAATCATTGTTGCATCAGTGAGGAACAAATAACAAATGCAAATTACAAACTAAAATGTGGGAGAGGACGGCTAAAATGACAAGTGCAGTTCGTATGAACATATTTACAACCACATTTTTACTCAGCTTTGGATGAAACCAGGTAGCTGAAAAGCATAAATTCAGAGAAGTCACTGTGCCATAAGGGTAGACAAAACATCTTAAAAAGTGATTGTATCTTTCTTTAAATTATCTATCAACTAGTAGAACTTGCAAATGATTTCAAATACACAAGAAACTACTATCATAAGTTCTCAAGCAGGAGTAAAAATTAGCCAATATACAGTCTTCAACTATTAGGAAAGTGGTCTGGAATTAAGCTCAACGCTCAAATAGACAATATAAATAGTTACAATTTTCTTCTTTTTCACAAGTAAGAAATCCGCAAAGAGGCACATCACAACAGGGGCTTAACGAAATTAAATTTCATTACAAACAAATATTTTATTATATTTTGACCGACAACTTAGTTTAGCTTAATGAGCATCTTTTCATTAAAAAACAACAGCATATTTTGATAAATGCAAAATTATATAACTTAAAAGTGCTTCATTTTATAAAAGTTCATTCCACATGAGACAACCTTTTGATCACCTGGTGGAAAGTTCAATTGATAATGACACCCTCGGGGCTGGAGTTCACCAGCAAACTGCACTTCATTGTTCCTACAGATAGACCAGACAGATAACACAAGGACCTGTTAGAAAAGACAAATTGACCTAAATATGATAAAGATTCTCATAATTGTAAAGGGCGTAAAAATAACTACCTCTCACCACAATGTGGACACTCAAAGGCTGACAACAAGATCTGCAAGTAGAAAGAATTTTACTGTAGAAAGAATTTTACTATAGAAAGAAACCTTCACATGATTTTCCATAAGCTCAAGACAAGAAAATGAAGCAGGCAGGGCAACATCAAGCAAGCATGTACACGAGAGAGAGAGAGAGAGAGATTCAACCCATTTTTCTAGGGTAGATTGTCAAAGCTTAACCCTTCATAACATTATGGAACTTTCTAAATAATATAAAACTAAGAAAAGCAATAGCCTAATAAAAGTAACAACAATAACATTCATGTTAACTTAAACCTTTCAAGTAGACAATATTCCCCAAAGATGGCAAAAGCATACCTTTCTGAAGTGCGGAATCAAAGTTAATAAAAACCTCGTTGTGCCCTGTTAACACCACCACATTAGACAAAGTTCAGAAATTCATGATTGATATGCCATGATTACTAGATGAAAGTAAATGCATGTAACTGCTATATTTTTTTTTGGAAGCATCTCAGCTCAATAATAAATACTACATTTGTCGATATGAATTAATGAAAAGCTTTTGATGAAACCAGGCAACCGAAAAGCAGAAATTCAGAAAAGGCTGACAAACCCCAGTTATTGTGTGTGTGTTTGGGAAGTGGTTATTTTAGAGACTTTTTGGCTATTTTAATAAACTATTTTAGTTTTTGTGTTTGTGTTTGTGTTTGGGAAGATGGGATGGATTTTTATTTGAGTTGTTGTATTAAAAAATGTGTTGAGATGATGTTTGAAATTAAAATGACAAATTTGTCCCTAATCTTACATTTTTCAAAATTGGTGTGAAGGGGCAAAATCGTCATTTACTATCTAAGGCAATAGGCTGTCAACTCCACTGTGCTACACTGTCAACGTGACAGTGTAGCTGCCCCATGCCTAAATGATTTTTATTTTATTTTATTTTATTTTTTTCTCTCTCTACTGGTTTAAGATATTTGAGGCTATTTGGCTAAAAATGTATTTGAGTCTATTTTAGCCTCAATATTGGTTTCCCAAACACCCCCATGTTTTGATATTGGCTTTGAAGGAGGGGTTTATCGAGCAAAAGCAAAAAAAGAAAAGGAAAAGTGAATGAAACTTTGGGTGAAAAACATTATTAACGGAAAACATTTTCTAAAAAAACTTTTTCCATAAAATGTTTTCTGGAAAAAACATTTTTCCATGTGTGGTGGTGGCGGCGGTGTAGTGGTGAGGTGGCAGCAGCAGTGATGGCGACGGTGATGATGGTGGTGGTAGTGTGATAACATATTGGTAGTAGTTTGAAAAACATTTGTGAAAAATATTTACTGCCCAAATGGCTTCTTTTTTTGTTCACCATGGAAAATACTTTTTCGTTTTTGTTTTCTAACATTTTTTGGAAAATATTTTCCATTCAAACAAACAGAGCATTAAAAGATAATATTTTCCACTTTTTCCTTCTCTTTTCTTCTGTTTGGTTGTTGCATTTCGTTTTTTCGTTTTATATTTTTATGAATTAAATCCTGAAAGCAACCCAATTTTGTTTCCTAAACACAAAAACGCAAAACAAAACAAGTGTTTAGTATTTTCCCAAAAATTAAACATAAAACCAAAAAAAAAAAAAGAAGAAAAAAAAAGAAACAATTTTGAGGAGCTTGGTTATCCCATAATCAAAATATGTGAAAAATACTATTTTGATTATCTAATCCATCCCTACAGTGAAATTTAGAAGATTATGAAGAACAAAAAAAAAAACAATCTTTTGGCATCGTCACATTCACAATAGTTTAGAAACCAGTTCTACAAAATTACATAATCAGCATATATATATAGAGAGAGAGAGGAGAGAAGATACGTTTTGGCGGCAACGCATACAAAGGCTTTCGACCTGGTAAAGAGGAGCGTCATTGTCGTCTGAAGATATAGCTTCGACCACTGATCTCACATCCACTATTGAGTCTTTGTTCGTCTCCATTGTTG
The DNA here is from genome assembly GCA_036172215.1 of Camellia granthamiana. NCBI lineage: Eukaryota > Viridiplantae > Streptophyta > Magnoliopsida > Ericales > Theaceae > Camellia > Camellia granthamiana. Next base: position 85,469,474 of record CM069909.1, on the reverse strand, counting down.
AATACACAGAGGTGAGTTCGGAGGTGAAACTAGGGTTTATGACTCTCTCTCTCTCTCTCTCTCTCTGTATTTGTCTAGAAGGTGAGAGAAGTTCTCAGAAACAGTTCAATTCGACACTTCGCAAACGGGCGAGAGAAATGAATATGGGTCGGGGGTCCATCTGATTAGGTTCGGGTCGGATGAGTCTGAACAAGGATTGTCTAGTCCAAGACGGACTCAATTCGAGCAACCCGAATCTAGCTTAAATTTTTTTAGAGCTTGAATAAGATATTTTAAAATTAGTATAAGTTTGGACAAAAATTCAGAAGTTTGAATTAAATTTAGACAGACTTTGACAAAGACGTCAAATAACCCGAGTAATCCAAACTTGAATTATACATATATAGATATATAAAAATATTAAATATACCTATAAATTATTAGTCATTACATAATATTAGAGTAATTTAGATTATCAAATTATATTGAATATATATATTTAGATATACAAAAACATAAAATCTGATTTATTTTTTTATTTTTTGGTTTTCACTCGTAAATTGTAAAGACTATTATAATAGCATCTTTCTTACATTATATAAAATATTTATTTTGATGGTATTAATGATTTTCTATAATAAAAAAATATAAATATAATCAAATTTTAATAATTTAATAATGTAGTTAAAAAAATAAAAATAAAAAATTTGAAATTCATTTACAATTTTGGCAACTCGAGCAATTTGAGTTTAACTTGGGTCGTGTTTGGGCATACAACCTCGGGTTGCAATTCGGGCCTAACCGGGCTGTAGAGACCCTAATTTTTATAATTACCATTAAATCCCTAACCATGAGTTTATTTCAATAAAGCCCTTGAATTTTCTCTTAATTGCGCTTTAAACTCTAAAATCGTGAAGTATCGCGGATTAATTCGAGTAAACCCTAATCGATCTCGTAGATTAATAATCACCTTTAAAACCCTATTATTAATTATTAGACCCTATAATTATAGATTAATCACTTTAAAATCTTAATTCCCGGTAATGCCATTTTTGCTTGGTTTCTCGCTTTTGTTTACGCATTAATTTAACGGGACCCAAATTTATTATTCTAATTATTTTCTAATGTTAGTATATTGTGTACTAAATATTAAGGTTTCATAAATTTAGACTTGGTCCCTATATACTTCTATTTTATTTCATTCAAAACCTTAATTGTAATATTTTCTTAATTAATTTACTTATGCCTATTATTTTATATTTATAAATACAAATATCTTATATATATATTTCTTGGAGCCCAAGTTGTTGGTCATGTGATGATGAAAGGGTCTTGATGGCAGCTTTGACAAATTGCAGTTATAGAACTTGGCCCCTAAGAAACCTCCCAATCCTTCTCTCTATATATATATGCACACTTCTCCCCTCTCATTTTACACATTTTTCAGCCATGCACTAGAGGAGTGAGAGCGAGTTATCTTGGAGAGGGAGAGAGAGAGAGAGAGAGAGAGAGAAGAGAAGTAGAAAAAGAAAAATTGTGTTGAGTCTTGTACAACAAATGTAAACATGCATCACCTCTTCTCTCAAGTTATTTTACTACTTGTTTTTCCCCTCCTTATACATGCTCTTTATATATATATATGCTGTAATCTAGGTCTACACTCTTGTATAAATGCATATTAATCAAGAAATTGTATGCTTCTCTTTCTTTCTTAAATTTCCAGCAACAAATCTTTTCCCTCTCTTGAATTTATTTTCCTATCAAAACTCCATAAACTCAAAGTTTGCTTTTATGATGCAATATTTGGTATGTGTAGAGTATGTGATAATTTTGGTAGGACCTAAGGATGTATGTTTATAACCTAAACAATTTTTCTAAGTTTGTTACTCATAGAACCAGAAAAACAGTCAACTTTCTCTATTTTTATAAAATTCCAGAAAAATAATCTTGAGTCCACTTTTATGTCAAAATCTTAATCTTGGTGTTATATTTTAATTAAAATTTGTTTGAACTCAAAAGAGTAAGGGATTCGAGAGAAAAAACGATTTGCGTAACAATCAACGAATCTGGACAGATCTTGGTAATTCTGAATTATTTTAAAATCTAAAATACCTATCTTACTTTCGTAAATTGAGTTTGAAACTAGACTTGTTTATCTATAAACTCACATGAGACCAGGTACTTAGGGCCAATAAAAGTATTTTTTTCATAATTATTTTCAAATCTGAAAATTTGAAAATTTGTGTTAATATGCTCTTATTTGGTTTGCAACTCTTATATTCTACGTTTCTTGAATGTTTTAGTCTTGATATGTAATCTATGATAAATTGTGAATTTTTCTTACCATGAATAAATTACTTATTGTTTAATTTGGATTCGTAATTATATTAACCATGTTTTACTATAATTGAGAACATAATGCACTTAATAAAGGGGAAATCAAATGGGTGGTAATGGGTCGCGATCATTATATTAATTTTTATGAGATAATGAATGATGGATTCAAGAGTATGATATAGTAGAATGTATTCCATTTTTGTGAAGTCTTGCGCAAGTGTGCTTTCGAACCCTGACATGGCACGGGAAGTATTCTGGCTGCTTAACGGAAATGAGAGGCATAAGGGTGGCAGTGAGGGTCTCACACAGGGAGAGTATCCCTGGAAGCCCGTTCCATTTGGGGCAGACCGTGATGTCACTACTCGCATATGTAACCTAGGTGCGTGGGCATCATTGGTAATTGTGCGGTACGCGACGCACTGATGGTTATGCAGTAAGCGACGCGTTGGTATTATATTAACCAAGGAGGAGTCATAATTACCCGTGGCCAGTGTTAGTGGTTGGGTAGGAACGACATTCCACAGGGAGTTGCCTAGAACTAACTAAAATTGACTATTATTCATGAGAATTGAAATTTAATTATAAGCTCTACTTAATTATTACGTTCGCTGTATGTTATGATTATGCCATTATGTTACTTGTATATTTGAAATGGGAAAAGGGTCGGGGTGTGTGTGTTTACTGAGCATTCAAAGCTCATAGCGTTTTATGCTAGGTGAAGGCGAGTTTTACACTGAGAACGAAATATCTAAAAGCTTTGAGGAACCATGGTTGTCTTAGAGATTAGATTTTATAATTCCTGTATTTTGGATAATCTTTTTGTATAAAGGAATTGATCTGTATTTAAAGACTTGAAGAATTTTATCTGCAACTATTATTAATATTTTTTTTAATGTAATTATTTGTATTTTGTGCTTAAAAATGATATGTATCCGCTAGTTAAACCCCAGTGTATCATTGTATTATATTATCAAAATTTGGGGCATCACATGGGCTTAGGCAAATCTCAACGCAACTTAAATTAGGCTTGGACAACCTCTCAACCCACCGAACCCGCCTGGGTTACGCCCCTAGTCTTGTCTCCCACCCAAACAGCCCAGTTTGGTCCGTTAGACCCGTTATGTGAAGTGTTTTTTGTTTTTTGTTTTTTTTGCTTATTTTTGTCTTTACACTGTATTTGAATGCCAGATTTGAGAATGAATTTTTTTATAAAAAATAAATGAATAAAATATACTTATATTTTATCTAATTTTACACATTATTTTTTTTTCTCTTTTCAAATCCTTCAATCAAACACTACGTTAATGATTTTTTTTTTCAAAATTTTCAAAATGTTTTAGGTTACTATATTTGAAAATTTATAAATTTTTAAAAATAATTAAAAAAAATCATAAAGACAAAAATAATTCAAAATAAATAAAAAAAATTTTGGTTTATTTTTGTCTTTAGTAATTTTTTTTGGAATTTTTTAATTTTTTTTTAAATTCGTCTCGACAAAACGGACAAAAAAAAGTTTTAAAAAAAAATGGACATAATTTTTTTTAAAAAAATCACTAAAAAAAAAAACATGTGACTCCAAAAAAAAAATAAAATTTGTGACTCCCCCCTCCCAAAAAAAAGGGGGCCATAATGGGATTGGTTCATTTTGTTGGTTTATTATGATAGGTTGAAATTTTAGTCAAAAAAAATTATTATAGAAAACGTTAAACCAATCCCTTTATATTTTTTTTAAAATCTTTTCATAAAAAAATATTTAAAAAGTTTATTTCCCAAAACAATCCACAATCTACTTTGTTTATAATTATAAAAATTTAAATAGTTTGATGAATGAAAAAATATATATTTTGATTAATTGTTATTAGATATGACAGATACTAGATGTAGAAGACACCTTGAAAACAAAAAAAAAAAAGAAAAAGAAAAGTGACAATGTTCCCAACAAACTTTATGTTAATAGATGGATATATAATATATTTATTGTTTGTTATTTAAATGTTTGTATTAACAAAAATTTGGTTTGAATCAAATTAAAAAATGACAGTAAAAATCAATTTTCACAAATAGAAATTCAATCAGGCAATGTGGTTGGTGTCCTATGCCTTGACAATTTCAAGAACTTATTTGGAGGTTGCAATGTGAAGAAACAAAATATAGACACACTAGAATTGGTAATAAAATTAAAACTTGTCACTCAATTGCATTAATTAAACAAGAAGCACAATCTTTGTTATACAATTGACAAGTATTAAAATGGTTACAAGAACTAACTGTTAATTTACTCCTAAATTAAGATAATCTATTCCTAAATTAAGATAGACTACTCCTAAATAAAGGACTCTGATGAGTTTGATGTTTTGTTGATTATTTCTCCTTGTATCTCCCTTAGTCTTTTATAAGCATATTTTCAAATGAAAACGGCCCAAAGCAGTTCTTTAAAACAGTTATTCAATAAATGAAAAACCAACCCACAGTTGCTCGAATCAATCCACATTCTTAGCATAAAGTAACACATGTTCATCTTTCAACTTGTCACCAAGGAGTGCCTTCCCATGTTCCACTTTTCTTTCCTTGGTGCTATGACCCACTATGCTTTAAATCACCCCCTTCAATTTCCAAGCCACACGTTGTTCTAGAGCCATGATGCTATAATCTACGTTGTCATTTTCCTCTCACGTAAGCTTAGGAAGACTGCTAGCAATAATAATAATAATGATAATAATAAAACATATTATGGCCATAGTAAATTTTTGAAGATGGTCATAATCTAAATCGATAGATCAAAATTGACAAGTCACAATCAATGAAATTAGATTTGGCCATAATTGACAAGTCACAATCAATTAAACGAGACTTGGTCATAATCGACAAGCTATGATCGTCAGACAATCAATTTTTGGTGTCAACAGTTTGTTAGTACAAAATTTTGACTTTATATTTTCTATCGAATAAATTGTAATCTATCAAACACTCAAAAATTTCCCTCTATTTCACCATGCTTAGGTTGAATTTTTTGCCAAATTTCTATTTAAAAGGTTAGGGAGGAGGAACAAAGGTGTAGTATAAAAGGAAGGGGTCGAGACAAGAGAGCGATGGGAAAATGAGGGGGTGTAATAGGAAGAGAAGTTGTTTGGAGATTGTTTGCACTATAAATAATTTTATCGTCGATTATGGTCTATTGATTGTATAAATTATGACTAGATTTAAATTTTTTATTACTTATTATTATTATTATTATGCAATAAAATATTAAAATTAAGAGAAGTCATGAAGATTTAATGGATGGAAAACAAGTGACAATGTAAAAAGATGAAATTTATGAGTAGTTATTTGGTTGCAAGGTGGTTAATACTATATTTTTTTATAAATTGCCATTTATGACTATATTGTAATGATCTTCAACAAATCAAATACATACCTTGATTTTTATTTCTTTTCTATCGTAGGAGTAGATACTCTATAGATATAAGTAGTTTTAATGTACTTTACCTGTAATTTGATTATTTATTTAATCATTTTACTTGATCATCTTATTTTCTCTTTCTTTTATATTTTATGTTTTTATTGTCATTATTTTCATTTCAAGGAAGTTATTGAAACTTTTAAAGCATAGAATTTCAACACAATTGTTTAATCATTATGTTCTTTAGTAAAATTTATGCTAAGACTTTGTCGATCCAAACTTAATGAAAATTTTACTAACAGAAATATATGAAAGATGAACAATTGCAATACATAGGAGCTGGTGGTTGGAGAAAAGAGAAAAAGAAGACGAGGAGTAATTGTGCTCGGTGATGGTGAGTGTAGTGGTGTGAAGAGAAGAGCGATGATGGTGATAGTATGTGATAGTGTGAATAGTTAAAGAAGAAGTTGACAAAAGACAAATTTTGAGTAGTACTCGTTAACAAAAATGTTAGTGCCGCATAAGATGTTAAGAAAATAAACACAAAAAAATTTATGTTGCCATTTGGTAATTGACTTTTTAAATTGATTTTTTGACTATTTTAGTTCCGGTTAAAAAGTTTATTTGGATTGACTTTTTAAGTTTTTTTGATTTTTGTAAAAAAAAAGTGAAATGATTATAATTTGGATCTAATATTTTATCTTATTAACTTTTTAATCTATTTTACCTTTTAGTAACTAATTTAGCAAAAGAGTCAATTGCCAAACAAAATCTGTTTATATATTTTTTATAAAAAGGTATGGCGTAAATTAAAATTATAGGAAATAACCCAACCCCTCCTCCACATTAACTTGTAAAAAAATAAACCAAAAAAAAATGTATAAAGTATCATTTTTTTTTATATTAATTATTTTTGGTACAATTCTAGGATATATGGCCGTCTTAGCTCAGCTGGTAGAGCGCGTGGCTTTTAACCACGTGGTCGTGGGTTCGATTCCCACAGACGGCGAGGTTTTTTTTTATTTTTTTACTAGTAGTATTTCAGTTCAGGCCAAACGTGGCATAAGAAGGATTAAGAAGATGAAGGGTCAGTACTGCTCGACAGTCTCGTCTTTCTCTATCCTCCTCTCTCCTCCATTGAAGGTCTCTGCAACTTCAAGTTCTTCACCAAAATCAAAATCATCAGCATCATCATCATCACTGAAAAGAAGAGCTATATCTCTGTCGGCAATCTCAACGGCCTTGTCTGTTTTGATTATACCCAATTCCAAATCAAGTTGTTGGTCGAAACCTGAGTTCTTGGACCTCCAAAATTCAGGCGGAGTCAAGGCTTTGGATCTTCGCGTTGGTGATGGTGACCTCCCTTTCGATGGCGACCAGGTGCGTACAAAATGGGTATTCTAGTTATACATTTTTAGAGGTCGGATTGAATGGCTTTTGGATTAATGATCAAGATCCTAATTAAATTTTGCCTATCTTTATGCTATGATATATATAGATATACACACATTACAAACCAACATGATCATGGGTGGTTGGGCTTCAAAATAAAAAATTTAAATTTGGTTGGGCATATGTATATGATTCCCAACAATAAACATTTCATACTTATGTACAAGTTATTGTCTTGATCCTTTGGTTTTACTCATTGAATCTGTTCATTTTAAATCTCAATTACACATTTTTTTCTTGAAAAATGTTTTGTGGCCCTAAAAACAGTGGCCCTAATGGCCCTAATTTCATTTTCTGGAAAAGTTTGTTTGTTTTTTTTTTTTCTTTTTGCCTTGTTTTTTTTTTGAAAAATGTCTCGTAGCTCAAATTTTGTGGCTCAAAAGTGGCTCAAATGGCCAAAACGACGTCGTTTTGGCCATTTGTATGTTGTTCTATACTCAAAACGACGTCGTTTTGGCCATTTGAGCCACTTTTGAGCCACAAAATTTGAGCTACGTAGCATTGTCGTTTTTTTTTTCTTGCCTTATATGGAAATTTAGGGGCATTCGGGCCCCTAAATTTCGAGCTACCAACCGGTAGCGTTTTTTCTTTCATTTGGCAGTGGGTTTTATGAGTTGTGATTGGGGGCTCGAAACCGAGCGCCCCGAATGCCCCGAAATTTTGTTTTTTTTTTTTTTTTTCAGCAGAGACAACTGGAGGGGAGGGGAGGGGAGGGGAGCGGGAGGGGGAGGAGGAGGACTGGAGGGGAGGGGGCCTAAAAAATGGGCTGGAGGCGAGGCGGGGGCACGGCGATCGGGATGGCAGAGGCGACGAGCAGAGGACACGCCGGCGGCGACGAGCTGAGGAGACGACGATCGGCGACGGATCGGCGACCTCTTCTCTCCCTCTCCCTCTCTTTCTCTTTCTCTTTCTCTCCCTCTTCCTCTGAGTTGCAGAGGTCCAAAAATGGCGGAGAAAAAAGAAAAAAAGGAAAAAAAAAAAAAAAACTAAAGCCCAAAACGACGTCGTTTTGGGTTTTAGGGGGATTCGGGGCCGAAATTTTCGAGCTAAAAAACATTTTCCGGGTTTTATTTACTCTTTTAATTTGATCTTATTGCTTTGGTGCTTGTTTATGATATTTTTATAATATTGTTCCTTGGTTTTTGAGTTTACAACTCTGACCATATGATTGGAGTCTTCCAACTTAAAACCCAAGACGTAATTTATTTATTTTCATGTGAAGTTTTTAGAAATGGGTTTTAATTTTCCAAGGGAAAGAAGTGAAAACAACTTTGCTGTGTTATCTAAAATCACAAGAGATGGAGATAAAACTCAAGATGGTTCAAGGTTGATATGAAGAGTTTTGGTGTTAACTACCAAAATTTTGATCCAAGTTATTTCTGTGATAATCTCAAGTTTGAATCTTGTGGGATAAATCTCAGCCGTGTTGGAAATTTATACATTTCCACTTGTCCTTGCATAGGATTACAAATGAATATAGCCGTTCGTGAATAGGCTTGAGCTCGGTTTGGTAAGAACTCGTTCGAACTCGATTCGTTAAATTTTTTTTTGTGTTCGAGCTCGAGTTCATTAAATTTTTAATAAAGAAGCCCAAACATTCTAAAGTTCGGCTCGTTAGCGGGCTCATTTAATATTTATTATTTAAATATTAAATAATATAAAAATATGTATAAAAAATAAAATAAATATGTTATTTATATATTTAAAAAATATAAATGTAAATAATAATTAACTATAGATAGTACATTTATATAATAGTAGTAGTATATATTATTATTTCAATAAAATATTGACTTTTTTTTTAGAATGTTTATATATATTGTATATATAATTGTATAATAAAATTTTTAATTGTAACTTCAGTATCATCTGCATATATGAATTTATAAATTTTTTGACTCGTTAAGACTTGTGAACAGGGTCGAGCTAAGCCAACTCGGCTCGAGTTCGGTTCGTTAAATTTTTATCGAGCTCGAGCTTGAGTTCGTTAAAATTTTAATAAACAAGCCCAAACATGCTAAAGTTCGGCTCGGCTCGGCTCATTTGCAGTCCTATCCTTGTGTAATTGAACTTTGCCATCTTATTTAGACAAAATGTGAGTAGTTGCTGCACTGGACTATCCATATCCTTCCCAGCGCTTACTCCATAAGCCCTACAACCCACCCATTGTTGTTGGTCAGAGAAAGCCTATCAGACTAGATGATCACCTTCCTCTCGACAGTGCCTGAACAGCTGCCTGACCTCCTAGTCCTCTGCTTGGAGCGGCCCTGTCTCTAACAGGGCATACACTATGCTTTAGGTTTTTGCTACATCGTTCATAAAAGGCTGGGACATTCAATGAGATATTGAGGACTGGGGGGTTGGGACCATTTGTACGACACCTGGTGCACATATTGTACGACTGGATTCAGTTGTAACTTGACTTGAAGTTTAGGGGATTGACTGAGACAATTAAAAAAAGGTCAGGGGTTGGGGTTGTTTGGGATGATCTAAATAAGTGCACTTTTTTACTTTTTACGAAAAAATGTGCAGAAAAATAGAGAGATGATGTAATGGAAAAAAGATAAAAAGATAAAAAGTGTGTACTTATTAGTACACCCAAACAAGGAAAGTATTGGGGTACAAAAGGGTAATTTGCCTGGTGCACAAATTTTACATGCCTAAACAGTGTTTGTTTAGGATCTATAATGGGCCATTTGCAACCATTTCAGTGTGACTACATGAAATGTTTTCAACCAATCTGAATAAACTAATTCATGTTTCTTTACAATTTTGATTGTAAAGGTGGCAATTCATTACTACGGAAGGTTGGCAGCAAAACAAGGATGGCGCTTTGATTCAACATACGATCACAAAGATGATACTGGTGAATCAATTCCATTCATCTTCATCCTTGGATCAGGCAAAGTAAGTCCTAAAGGCAGTTCTAATACATATCTTACATTCTCTGGCTTATATTGTTGTTTTGGTTAAGAAAACACACTTCAAATTCAACTGTCAGACATGAACCACTTATGGTGTATACCATGGATAAAAATGTCCCCAAAAGTCAAGGTATTGGTTCCATACAATGAATTATGCTTCTCCATTCTCCTCCAAACAAAGTGGTTGCAAGTTCGTTAATGTCTTTTGTTATCTAAAATGGCTGATTTCCTGTTTTTGGGACAAAACAAGAGCCTAGACAGCTGAGTCCAACTATTGACAAAATAATATAATGGTTACTACAGACTTGACCCGCAAAATATGGAATTCTTGACACAGCCTTGAGGAGCACATAATGTTTAATGTCTGAATGTTGCAGGTTATATCAGGGATTGAAGCAGCAGTAAGATCAATGAAAGTAGGTGGCATACGTCGAGTCATCATCCCACCATCCCAAGGATATCAAAATACATCTCAAGAGCCCATACCACCTAATGTAAGCTGTTGTATTTATGTAATTGACTTTGTTCTTGTAATTTGTTCTTGGTACTAGTGTTATATCTAATTTATATAAATAATAAGGATAAATAATAACTTATGAAAGGGTGTACTTCTACAGTTTTTCGATAGGCAAAGGCTGTTTACTACGATTTTCAATCCAACACGTCTTGCCAATGGAGAAGGCTCAACATTGGGGACTCTTATATTTGATATTGAGTTGGTCAGCCTCAGACATCGGTGAAAACTTTCTTTACTCTGCAAACCATTTCTCATGTCTACCACAAAGCTACGCGTAGACAGCTTCTTGGTGCCTCTTGCTACATCACCTACCAACATTTCTCTTCCGTCTTTTGGAGTATATAGTAGTTTTTTGTTATCAAAACTTGTTTATTCTTATTAATGGATATTTTTAACTAATTGATTGCAAATATTTTTGGCCAATATACAGACGATGCATTGCGGTTACACTCTTTCAAAGTTCAAAGTTTGTGAGTCATTATTATTGCAGGCTTGGATTGGTTCCCCCTTTTATGTCAAACTTCTTGTTGCTACAACTGAAATTGATCATGATGGGTTGATAGTGATGATAATAGCATGTAATATTACAGCCTGATGATATTTTCATGAGCAATAAAAAGTGGAAAACAGGCAGTTCAAAAAGAATTATGCATTTAAAACAATCAAATCCAAATCCGCTTATTAATGACGGATTTAAGTAAGTCGAGTTGAATTGGATACAAATTGGATAAATGAACCTAACCAACCCTTGTACTTCATTGATTTTATTCCCAAATAGATGGTGATGTTGGTGGCGATAGATGGAGGTGGGACCGGGGCCAGGGCGTGGCAGTGGAGGTGGAGTGGTAGTGGAGTTATGGTGTGGTCAAGGAGGTGGTGCTTGTCTAAACTAGTATCCCCATATCTAACTCATTTAAACATAATTTTATTTGGGTTTGCAATACACAATTCATTTATTAATTTGGACACCTTTAAATGGGTATAATTGAATGGATTGCAGTTTTAGGTTGAGTTTGCAATCTCTATGAGCAATGTTCTATATTATTACATGGAAAATATGTTGTCCTCCATTTTCTCCTCGATAATCTCTATTGAAAGCAAGGAATTCACAAGTCTCCCTTAAGGGAGGTGATGCAAAATGCAATGGAAAACCAATAACATAGATAATGTTGGAGTTTATTGTATTTTTCTTAAATCTCAAGAGGTCATGCAATTCACTTTTGCAAATTCAAGGGTAGTGTAGTTTGCTCAAATCATGATAACCTGGCAGAGATCCAAACTGTGAAACTAAACCGCTTAAATTGTAATACATAAAAAAATTTGAGCCACACTACAACAATTTGAGCTCAAGAATGTATAAACTAGACTCTTCTTTAATTTACACAACCACTTTGTGCGATTAGCACTTTCCACTTGACTACTGAGAGCAATTTGTGTACGAGATCCGCACTAAGTTGATCACGTTCGATGTAAAGATGAGCCAAGTGATCTATCTTCTGCAAAACAAAGCACTGTTAATACTATCCAGCTGGAGGACGCTCCGAGACTTAACAAAGATTTTTTCCAAGGGAAAGAGAGTACAGAGTTCTTGTGGGTGTGTATTACGTACCTTAGGTTATGAGGTTGGGGCCTCTGACCAGCCATGTGGCGCAAGTTGGTAAGACCTAGCAGAAGCATTGCCAACCTGGCTGACCTGGGCCTGAGGCTTATTCTTCAGCTCATTTTTCCTCCCTCAACTGGTAAGACAAAATAATTGCTCGCTTGTAATTTGGCAACATTATATCTGCATAATCATATATATGGAAAGAAACCATTAATATTTCCACTGTGATAAACTTTAGCAGATCACTTCAGACTCCAGGAGTGTGCTTTTTTCCAGTTAGAAAGCGAAGAAATTTGGATTTCAGAACTTTTATCGATTGACATTATATATATGTTTTGATTTTTTATGCACATCAAAATATGAATTACTCAACTGTAAATGAACTTAATTTGAGAATTGAGAAATTCATATTGTTTGTTGCAATTTAAAACTCACCTTTAAGATTATCCTTCAGCTCATTGAGCAACAGAGCAGAGCATTATTGTATGCATTTCGTGACTGCATGTATGCATTTTCCCATCAAATCTGCTCTTATGCTCTCACTCAACCGGCCCCTGTAGATTCCCAAAATTAGAATCAGAAGAAAACCATTAAAACATATATACATGCCGTGGCGCAGCCAGGAATTCAACAACATATTAATCACAACATTGAATATCTTTTTTATAATAAGCAACAAGATATTATTAAACTTGAACATTCTTTTATTTATTTTTATTTTTTTGAAATGCTAGCAAGTCCCCCTTGATCATTGTTTAATATTGTAATTAGGATGAAAAGTGCTTGAAAATTTTATATAGACTGTCCTCCCTGAATTGCAGAGTGGTCATAACATAAGCCATCAAAGAGACCCCCAAATCTTTCACAACTCGAAAGTCAAAAAACTACTTTCTGGAAGAAAAATCAGTGATTTGTTTCAAGAAATCAAAATTAAAACCCATAGCATCCCATAGGTACACAAATTAAACATAATTTGAGGCACATGGGCCTTTATCATCCACAAGCCATGATATGAAATAATTACATATCAACCTCAATTGGTAAACAAATCTGAATTCCAATGAATCAAACATATAAACAAAGCTCATATGAAATTAGTAAAATTGGGTAAAGAAGACAGAGAAGGGGATCAAAAGTCAAACCTGGCCGCACTTTAGTGTTGTTGAGCTCCTTATTGGTTGAGCAATACTTGTGTATTACCCAATTAGTCCTCTGCCCAATGGGATTCCCAATGTAGAAGGCCAAAGTCTTCTTCATGCCAATCACAGTCTTCACCACTGAACAGACTCATAAGGATACCATACACTAGGCTTCGCCGAGTATATCAAACTACGACCAGGTTTCTTTTTTACCCCCATTTCAATCATTTGGTTCCTTAAAAATGAAACATCCAACCACCGATCTGCTGCTGCATAGATGTCTGACAACAACACATAACTACAAGCATTGTGAGGCTCAATCTCAAAAAGTTGAGCAGCTATCTCCTCCCCTAATTCAATATCATTATGTAGCTTACAAGCCCCAAGAAGTGCACCCCAAGCACCAGCATGAGGTTCCACAAGCATTGATTTCAATAGCTCATAAGCTGCTCTTAGCTTTCCAGACCGGCCAAGAAGATCCACCATACAAGCATAATGATAAGTTGAAGGAACTAGAGAGTATTCATTTATCATAGAATCAAAAAATCGGCAACCCTCTTCAACAAGTCCTGCATGACTACAAGCATTCAGAATGACTGTAAAAGCCACATCATCTGGAGTAATGCCTTCATTTATCATCCTACGAAAGAGGGAAACTGCCTGAACACCGTGCCCATGAATTGACAGGCCTTGTATCATAGAACAAAAACAAATCAAATCTCGTTTAGGCATCTTCTCAAATAACATTGTTGCTCTACCCATATTCCCACACTTTGCATTCATGTCTATAAGAGCTGCAAGAACATGAACTTGATGGAGGTCAAGTGAGCTTTGGCTCACATAAGCATCAACCCATTTAGCCTGTTCCAAACTACCGATTTGGGAACAAGCAGACATCAAGCTAACCACTATGAACTCATCCGGTTTAATATTCATCAACTGCATTTTAAGAAAAATTTCAACAGCCTCGTTAGGCTGACCATTCTGAACATACCCAGATATCAACGCTGACCAAGAAACAATGTCCTTCACCGGAGATTGATCAAACAAAAACCTTGCTGAAGCCATGTCACCAGCCTTGGCAAACCCATCAATCATTGCTGTGAACGAAACCACATTCCTCTCAGGCATTTCATCAAACAACTTCCTAGCACTCTTCAAATCACCAAATCTCACAAACCCACTAATCATGGCATTCCAAGAAACCATATTTCTCTTAGGCATTACATCAAATAGCTTCTTTGCTTCAATCAAATCACCTGCATTCACATACCCAACAATCATAGAAGTCCAAGAAACCTCATTTCTCACACACATTCCATCAAAAACCTTGCGCGCAAACTCAATCTCTCGACACTTTCCATACATATCAACCAAACTCGACCCAACAAAAACATCGTGCTCAGTACCGTACCTCACGATCAACCCATGAATCGCCTGACCTTCCTTTAACGCCAACTCGCTCGAACAAGCTTTGAGCAATGAGGGAAAAGTATATTCGTCAGGAACAACATTCCCACTTTGTTTCATTCGAAGAAAAACTGATATACATTGTGCGAGAGACGAGTGTTTGCAGTACACTTTGATGAGAGTGTTCCATAGATAGATATTGGGTTGCAAAACGCGATCAAATACGCTGGATGCGTAAGAAATGTTGGAAAAGAGTGAGGTACAGAGAGAGATGAATCGGGTAATGACGAAGTGGTCTTGCTCTGCGCCTTTGTGGATGATTTGAGTGTGGACTTGTTCGAGGTTTCGGATGCTTTTGCAAGCCGAAAGCAAATTTGGGATTGACAATGGTTTCATGAAGATTGAGCAAAAGCTGACATCAAGATTTCGTTTTTCAATTAGGTCGAATCGGCAGAAACTACAGTTTGTTTCGGTAAATGATTCAAATTGATTGTTGAGAATTCATGGAAGCTTGAAACTCTCAAATCAAACCCTAATGCTCAGGGGTCAATCCATAGGAGTGTGGAAAGGGCTGCGAGAATAGCTTCGATCAGCAACGGCTCCTTCATGTTCAAATGTAGCGAATGCCAATTTCACATTTTTTAGGGTGAGTGAGACCCCTCTCCATTGGCTATTTTCAAATTTTTTTTTTTTTTTGGAGATGCATTTTTGCAAAATTTAAAAGAGCTTATATTTATTATTATTTTTTCATTTTTTCTAATTTTTTTTGGACATTTGGTCAAATAATGTCCAATTTAAAAATTTTGAAATAGTAGTTTTAATATATATATATATTTAGAATAACAATAGTTTGAAAACTATAGTACCCTATTTATCTTTTATCTGTCTACATGTTATTTGATTGAATTTTTTGACCGCAATGTTCGATTATAATTGGCCGTTATGTTTGGAGTTTTTTTTTTAATATTATAAAATTTTTTTTTTTTTAGAGAATTGACCTACTTTTTAAACTGTTTAGGAAACTAATCTATTTTTTAAAATCGCATTTTGAAAATACAATATATAATGACATGGATTTTACTTTTTGAAATTACATTTTCAACATGCAATTTCAAGGTGAAATTGCATGTTGAAAATACAATTTCAATTTCAAAATTACATTTTCAAAATGCGATTTTAGTTTTCCAAATAATTTGAAAAGTTGGTTAATTCTCTAAATTATTATTTTTTTTTTTAGAATATTAAAAAAAAACTCATGCTTGAGAATAGAGACAAATTACAAATAGAAAGGGTTAAATTGTTATAAATATAATTTTTACTCAATAAATAAAAAATAAAATAAAATGGTCATTTTAACCTCAAAAAAATTGACCCCATTAATGCTTCATGTCCTCCCTTCTTTATAATTATCACCATTTTTTTTTTTAAACTTTTTATCAATTTTAAATATATTTTAACAAATTTTAGATTTGTCTCGACTACAACAATTTACAAATTAAAGATATTTTTTATTTACAAAATTACTAAACGCTCAGAATAATATGAATATTTATACAATAAAAAATTTATGTGACAATTTATTTTTGGGTAAGTATGTGACAATTTATTTCACCAAGTAAATTCAATTTTTTTTTTCTTCAAAATATGCACCAAGCAGATTTATAATTTATTTTAATTCAGTTAATAATCTAAAAAATTATAATCCAAAAAGCTAATTTATCAATTTAAATAATTTAATCGTTACACTTTAAATTAAATTTCAATTTAGTTATTCTATTTAAACTAGACATTAAAATTAATAATTTCTTCTAGGGGTGAGCAGCGGATATACCGATCCGCCAAAACTGACCGAACCGAACCGATCCGCCGCATTTTGGACGGATGCGTGATGATGAGCGGACAGTTGCGGATTGATTTTCTCCAATCCGCCAATTTGGCGGACGGATGGCGGATTTGAGATTTCTTTGGCCGTAACCGAACCGCCAAACCGCCAAATCGCGAGCACCTCTAGTAATTTATAAGACTTTGTATTTTCAATTTGTTTAAATATTATGTTTGTGTTTTCAATTAAAAAAGGGTTTAAATATTCTGTTGAAAAAAAGTTTTCAACTTGAATATATTTTTTGAATTGAAAAAAATAAACGTATTATTTATCTATATTTTTTGGTTTTTAAATCTAGCTCTAAAAATAATAAATAGAAAATATGATATATGTTGGTTTTTGTTTTAAAAAACATATGTAGATATAATAATACAGAGACATACAATCTCTACTACTGCTCTGTTTATGGTTTTGGTAGTTTGAATTGTTATTATATTTTAAGAATTACATATTGTAATACTTTATGTGGATGAATCATGCTGTGATTGTAATATGTGGATGAGGCATGCAGTGATTGTGATATTCTAAAATTTCAAACTTTCTTTCTTTGGATAAGGTACACAGTGTTTGTAATACTTTTTTAAGTCATTGACTGTAATACTTTCTTTTTCTTTTGAGGAAGTGCATAAGTTGAATTATGTTGAAAATTTATAAAATTTTAAACCGCCAAACCGATTCGCATCCATCCGCCAAACCGTCAATCCGCTCAATCCACATCCGCCGGATTGGCGGACGGATGAGGATTGATTTTCTTCAATCCGCCAATCTGGCGGACGGATGGCGGATTGGAGGTTCCGTAGCCGCAACCGACCCGCGCCCACCCCTAATTTCTTCACAAGTGTATCTCTTAAAGTGTGCATATAGAGCAAATCAAGCAAAAAAAGTGTGCATATAGAAATAAAAAAATTCTAATATACACACATTTCAAAATAATATACCATATACAGTTTTAATTATGTAATTTTTTTCTTTAGTTTTAATTAATTTTTTTGATATTATTTTAATTATGATTCATAAATTCTTTAGTTATGCATCGTATTATATTTAGTTATGTCATTTTTATGGTTATACTTAAAAAAATATAAAGTTATGTCTTTTTTTTTACACCGTTAAGTATTTCTAGTAAAAATTGACTATAATTTATATTGAAATACTAAATTCACATTGAACTTAGATGTCGTTTGGCAAAAAATTTTTTAGTTGATTTTTTTGAATTGAAACTTTTTTAATTTGGGATTAAAAAGTTCCTTTGAATTAGTTTTTTGGGTCTTTTTTATTTTTATTTTTGTGAGAAAAAAATAAAATAATTATGATTTAAATATGATATTTTATTTTATTATCTTGTTAATCAGTTTTTTCTTTTGTACTTTTTTTAGTTTCAAAAACTCTAAGCAAACGAAGCCTTAAATTATATAAATTAAATTAAACTAGGGATGAAAAGTACAATTCAAAATAATTTATTTTCTCTCACCTAGGAAGTGCAATTATGCAATCAAAAATGGTTTACAGCTCTAATACAGGAGCTCTAATAGCTCTAATGGGAAGATGAAACCCACTCTGATGTGATATTTGTGTCTTACTTTGTATTTTTTTTTTTTTTTTTTTACTTGGACACATCACTAGAGCTCAAATTACAGCTCTAAATTTAGAGCTCTCTAGCATTTCCCTTATGCAATAGTTCATTTGGACTGATGGAAGAAAAGAGAGAGTGAAAGGAAGTAAACTCCAGGAACTCATCTCCAGGAACTTTTCTCTGATCAAATCGTTTTTCATCTTCGCAAAAGTGCTTGGGTTTTGCAGATTTGTGCGATGAGCTTTGCGCGTACATCAACCTTTATCTCTTCGCAATCGGCTCATCCAGTGTAAATGCACACAGATTATCCGATTCGGAAATCTTCCCAATGGGTATGCTTATACAACATTATATACATATATATATATCTATGCATCTCCTAGGGTTTTATTGTTTTCATTTGTTGGTTTGTTCGCTTTAATTATTACTACACACTGGGTGTGTGAAATTTAGGTTATTTGAAGTAATTGAATCTGATAACCATAGCACTTAATTGAAAGCAGTTTAATTTATTTTTCCGATGTACCTAAAAAAAAGGAAAGCAGTTTAATTTGAAAGAACAGTAATATAGATAATAGTATAGATATTATAGACTCTTATTTGATAAAATTTGAAGATTGCATTTTTATTTTTTTTTTGTTTTGTTTTGTTTTGTTTTGTTTTTCTTCTAGTTAGCCTTGTTTGGTTGCTAAGAAAATAAAAGAACAGTGAATAAAATTTGAATTTTTAGCTTTTAGTGGGTTAGAAAGCTACACACCCATTAATTGTTCTGAAAAGTATTGGGTACCAAAGTGTATGGTATAAATTCAAATTTGGAACCTTGAGGGTTGTCCTGAATGGTTGGTGGGTATTCTCCCCACACAATTGTTCAGGGTTCAATTCTTGTGCCGCAAGAAAGAAATTTCTTGTGAATTCCCTAGTCCCGGCATGGATGGCCTGCCTTTGACCGGATCGGAAAGGGGATTAGTCGAGGTGCGTGTAAACTGGCCCGAACACCCCTTACCGTCTGGGTGGGGGGGAATCAAATTTGGTTTGGTGTGGGTGACATTCAAAATGAATTTGAACGATATATGTCAGTTATTTTTGGAGTAGTTTTTATGTTTGGGGGGGGGGGGGGGGGTGTGTGTATTGTTTTTAGATGGGATGGGGTACTAAGTTCCTAACAAGGATGAAATAGGAGTTTTTTTTTTTACCTTTATTATTTTGATGTCAATAAAAAAAGTAGACTTTATTCTTTTACATAAAAGTGATTATTATTTTTCATTTGGCAAACCAATTGTAAAATGAGATTGACAGTGGGACAAGTTGAAGAATATACAAAGTATCATGCACAAACTTGAAGGGGATATGTTTTTGGGGTCATGGGGTCACTTGCCATAGAAACCTCCAAAATATTCATAAATTTACCAGCATAATAATTATAACAACAACAACAAGAAGGGTTAATTACTCTTTGTACCTTGTAGTTTTGTGAGAATTTGAATTTATCCCTTGTAAAATAAAAAATGCGCTTCGTCCCTAAAAAGTGATTCCTGAACTTATTACTAATGGAGTAGTAGCTCCCATTTTACCATTAAACTTGAATGATTAGTGAAGAGGTTTTTAGAGGGAATAAAACTCTCAAAGTGTCATAGTCCATTTGATAAGCAATTTGCTCTCAGGTATTGTAGACTCTCTTGGAAGGACATGATGGGAATGAATCACAATTTTTAAACACAGGTATTTACTTAATGAAAACTCCAACTGCCATGTCAATTAGGATCCATACAGATGTTGACATGACAACATCTGGGTATAATATCAATAAGCCTATAAAATCTCATTTAATTAATAGTAATGCTACGGGACCAAATTTCAGTATTAGATATTGGATACCATTTGATGTTCACCAGCTTTCATGTCATATATCAAATTACCAATGTATTGGTGAGATGGTATTCAAAATTTAGTACCCAAATCTGTTTAATTAAAGATCATTGCTAAAAATAATTAGTGAATTGTTATTCCTACTTCAATTCATTATAAATGTAGTCTAAAATTTGTCTTCTAGTGTGCATTGGCAATTATGTTGCATGTAATTTTAGACACTAAAAATGTTTTTTATTAGCAACAAATAAAATTGAATTAGAGAACATGCTGAGGGGGCACAACCCTTATACAATACAATCAATCAAAAGAAAGAGAAAAATAAGAACTACAAAGGAAAAACCAGCACCCCTTTTACAAGTCCATAAAACAAAATATCCACTCACAAAACTACAAAAAACTTCAATATTGCACCCAATTTTACAAGTTGCTTTCTCAACTTCTGATATCAATTTCCATTTAGCACTGCTAGCTTTACCAATAGCCACAACAGAATTGATATCCAGATTCTTCTCATTGAACTGCCTCTTGAATTTTTTTTTTTTTTTTTTTTTTTTGATAAATAAGAATATTATAAGAAACTAAAGCATTAAGGAGATGCAAAAGAATACAAGACGGCACTCCCAATAAAGGAGTACCACACACAAAAACAAAGAAAACTAAACAAATCAACCAATCACATCATCTAAAATGTCCAAAAAGGTAAACAAATCTGGATCTGCCTGCCCAGACACTCAACCGCACAAAACATGGAGAAACCTTGATTCCAACCAATACACCAAACGCACAACCTCCCGGAAAATATGACGGTTTCTCTCTAGCCAAATGAGCCACATCAAAGATAGAGGAGCCAAAGCCCAAGCCTTCCGATGCCTCTTGAATTCTTTCATTTTGATTATAAGAAAAAAACACTAACAGGTCTCTTATGTAAATTACTATCCCCAATCAAACACCCATCCTTATCCTTCTTGTGATTTTGCCCTGCTTTAGATCCTCTCTTGTGTTCATCATAATTCGCTTTACATTGAAATCTTCCAAGTTCCCTTTACTTTCTAGAGGATGTTTTCCCTCCTCCCTTTCAAGGTGCATTTATAATGAAATGGAGTAGGAAATAAAAATTCCTTTTGTAGTTGCTAAATTTACATCCTAAAAATGTTCTATTCATATCCTAATCTTCACTTGTGGTGGTCTAGAGGTTTAAAGAAAAAGGAGGAATTCACGCTTTGATATAATATCTTCCCATGTTTTGAAGTTTTAAATTAATTGATCACAACACAAAGAGCGTGCAAAAGCCTATTGTCTTTGAGGTGTTTGTACCTTTGAGATTTGAATCCTAACATTTTCTTGATAACAACATCTAATTTGCAATTGTAGCAAGATTCCAATTCACTCCAAATGTTAATAATGTTATATCATTATCAATGATACATGTTAAATTCTGAATCATTTTTTTCTTTCTTTAATTTTTAGGGCAATTACTTAAATCCATTCTACATGCAATACCTCAAGTACATAGATTGATAGTTGCTAAATTTGATTGAAAAGTAGCTGCTAAATTCACATCCTAAAATCATTGCATTCATATCCGCTTCTTCACTTGGGTGGGACTACTCTAGTATCATTTGATATGTATTGGTTGGTAAAACATCAAATGGTATCCCAAATTTGGTCCCAGAGCAATACTGTTAGTTAATTGAGGTTTGATAGGCTTATTGATATCATGCCTAGATTTTGCCATGGCAGCATTTGTATTGGTCCCATCTGACATGGCAATTGGAGTAGTTAACTTCACTAACTTGTGTTGGGTGGTTGTGATCCATCCTATCAGGTTCTTACAAGGAAGTCTACAATACCCAAGAGCAGATCATTGATCAAATGGACAATGAAGCTTCGACAATTACATTCCCTCCCAAAACCTCTTCACCAACTACTTTACCTTCCACTTAACCTCTTCATTCCGTCCCCCCATTTTATCTACTTTAAACATATCCAAACCTTTGCTAAGTTTGGTGGAGACCAAAATGCCACTGCTAGTTTAAGCTTCAATGAAGGTAGCTACTTCGCACCCACCTCCATTTCCTATTCAAAGCTATTATCTCTTTGCTGCCAAACCAAGTCTCTTAGTCCTGGACTACAAATCCATGCCCACTTAACCAAAATCGGGTTAGATGAAGACACGAAGCTTCAGAACCATCTGATTAATCTGTACTCAAAGTGTCGAGCTTTTGGTTATGCTCATAAACTGATCGATGAAAGTCCACAACTAGATTTGATTTCTTGGTCTGCTTTGATATCTGGGTATGCTCAGAATGGGCTTGCTGATGAAGCCCTTTTGGCTTTCCATGAAATGCACTTGTTGGGTGTCAAGAGTAATGAATTTACTTTCCCGAGTGTACTCAAGGCATGCTCAATTACAAGAGATTTGATTCGAGGGAAGCAAATTCATGGGATTGTGGTTGTTACTGGGTTTGAGTCAGATGTTTTCGTTGCAAATACTTTGGTTGTTATGTATGCTAAATGTGGTGAGTTTGTGGATTCAAGGAGGTTGTTTGATGAGATTCCAGAAAGGAATGTAGTTTCTTGGAATGCGTTGTTTTCTTGTTATGTGCAGAGTGATTTTTTTGCAGAAGCACTGGGGTTGTTTCAAGAAATGGTGTTAACTGGAATAAACCCGGATGAGTATAGTTTGTCTAGTATATTGAATGCCTGCACGGGGCTGGGGGATGTCAATCAAGGGAAAAGAATTCATGAACATATAATAAAGCTTGGGTATGATTCTGATCCATTCTCAGCAAATGCACTTGTTGACATGTATGCAAAAGGTGGATGTCTTGATGATGCAACAGTAGTTTTTGAGGAAATTGCAGAACCTGATATTGTTTCTTGGAATGCTATTATTGCTGGTTGTGTTCTTCATGAATATCACGATTGGGCTTTGGAGTTGTTGAGGCAGATGAAGAGGTCAGGAGCCAGCCCAAATATGTTCACCTTGTCAAGTGCTCTTAAAGCCTGTGCTGGATTGGGACTCCAAAAGTTGGGCAGAGAGTTACACTCTGTATTGGTGAAGATGGATATAAAATTGGATCCATTTGTGAGTGTTGGCCTTATTGACATGTATTGCAAGTGTGATTTAATGAAGGATGCAAGGACAGTTTATAATTTTATGCCAGAGAAGGACTTGATTGCATTGAATGCTATGATCTCTGGACACTTGCATAATGGGGACGATGTAGAGGCTCTTTCCCTTTTTACTGAGATGTACAAGGATGGAATAGGATTCAACCAAACAACTTTGCTTACAATACTCAACTCCACGGCTGGCTTGCAAGTTGTCAATGTTTGTGGACAAGTTCATGCACTTTCTGCAAAATCAGGACATCAATCTGACATTTATGTTGTAAACAGCCTCATTGATTCATATGGAAAATGTGGCAAGGTTGAATATGCGGCAAAAGTTTTTGAAGAATGCCCATTTGGAGATTTGGCATCTTTTACTTCTATGATTACAACTTATGCTCAATATGGACAAGGAGAAGAAGCACTGAAGCTTTACTTAAAGATGCATGATATGGAACTCAAGCCAGATCCATTTGTCTGTAGTTCTCTCCTAAATGCTTGTGCAAATCTATCTGCTTATGAACAGGGGAAACAAATGCACGTTCACATCTTGAAATTCGGATTCATGTCAGATGTTTTTGCAGGGAATTCTCTTGTCAACATGTATGCCAAATGTGGAAGTGTAGATGATGCTGGTCGTGCTTTCTCGGAGATAGCTGAGAGAGGTATTGTCTCATGGTCTGCCATGATTGGTGGGCTTGCTCAACATGGGCAGGGAAAAGAAGCCCTCAATTTATTCAATGAGATGCTTAAAGATGGCATATCCCCCAATTATGTAACTTTGGTTAGTGTACTTTCTGCGTGCAATCATGCTGGATTGGTAGCTGAAGCAAAACGATACTTCGAAACAATGAAAGAGTTATTTGGGATTCAGCCCACACAAGAGCATTATGCTTGTATGATTGATCTCCTTGGCCGAGCTGGGAAACTGGAAGAAGCAATGGATCTTGTAAGTAAGATGCCATTCGAAGCCAATGCCTCTGTTTGGGGGGCCCTTCTAGGCGCAGCAAGAATTCACAAGAATATTGAGCTTGGCCAACGGGCGGCTGAGATGCTTTTCACTCTTGAACCAGAGAAATCTGGTACCCATGTTCTTCTTGCAAACATTTATGCCTCGGCTGGCATGTGGGAAAACGTGGCGAAGGTGAGAAGACTGATGAAAGAAAGCAATGTGAAGAAGGAACCTGGGATAAGTTGGATTGAGGTGAAAGACAAAATATACACATTTATAGTCGGAGATAGAAACCATTCTAGAAGTGCAGAGATATATGCAAAGCTTGATGAGTTGAGGGACTTGATGAATAAAGCTGGGTATGTCCCTATGGTGGAGATTGACCTCCACGATGTCGAGCAAAGCGAGAAAGAGCTTCTTCTTTCCTTCCACAGTGAGAAACTTGCAGTGGCTTTTGGGCTGATTGCCACTCCGCCAGGAGCTCCCATTAGGGTGAAGAAGAACCTTCGAGTCTGTGTGGATTGCCATACTGCATTCAAGTACATTTGTAAAATCGTTTCTAGGGAGATTATTATTAGAGACATCAATCGGTTCCACCATTTCAGAGATGGGTTGTGTTCTTGTGGGGATTACTGGTAGTAGTAGTCGATGATAAGTGCTATTTTTCTTGAGGAATTGCTAGTTCTTTTTGTGACATACAAAGGAATGATTTTTACACCCTCACAATTCTTTGTAGGCTGAATTTTGTATTTTATTTTGGTGTATTGATTAAGGAAATGAAAAAACTCAAAATTAAATGCACTGTTTTACTTTTTTTTCGCATGTGTTAATCTCTTTCTTACATGCTTCTGCCATGATTATACTTCCTATTGTGCTAGAAATGACTGTTTGTTTGGAAAATTTACAAGAGCACGTCTGAGGACACTGCCGTTGGGCACGCATGTTCATTTTCCAGCTCTGTAAAGGTGCTGTTTGCTTAGACAGAAAGTTTTTGGATTGCACTATTGCTTTCTTACATGCTTCTTTGACGATTATTGTGCTAGAAATGACTCAATTTGGAAAATTTACAAGAGCTTTTGGTGGCCTAGGGCTGGAAGTGATTGATGTTCATTTTCCAATTTTATGAAGGCTCTGTTTGCTGATGCAGTGTCTTCTAATAAAGTGCTTTTTAATTGAGAATGCTTATAGAGAAGAGATTGTTGTGAAGTGGTTTGTTATTATTCTGTTGTTGCACTTTGAGCTTTCCCATTTGTTTTGATAAAAAAAAACATTTTATTTATTAAATTCAATATGAGTATATATAAAATATTATTTTTATTGAGTTTAATAACTAAAAAATTTATTTTTCTATTGATTTTATTTAGTAAAAATAGATAAATGATTTAAATTGAAATTAAATAAAAAGTTTAAAATTTAAATTAGTAAAATTAAAAACTCAAAATTTGGTTTGTTATGGGCCTGTTTGGTAATGTTTACGTTTTCAGTTTATATTTACAAAAATTTTATAAATTGGTTTTTGTTTATTTTTAGAAAAACATAAACTACAAACGCGTTTGGTTTAGAAAAAATGTTTAAAAAATTTTAAAAATATAAAAAAGAGTGAGAAATGATAAGTGGTGGCGGGTGCGCTGATTGGCCTGCCACGTGGCGATGGCTGGACCAATGCCGTGGCAGCCACGTGGCACTTCCTGCTGACGTGGTGCCACGTGTCGATGACGCGGCTCGATGATGTGGACGCCACGTGTCGCTGACTAGACGGACACGTGGCACTGGCGTGGATGCCGCGTGGCTCTGGTTGATGGCCACGTGGCGATGACGTGGAGGCGTGTGGTAGGCGCGTGTTTGACATGCGCTGCCTTCCACTCACATTCTTCCTTCCGCCGCGCGTGGGGCACGTGCTGGCCTGTGAGAAGACGCGCCGGCTTCTCTTCACGGCGCGTGGGGCGCGTGCTGTGACTGGGCCTCACGCCAAGGTTTTGAAACCCGGACCGGACCGGCCGGTTCAACCGGTGACCGGATGGGGTTCCGGTCCGGTTAGCCCTCTTAAACCGGCCAATTGCAAAAACCAGGCTATTTATTGAAAACCGATGAACCGGTTGACCCGGTCACGGGTTGATCGAACCGGTCCGGCTGCTCTTTTTTTTTTTTTTTAGTTTTTTTTTTGGTTTTGTTTTTGTTTTCTTTCTTTTCTTTCTGTCTTTCTTATTATATATATATATATATTATATATATAAAATATAAGAATATAAGAAAATTTTAATTTGAAACTCTTTTTTAAGGGTCTCCTCTTGTGAGGAATCCCATTAAGAGTTTTGATGAAATTATTGTGAAAGTTTTCACCTATTTATAAGAAAAAAATTCTTTCAAAAAGACTCAAGAAATCCATGTGGGATTCAATCAAATGTATTGGAGGGAATATTGAAATTTTGATATCCCTCCAAAATTTTTGCTCTCCTTTCAATCAAATTATTTGAATTAAAATCATATGGAGGGAATATTAAATGTTTGATTTCATCTTCCAAAATTGAAATTAATAATATTTCAAAATATATTATTATATTTTTCAGTAAAAAAAATATTAAGACAAATATTTAACATAATTTAATATTTTTAATATTTTTAATTTATAATTTTATTACTTATATTTCTATTTAAATATAATTTTAATATATTTATTACGTCACGGTTCGATTCCGGTTCAACCCGACGGTTGAACCGGTGACCCGTCCACCCGATCCTTTTTCCAGTTTGTTCACCGGTCCGGTTTTTAAAACATTGCCTCACGCGCCATCTTTAGGAGGCGCGTGGGGGCGCGTCCGACGTCTTCTGTGGCACTTCTTTGCACTTCTGGACTCCTCTCGTCAAGACCTTGTTCCTAGTATGCTCAAAAAACTGATTTCGAGCAACTTGATTTCTGGACAGTTTCGAACAACACATTGTTTTTGTTCCGAAACACCACCGACGAGGCCCTGATACCAGTTGTTGGGATCTGGGATCCCGCCCAAGACCTTATAGAAATCATAGCAAGCAGAGAAACACACCCACACAGAAAGAGACACCATATTTAACGTGGTTCGGCATTAAAGCCTACGTCCACGGGAGAGTAACCGGTTATCACTATAACAATGGAGAGATTACAGAAAGATTACAATAAAGGAGGAGCTCACACTCTCCTCACTCAACCACTCTCCCGTCTCCCTCGCTCACAGCGAGAGAGACGGTCTCTCTACCTCATATCTCTCACTCTTTGTTGTTCTTGGTTCTCACATTTTCACCTCTCCTCTCAATCTCCATTTATACACATTGGAGGAGAGGTGTGATTGGTAACCACCTACCCCTATGATGGTTTCTCCTCAAGTGTCAACAATGGTGGCTTGTCTACATTTCTTGCCAACCAATTGTCAACCATGGTAGCTGCCATTCTTGACTTGGTTGGTTGCCTTCCCATGGGTGAATTCAACACCAGTGGGATAGAGAAGAAATGTATTAAAAAAATTCTGATTAGATAACAACTAAAACTAAATCAAAACTCGGCCAAAGGTCAAAATTTGAGTGGCAAGAACTTAAAAGTAAAAACCATAAAAAAGAACATATGAAAGCCTCAAGCTACCAAGCCAATTAATCCTTTTAAAATAACAAGGCAAAACTTGAACTAGTGAGTTGAAATGAGGATGAATCATTGTGTAACACAACACTCCCTTTCACTAAGCGATAATATTAAAATAAAACCTAACTTAGTAAGTTGAAAATTGAAATCATGCATGCCACAAACCTCACGAATAAGTATATCTTTTGTGTTATACCATCCAATGCCACCCTGGCAACATCTTGCTCTGCAGCCTTTCGTTGTGAAAATACATCATGAGATGTATATGATGCTTCATCCACCCGGACAGTGGACCTAAACCTTGGCTCATGTGGAACTCCTCTTTCATTAATTGTTTCATAAACTGGGAGTGGAATGGATGATTTTTGAGTGTACTCTTGCAAACGGTTCTTGTACATTTCGAGTTCCGGAGGATCTAGCAATATTAAGGAAAACATATTATCACAAAATGCACTTCAAGCTCCCAATGAATAGTTTGTTTTCAAGTATTGGCATCTGTAAACTAATTTCAAAAAGTGCATGATCAAGAAATTAGAACCTTTCAAGTACAACGATGAGCAACCATGTGGAAACTTTTTTGTCATTCACACAACAGCTCTAAGGAAATCCAGCTAAGTAACCCAGAACATTCAGCACACGGTTCGATTGGGTCAGTTCGGGTTTACCCCTGAACCGTCAACTGGCTGCCAACATTCGGATGGAGAAAATGTCAACCTGATTCGACACAAACCCCTTTTGAAACCATCTGCTTATGCTATTCGGTTTCACAGTCGGTATATGTTCGAGTATCGGGTTGGACCTCAACTCAAATGCAACTTAGAATCTCATTAGATCTACCAATTTGGTAAACAAGAACGAAAAAAAAAATAAAAAATTGAAAATTGAAACAAATTTATCACTTTCCTTCAGCATAGATCTATTAATTTGGTAAACACAAATAAAAGAAAATCAAAAAATTTGAAACAAGATCTCGTAATCTAATATTACATTTAGGGTTTTGGACTTCCTTAGAGCAGTGAGAGAGAGAGAGAGAGAGAGAGAGAGAGAGAGAGAGTACTTGCAGCACCAGTGTAAGAGAGAGAGAAAGCGAGTCGAAAATTTGAGGAAGTGGTGGGAGATTTAAAGTGGTGGGACGTAGTCGTATTTTGAGTGATGCCATTAATGAGATAGGCTAGCATGTGCGTGGTGCATAGAGCTCTGCTCGCACTTGCTTCTTTTTTTTTTAATCCTTCGGGTTCAAAAAAGATAAAATAATTTTTTTAATCTAATAAAATATCACATTTAAGTAGTTGTTTGAGATAAACTAAATAAGTGTATTTTTTGACTTTTTATGAAATATGGGTTGAGTATGGGTTAGGTTTGAAGTGATGTATAAGATGATGTGACTTAAATAGGATAATGACTTTTTGACTTTTTTAGATTATGTCAAACCAAGCCAAAATCATAATAATTTTTTTTTTTATTTTTATAAAAGTTAAAAAAATTAAAAAAATTATTCCAAATAAAAATTTTTAATACCAAATTAAAATAATCAAAAAGAAAAAAAAACTAACCCATATTCCAAGGGTCTGTTTGGTAATGTTTATGTTTTCAGTTTATATTTACAAAAATTTTATAAATTGGTTTTTGTTTATTTTTTTGTTTATTTTTTTAAAAAATAAACTACAAACGCGTTTGGTTTAGAAAAAAATGTTTAAAAAATTTGAAAAATATAAAAAAGAGTGAGAAATGACAAGTGGTGGTGGGTGCGCTGACTGACCTACCACGTGGCGATGACTGGACCAATGCCGTGGCAGCCACATGGCACTTCCTGCTGACGTGGTGCCACGTGTCGATAACGTGGACGCCACGTGTCGCTGACTGGATGGACATGTGGAACTGGCATGGATGCCGCGTTGCTCTAGTTGATGGCCACGTGGCGATGACGTGGAGACGCGTAGCAGGCATGTGTTTGACACGCGCTGCATCCCACTCATCTTCTTCCTTCCGCCGAGCGTGGGGCGCGTGAGAAGACCTGCCGGCTTCTCTTCACGGCGCATGGGGCGCGTGCTGTGACTGGGCCTCATGCACCACCTTCAGGAGGAGCGTGGGGGTGCGTCCGACGTCTTCTGTGGCTCTTCTTTGCACTTCTAGACTCCTCTCGTCGAGACCTTACTCCTGGTATGCTCAAAAAACTGATTTCGAGCAACTTGATTTCTAGACAGTTTCGAACAACACACTATTTTTGTTCCGAAACACAACCGACGAGGCTCTGATACCACTTGTTGGGATCTGGGATCTCGTCCAAGACCTTATAGAAATCATAGCAAGCAGAAAAACACACCCACACAGAAAGAGACACCATATTTAACGTGGTTCGGCATTAAAGCCTACGTCCACGGGAGAGTAACCGGTTATCACTATAACAATGGAGAGATTACAGAAAGATTACAATAGAGGAGGAGCTCACACTCTCCTCACTCAGCCACTCTCCCGTCTCCCTCGCTCACACCGAGAGAGACGGTCTCTCCGCCTTACATCTCTCACTTTTTGTTGTTTTTAGTTCTCACATTTTTACTTCTCCTCTCAACCTCCATTTATACACATTGGAGGAGAGGTGTGATTGGTCACCACCTACCCCTATAATGGCTTCTCCTCAAGTGTCAACAATGGTGGCTTGTCCACATTTCTTGCCAACCAATTGTCAACCATGGTAACTGCCATTCTTGACTTGGTTGGTTGCCTTCCCATGGGTGAATTCAACACCAGTGGGATAGAGAAGAAATATATTAAAAAAATTCCGATTAGGTAATAACTAAAACTAAATCAAAACTCGGCCAAAGGTCAAAATTTGAGTGGCAAGAACTTAAAAGTAAAAACCATAAAAAAGAACATATGAAAGCCTCAAGCTACCAAGCCAATTAATCCTTTTAAAATAACAAGACAAAACTTGAACTAGTGAGTTGAAATGAGGATGAATCATTGTGTAACACAACACTCCCTTTCACTAAGCGATAATATTAAAATAAAACCTAACTTAGTAAGTTGAAAATTGAAATCATGCATGCCACAAACCTCACGAATAAGTATATCTTTTGTGTTATACCATCCAATGCCACCCTGGCAACATCTTGCTCTACAGCCTTTCGTTGTGAAAATACATCATGAGATGTATATGATGCTCCATCCACCTGGACAGTGGACCTAAACCTTGGCTCATGTGGAACTCCTCTTTCATTAATTGTTTCATAAACTGGGAGTGGAATGGATGATTTTTGAGTGTACTCTTGCAAACGGTTCTTGTACATTTCGAGTTCCGGAGGATCTAGCAATATTAAGGAAAACATATTATCACAAAATGCACTTCAAGCTCCCAATGAATAGTTTGTTTTCAAGTATTGGCATCTGTAAACTAATTTCAAAAAGTGCATGATCAAGAAATTAGAACCTTTTAAGTACAACGATGAGCAACCATGTGGAAACTTTTTTGTCATTCACACAACAACTCTAAGGAAGTCCAGCTAAGTAACCCAGAACATTCAGCACACAGTTCGGTTGGGTCAGTTCGGGTTTACCCCTGAACCGTCAACTGGCTGCCAACATTCGGATGGAGAAAATGTCAACCTGATTCGACACAAACCCCTTTTGAAACCGTCTGCTTATGCTATTTGGTTTCACAGTCGGTATATGTTCGAGTATCGGGTTGGACCTCAACTCAAATGCAACCGAGAATCTCATTAGATCTACTAATTTGGCAAACAAGAACGAAAAAAAAAAAAAAAATTGAAACAAATTTATCACTTTCCTTCAGCATAGATCTATTAATTTGGTAAACACAAATAAAAGAAAATTAGAAAATTTGAAAC
The DNA here is from genome assembly GCA_036172215.1 of Camellia granthamiana. Lineage (NCBI taxonomy): Eukaryota > Viridiplantae > Streptophyta > Magnoliopsida > Ericales > Theaceae > Camellia > Camellia granthamiana. Next base: position 85,437,871 of record CM069909.1, on the reverse strand, counting down.
ATGATCTCGTAATCTAATATTACATTTAGGGTTTTCGTTGGACTTCCTTAGAGCAGTGAGAGAGAGAGAGAGAGAGAGAGAGAGAGAGAGAGAGAGTACCTGCAGCAACAGTGTAAGAGAGAGAGAAAGCGAGTCGAAAATCTGAGGGAGTGGTGGGAGATTTGATAATGTTTGGTAATGTTTGGTAATGTTTAATTAAAATAATCAAAAGGACAAAAAAACTAACCCATATTCCAAGGGCCTGTTTGGTAATGTTTATGTTTTCAGTTTATATTTACAAAAATTTTATAAATTGGTTTTTGTTTATTTTTAGAAAAACATAAACTCCAAACGCGTTTGGTTTAGAAAAAATGTTTAAAAATATAAAAAAGAGTGAGAAATAGCAAGTGGTGGCGGGTGCGCTGACTAGCCTGCCACGTGGCGATGACTGGACTAATGTCGTGGCAGCCACGTGGCACTTCCTGCTGACGTGGTGCCACGTGTCGATGACATGGACGCCACGTGTCGCTGACTGGACAGACACGTGGCACTGGCATGGGTGCCGCGTTGCTCTGGTTTATGGCCACGTGGCGATGACGTAGAGGCGCGTGGCAGGCGCGTGTTTGACACGCGCTGCCTCCCACTCACCTTCTTCCTTCCACCGCGCGTGGGGCGCGTGAGAAGACGCGCCGACTTCTCTTCACGGTGCGTGGGGCGCGTGCTGTGATTGGGCCCCACGTGCCATCTTCAGGAGGCACGTGGGGGTGCATCCGACGTCTTCTGTGGCTCTTCTTTGCACTTCTAGACTCCTCTCGTCGAGATCTTGCTCCTGGTATGCTCAAAAAACTGATTTCGAGCTACTTAATTTCTGGATAGTTTCGAACAACACACTGTTTTTGTTCCGAAACGCCACCGACGAGGCTCTGATACCACTTGTTGGGATCTGGGATCCCACTCAAGATCTTATAGAAATCATAGTAAGCAAAAAAACACACCCACACAGAAGGAGACACCACATTTAGCGTGGTTCGGCATTAAAGCCTACGTCCATGAGAGAGTAACCGGTTATCACTATAACAATGGAGAGATTACAGAAAGATTACAATAGAGGAGGAGCTCACACTCTCCTCACTCAGCCACTCTCCCGTCTCCCTCGCTCACACCGAGAGAGACGGTCTCTCCGCCTTACATCTCTCACTCTCTGTTGTTCTTGGTTCTCACATTTTCACCTCTCCTCTCAACCTCCATTTATACACATTGGAGGAGAGATGTGATTGGTAACCACCTACCCCTATGATGGTTTCTCCTCAAGTGTCAACAATGGTGGCTTGTCTACATTTCTTGCCAACCAATTGTCAACCATGGTAGCTGCCATTCTTGACTTGGTTGGTTGCCTTCCCATGGGTGAATTCAACACCAGTGGGATAGAGAAGAAATGTATTAAAAAAATTCCGATTAGGAAATAACTAAAACTAAATCAAAACTCGGCCAAAGGTCAAAATTTGAGTGGCAAGAACTTAAAAGTAAAAACCATAAAAAAGAACATATGAAAGCCTCAAGCTGCCAAGCTAATTAATCCTTTTAAAATAACAAGGCAAAACTTGAACTAGTGAGTTGAAATGAGGATGAATCATTGTGTAACACAACACTCCCTTTCACTAAGCGATAATATTAAAATAAAACTTAACTTAGTTAGTTGAAAATTGAAATCATGCATGCCACAAACCTCACGAATAAGTATCTTGTGTGTTATACCATCCAATGCCACCCTGGCAACATCTTGCTCTGCAGCCTTTCGTTGTGAAAATACATCATGAGATGTATATGATGCTCTATCCACCCGGACAGTGGACCTAAACCTTGGCTCATGTGGAACTCCTCCTTTATTAATTGTTTCATAAACAGGGAGTGGAATGGATGATTTTTGAGTGTACTCTTGCAAACGGTCAGGGGTGGCTCCACGGCATCCACAGGGTATTCAGCTGAATACCCTCAAATTTGAAATTTTAATATATATATATTTTTTTGGGTTTAGTTTAGTTTTGAATACCCAATGCAAAATTTGAATACCCAATCCAAGATGGTTGAATACCCCTCTGACCCACTTGGCCCATTTGTCTAAACAAATAATGAAACCTCTAGCCCACTTAGCTACTTAGCCCATTTGCCAAAACAAATAACCCTCTAGCCCACTTAGCCCATTTGCCTAAACAAATAATAAAACCCAAAAGAATTGCAATGAGATATATATATATATATATATATTATATAGGCACGAATCTGCTGCTTGGAAGAATAAAGTCAAAAAGTGTAGTTAGTTAGGGCAAAAAGTGTAGTTAGGGCACGAATCTGCTGCTTGGGGGAGGCTCAACGCTGCTGTCGTTTTGTCTCTCTCAATCTCTTCCTCTCTTTTCGCGGTCCCCCCTTCTCTCTTTCTGTGGGTGGTCCTCCTCTGTCTTTCATTGTTGCCCATGGAATATGGATCATGGATGTTGGTATTGAATGAAGATGAAGTGGTTGCTGTCATGCTTTGCTGTTGCTGACTGATTGCTAAGAAAAAGGCAAAAAGAAATTTGGGAATTATATCTCATCAGGTATTATTTTTTTATCTCTATAATATTAAAATTTATTTAAACTTGATACTATAAACAAAACCTTCCATCCATATATAATTAATTTTATAGTTATGCATGTTAATATAATATTTGGGGATTATACTTTGTTGTCATCAGGTATAATATTTTTTAAAGTTTCTTCACTTTATTTGTTTTAAAAATTAAATAGGAGCTGAAATTTTATAATCAATTTATTTATACTCTTGTAGTTATTTTTTTTTTATGGTTTATTTAGATAGCTCTGTTTTTTGTGCGGATATTTTTAGGTGCATCCTACTCTTTTGTTTAGCTCTCGAATTATGGACAAATTTCTGAAAAGAAAATCAACTATTGTACAAGATTCATCTCAATCCCAAGAAACTTGTGGTGATAGTCACATTCAAGATTCTTCGAAGCGAATTCGTGTTGACTTGAACAACCTTCCTTCTGATCCAGGATTACGATCAAAAATTTTGTCATATCATCCTAATGATAGGGACGAAATAAGAAGAACATATTTACAAAAAGGACCCTGTCAACCTCTTAGCCACAATTTTCCTCAAAGAGATATTAGTGGAGTTATGCGTCGATTTAATTCTGCTTGGTTTAAAGAATGCAAGAATTGGTTGGAATATAGTATTGAAAAAGATGCAGCATTTTGTTTATGTTGTTACTTGTTTAGGCCCGATTTAGGAAAGGGATGTGATACTTTTGTGACAGAGGGATTTAAAATTTGGAATATGAAAAACAAGTTACAAATTCATGTTGGAGGTGTTAATAGTGCTCATAACCAAGCTGTGAAGAAGTGTGAAGATCTTATGAAGCAAAAGCAACACATTCAAAGTGTTTTTCTTAAGCAGTCAAATCAAGAAAAAATTGAATATCGGACTCGCTTAAATGCAACTGTTGATTGCATACGATTCCCTTTGCGTCGAGGGTTGGCTTTTCGTGGTCATGATGAATCTGATGATTCAAGTGATAAAGGAAATTTCCTTGAACTTCTACAATTTTTGGCGGATCATAATGAATCTATCAATAAAGTTGTATTGGGGAATACTCCGAAAAATAATAAGCTAACTCACCATGATATTCAGAAAGACATTGTGAATGCTGCTGCATGTGAGACTATCAATGCTATCATAAAGGATTTGGACAATGAGTTTTTTTCAATTTTAGTTGATGAGTCTCGTGACATATCAGTTAAAGAACAAATGGCAGTTGTTCTACGTTATGTGGACAAAAAGGGCATTGTTATAGAGTGGTTTCTTGGTATTGTACATGTATCAAATACAACCGCTTTATCACTTAAAGCAGCAATTGAATCCTTATTTTGTCGACATGGATTGAGTATATCAAAACTACAAGGGCAAGGCTATGATGGAGCCAACAATATGCAAGGTGAATTCAATGGTCTTAAAGCTTTAATTTTGAGGGAGAATAAATCTGCATTTTATGTTCATTGCTTTGCCCATCAACTTCAATGGACTCCTGTAGCTGTTGTTAAAAAGCACATTGACGTTGCTGAACGTTGGTGGCTCTTGCAAAAGACGAGATGCTCTTAGAGATGCGCAATTTGCTAAAATAACAGAAGCACTAGACAATGGTGAACTTAGAAGTGGGCGAGGTTTGAATCAAGAGACTAGTCTTAAACGTGCTGGTGATACACGTTGGGGATCCCATTTTGGGACAATTATCAACTTGATTTTGATGTTCTCTTATTCGATTGATGTACTTGAGATTATTGAAGAGGATGGCTTATAACCCGAGCAAAGAGTTGAAGCTCGTTCTATCATGAAGTTAATGCTATCTTTTGAATTTGCCTTCACTTTACACTTGATGAAAAATATTTTAGGCATTACAAATGAGTTGTCGTTAGCATTGCAAAAGAAAAATCAAGATATTGTCAATGCTATGACACTTGTTAAAGTATCTAAGCAACGATTGCAGATGATGAGAGATGATGAATGGGAATCTTTATTGACTGAAGTGTCTTCATTTTGTAACAAACATGAGATTTCTATTCCAAATATGGATGAAATATTTGTAGTTAGTGGGCGGCCACGACGCAAAGCTCTACAAATTGCAAATTTACATCATTATCAAGTTGAGCTATTCTACACAGTCTTAGATATGCAACTTCAAGAGCTTAACAATCGCTTTTCAGAAGCAAATACTGAGTTACTTCTTTGTATGGCTTGCTTGAATCCTAGTAAATCATTCTTTGCTTTTGATAAGCATAAGTTGATTCGTCTTGCAGAGTTCTATCCATATGATTTTTCTGCAACAGATTTAATGGTCCTTGACATCCAGCTTCAAAACTACATTGTTGATATGCGCTTAAGTGAAGACTTTTTAGAACTTAATGGAGTTGGTGATCTTGCTATAAAGTTGGTAGAGACAAATAAACATGTGATATATCCATTAGTCTATTTGCTTGTGAAATTAGCATTGACTCTACCTGTCGCGACAGCAACAGTGGAAAGAAGTTTTTCAGCAATGAAGTACATAAAGAGTAATTTGCGTAACCGAATGGGAGATCAGTGGATGAATGATTGTTTGGTTACATACATTGAAAGAGATGTATTTGATAGCATTGATAACGAGGAGATTATGCAACGTTTTCAAAATATGAAATCTCGTCAAGGGCAATTGTAATATTTTATCTAATTGCAAGTTGTTTTGATGGCAATTGTAATATTTTATCTAATTGCAAGTTTTTTTTTTTGTCAAAACTTTAATATTAATATATTAGAGTTCTCTTTTATATTTGTTTTTTTAATACAGTTGTTAGATTTTAAGTTACTTAATGAATACCCTGATTAAAATTCCTGGAGCCGCCACTGCAAACGGTTCTTGTACATTGCGAGTTCCGGAGGATCTAGCAATATTAAGGAAAACATATTATCACAAAATGCACTTCAAGCTCCCAATGAATAGTTTGTTTCAAGTATTGGCATCTGTAAACTAATTTCAAAAAGTGCATGATCAAGAAATTAGAACCTTTTAAGTACAACGATGAGCAACCATGTGGAAACTTTTTTGTCATTCACATAACAGCTCTAAGGAAGTCTAGCTAAGTAACCCAGAACATTCAGCACACGGGTCGGTTGGGCCAGTTCGGGTTTATCCCTGAACCGTCAACTGGCTGCCAACATTCGGATGGAGAAAATGTCAACCTGATTCAACACAAACCCCTTTTGAAACCGTCTGCTTATGCTATTCGGTTTCACAGTCGGTATATGTTCGAGTATCGGGTTGGACCTCAATTCAAATGCAACTGAGAATCTCATTAGATCTACCAATTTGGTAAACAAGAACGAAAAAAAAAAAAAAAAATTGAAACAAATTTATCACTTTCCTTCAGCATAGATCTGTTAATTTGGTAAACACAAATAAAAGAAAATCAAAAAATTTGAAACAAGATCTCGTAATCTAATATTACATTTAGGGCTTGTTTGATTCATGGGATTAGGGGGGGGACTATTTACTGTGCGGATTGTAATCCGCACAGTAAAGCTAATCCGATGTTTGTTTTTTTTTTAGTCCGCCGGACTCCATGTCCGGCCGGACTCCCAATCCCCCATATGGGGGATAAAATAATCCGGGGGGGGGTGTGGGATAGAATTGGTGGGATTGTTTACTGTTTGGATTAGAGGGGTGAGATGACCATTTTGCCCTCATTTGTTGTGGCACATTTAATTCAAATTTAAATTTAATTATGTATTATATTTAATAAAAAAAATTAATTTAAATGTCTCAATTTAAAAATAAAATAATTTTATTTAACTTTTTATTGATGTTTTATTTATTTAATTTTTTGAAATAATTTTTTATGGATATTTTATTGATGTTTTATTTTAAAATTTTGTTTATGTTTTATTTAATTTCATTATTTAAATGTAATAGATGTTTTATTTAATTTCATTTTTTGATTATTATTTTTTTAAAAAACAAATTTATTTAAAATCTTAATTAAAAAAAATAATATATATTTTTATTGATATTTTATTTATTTATTTATTTATTTTTAAAAAATTAAATTTACTGAGTGGTTCAAATTAATTCGAGTGGTTCTTAAACAAATAAGTAATTGGTTCAAATTATTTATTATCATCTACAAATAAATAATTTACTGAGTGGTTATTTACTGAGTGGTTCAAATTAATTTGAAATTATCTAATCAATTTATTTGTTTGCACGCATGATTCATTTATTTTTAAAACTAAATAAATAAATAAACAATTAAAACTGAGTAATGATTAAACAAATTTTATTGATATTTTATTTATTTATTTATTTAATTTAAAGAAAACAAATTTATTTAATTAAAAATAATTAAAATATTAAAGATATGTTTAATATTGTTATTACTTAGTAAACAATTAAAAAAAGGGCAAAATAGTCATTTGTTCATTTATCCTATCCAGTCCGTCCAACCAAACGTTGGATTCACTAAAAATAGTCCGGGGGATTCACAGTCCGGACATCTAATCCCATGAAAAAACAAACACAGGATACATATCCAATCCGACCAAATAGTCCGGGGGATTCACAGTCCCAGGACTCCAATCCGATGGATTCTAATCCCCCCTTATCCAGTCCGCCCAATCAAACACACCCTTAGGGTTTTCATTGGACTTCCTTAGAGCAGTGAGAGAGAGTACCTGCAGCACCATGTAAGAGAGAGAGAAAGCGAGTCGAAAATCTGAGGAAGTGGTGGGAGATTTGAAGTGGTGGGACGTAGTCGTATTTTGAGTGATGCCATTAATGAGATAGGCTAGCATGTGTGTGGTGCGTAGAGCTCTGCTCGCGCTTGCTTTTTTTTTTTAATCCTTCGGGTTCAAAAAAGATAAAATAATTTTTTAATCTAATAAAATATCACATTTAAGTAGTTGTTTGGGATAAACTAAATAAGTGTATTTTTTTGACTTTCTATGAAATATGGGTTGAGTATGGGTTAGGTTTGAAGTGATGTATAAGATGATGTGACTTAAATAGGATAATGACTTTTTGACTTTTTTAGATTATGCTAAACCAAGTCTTAAATCATAATAATTTTATTTTTTTTATAAAAGTTAAAAAAATTAAAAAATTTATTCCAAATAAAAATTTTTAATACCAAATTAAAATAATCAAAAAGACAAAAAAACTAACCCATATCTCAAATCGGAATTTATTATTATTATTATTATTTTGTAATTTTCTCAATAATAAAATTTAGTGCCAAGTTTATTTACTTAAATAACCCATATATATATATGTATGTATGTATATGATTTTGTAACTTTTTTAAGTACAATTGTTTTTGGGGATGTATTTTTAGAAGGACCATGGAGCTATCAAATCCAAAAAAATAAAAAGAAGAAATTAAGGGTAAATTACACTCACCACTCACAATATTTGAAAAAAAATATTCTATAATCTTAACATAATAAAATTAATTTTTTTTAATAAGGTTAAGTGAACTAAAACTGCTTCATCCATATAACTAATAAATGATTGTTGAAAAGATGATTAAGTGTTATATGACTTAAAATATTTAGATAAGTCAATATAATTACGTTAAAATTATGAGACTTATTATATTTTTATTAAATTTTAAGAGAAATCAATTAAGCTTTTGGTACAGATTCTAAGAGATGATTATAATTAATTTTAATTTAAGAGTTTATATAAAATTATTTGGTACAATTTCTACTTATAATATATTAGATAAAAATAACTTAAATAAACTTTTTTAAAAAAAAAGTTAAAGTAATCTTCACAAAACACTCCAATATAATTTATAAAAGATTAAAGTCTACGTTACACGGACTCGTCAGTTTTGGCGAAGTATCCGTGTTGATACGACACGACACGAGTACGGGTACGGGATACGGACGGGATACGGCATGGAAGAAGTGGATACGGCATGGAAGAGAAGACGAAGAGTAAAAGAGAAGAGAAAGAAACCTGGTCGGCGAGAGGATCCTGATCGTCGACTTCGATGACCTTTGAACCAGTCGCAGCAGTCGACTTCGATGGCCTTCGAACCAGTCGAACCAGTCGATGACCTTCGAACCAGTCGCGTCTCTCCCTCGATCGCACCAGATCGCGTCTCTCCCTCGATCGCACCAGATCGCGTCTCTCGCCTTCTCATCTTCTCGCCTTCGCTCTCCCACTCTCTCGCCTTTTCTCTTCTGTCCTTTTCGCCTCTGTCTGATCTTATACATATGTATAGAATAGAAGATGTAAGATATAATACGAAGATATAAGATTTATATAATATATAATATATCATATAATATATAATATATAAATAATATACAATACTTACTTATAATATATAATATATAATACTTATTATAACACAATACTTATATTATAACACATTTTATATTTTATATATTTATAACAGTTAATAACAAAAATACATATATAATATAAAATAAAATAAAAAAATTAATAAAAACACATTATTTAAAAAATAAATTAAATAATTAATATGTATTAAAATAAAAATATTTATAAAAAAATATTTATTCCTTATTTATTATATTTTTGTTATTTATAATATATATGTCAATTAAAAGTAAAAAAAAATTATATAGATAAATCAAAAAAATTATCAATAAAAGTAATACATAAGATAAAAATAATAAATATATTTAAAAAATAACTATTTAACTTATCTTTATATAATAAATATATTTTAAAAATTAAACATTTAACGTATCCCCGTACCCGTATCCTCGTTTGGATTCATATCCACGTATCCTCAATTTTTAATTTTGAAGTACCCGACCCCTAGATACGTACCCGCACCCAATACCCGCACCCGAGTCCGTGTAACATAGATTAAAGTTAGAAGCTTATGGAACTTTTGCTTTTTCTTTACTTTTCTTCTCCCAAATAACTCTCTTTAACAACTCATTTAAGCCTTCCCCAACCCCCTACTACCTTTACTCTCTCTCTCTCTAGAAAAGCAAAAGAGGAGAGAGAGAGAGATTGATAAACCGTTGAAGGTATATGTATATATATATATAAATAAAAAAAAAGCAGATCTGTGAGAAAATTAGAGTAGAAATTTTCCCGAGAAAGTGTAGTGAAGTGAAGAAGATGGGTCAGAAATCACTGATCTACGCTTTCGTAGCCCGAGGGACGGTGGTTGTGTCTGAATTCACGGAATTCAGTGGAAATTTCAATTCCATAGCGTTGCAGTGTCTCCAGAAGCTTCCCACCACCAACAACAAGTTCACTTACAACTGCGATGGCCACACCTTCAACTACCTCGTCGATGACGGCTTCAGTGAGTCCTCTCCTCGTCTTTTTCTCGTTTCGTTTTATCTTCGATCTGTTTGGTTAATGAGAAAATTTTAGGAACATAAAAAGGAAACTAATTTGCTGGATTTTTAATTAATTATTGGTTTGATTATGTTTTTATATTTTACTTTACAGTAAATGAAATAGTGAATGATTAAGTGAGTCTGTTTGGCTAAGATGATTGAGTACTTTTCTCTGCTTTGATGTTTAGCCTTACTGTTTGGATGAGTTTGGAGACAATATCTGCTTATCATATTTCATTATAGCAGTGTATATGTATATACTAACGGCTGGTACGCACGCTATGCCTGTGCAAATGCATGTGAGACGATGAATAGTTGAAATTTTGAAGATTTGAATAAGCTTTTCACTGTGATAGTTTTTAAACTGTTATGGGCATTTTCGAAATAGAAAATTCGTGACATCTACAATATCTCCATGCTTCACTTTTTATATAGTATAGATAGATATAGAATAGAATAGAATAGTATATATATGATCCCATAAACAAGGAGATAAAACTCAAATATTTTGTATAAGGTTCTTAATTTCAGGAAACAACAAATAAGATTATATTACATTTTGTTCCATTGCAATGAGTTTGATTTTAGGTATCTTGTTATTAATTTTTGTGAATCAGAAACAAAGGGAACATCAGATTGAGTTTCTCTGTAAGTTGCGATTGTTTGACACTTGTGTGTTTTGATTTTGATGATATTGTTTGTTTTGTTATGGTATGAATGTGGTGGTTGGCATTGGGTATAATTCTTTGAGGCTTGGTTTGGTTGTTGAGAAAGTGTAAGAGACTAAAATAAAAAAATTGAGCTAATTGAGTTTAGATTTAAATTTCAGGAAAACAAAAATATAAAGATTATGTAGCATTGGGTAATTATTCCTATGAACTATGACATTTCCTTTAATTGTTGGACATCTTGACGGTTTGGTGTGGATTTGGGTTTGTTGCTGATCACTAATGGTTTTTTTTTTAAAGGAAGAAAAATTTTAAGTTGATATCTTTCTTATGTTTGGTTTCTTTGGAAGTGAGAGTTTCAGGCCAAATTTTTTTACAATACTTGTTAGATTGTTCTTTAATGCTTGATTTTTCTTTTGAGGAAATTAATACTGGAAATTGATAAATTCAGTTCCTTTCCTTTGGTTTATTTGCATTCATAAGAGATGTTCTTTGCAGAAAAGTAACTGCCTTTACTTGATATGGGCTCCATATTTCAATGTCAATAATATGTGGGAAACATAAAGAAGTTGAAGATATGAAATTTTATAGTTCACATTATTGGGGATGTGAGAGAAATGAAGTATGCACTAGAATGGGCCTAATTCCACTAAATATTGGATTACTTGAGTTGAATACCCCTTTCTCCACCCCCATTCCCTGTACAAACCAGAACAGCTCAATATACCTTAGAACTTCTTTCATGTCAACAAGAATTCAAATAAATCGATGTTGTTTTAGGACAATTTATAATTTTGATAAAATATATATATATATATATTATGATACTTTTCAAAGGAAAAAGAAGAAGAAGAAGAAAGTGTTTCCCTTGAATTAGATACATTTTTATGTTTGTTTGGGCTGCTAAGTGAAATATCTTAAATTCTATTGCCACTCAACCACCGGTCATGTGTTTGTTGCTTAGTTGCAGGAATCGCTCAACTAGGTGGCGATTCTTACTCAGAATCGCGATTCCGCGATTCCGCGAAAGAAACGTGTAAGAATCGCGTTTCTGTGGAGAGAGAAACGCGATTCAGTCCGAGATGGAATCGTAAAGGAGAGAGAGAGAGAGAAACCCTAACCTGATCGATCGTCTTCGTCTCTGAGGGCTTCGATCTTCGTCACTCTCTCGATCGTCTTCGTCTCTGCTTCTCTTCCTCTTCATCTCTGATCGTCGTTCTCTGCTTCGTCTCTGTTCTCTGCTTCTCTCCCTCTTCGCGTCTGCTTCGTCTCTGTTCTCTTCACTCTCTCTCTCTCTTCGTCGTTCTCTTCAAACTCTCTATTCGTCTCCGTATGTTTGATCATAATATTATATATATAACATATAATATATATAATTTATCATATATATATTATATTATATTATATATTATATAATATATAGTTTATCATATATATATAATATATATAATAAATATAATTTATCATATATTATATATGTAATAAAATTTATAAATTATAATTTTTATCATATATAATAAAATATTTAATTATTATTTCTTAAAATATGATATATAATAATAATTTTTGTAAATTATTATTTCTTAATTTTTTAATATATAATAAATAAAATAAATTATCCAATTATTTAAAAGAAATCTAATTAAATCATATATAATAAAAAATTATAAAATAAATTATCTAATTTTTCTTTTTATTTATTTTAACATAATTTTTTATTTCTTATTTATTATAATTTTTTTATTTATAATATATAAGCGCTCCTAATTTACGACTCCTCTAAGTGGTCACGTTCCCCCGCTCCCGCTCCCGCTCCCGCTCCCGCCCCCGCTCCCGCTTCGTGCAACTAAGGTTTGTTGTTACAATAACATGTTTTTGATTGGAAGGTCAACCTTATAATGGAAGGATTTTTAGAGGGAAAAATTATATTTATTTATTTGTTTGGGGATATGTAATTGATGTGTTAGAAATTCCCCAAAGCCTAAATTATTAGGAAATGAGTCCTACAATGTATAAAGTTATCCAACACCCTCCTTTGTGTACAATCCCGTCTTGCAATTGAAGATGCAAGCGTCCATACTTAGAGAGAAGAGAGAATGCAAATGAGAGAGAAAGAATGCGAATGGGGACCAAATGCAAATGGAGAGACTTGATAAGTATTCGATAAGTTGTACAGAGTAATGGAGTTTTCAAAGATAATAGTTGTAAAGCAAATCATGGAAAATTAAACAGCTGTTCTTAAACTGTCGAGATCAAATTTGAGGAAACTTGCATGCACAAAAGGCTAATAGCCTAATAGAAATTGTGTACACTAAAGTTTGGAAGCTTTAATTTCTTTTGCATCAATTTGCTAACTAGAGAGGTGGCGCTCACTATCTGATTGCAAATTAATGATTCTTCGATGTTGCAGCATATTGTGTAGTAGCAGATGAGTCAGTTGGAAGACAGATTCCTATGGCTTTTCTAGAACGTGTTAAGGATGACTTTGTATCAAGATATGGAGGTGGAAAGGCTGCGACGGCTACTGCAAATAGCCTAAACAAGGAATTTGGGTATTCTAGCTTCATTAAGACCATAATAAGGAAGGCAGATCTTGTCACATTATAATTAACGGGTCATGATTTCCTTGCAGATCAAAGTTAAAGGAGCATATGCAGTACTGTGTTGATCATCCTGAAGAGATAAGCAAACTTTCAAAGGTGAAGGCTCAAGTCTCAGAAGTCAAAGGTGTTATGATGGAGAATATTGAGAAGGTATGGAGGTGATAAGTTGGTTTGCGTGCTCTTTTGCATATTGAAACACATGCAATCAAACTACATGAATTTATGGCCTCGAGACATCATATTTTAGTGTTTTAGGCATTGATCAATTATTGAAAGATGTAGGAATTAATAAATAATTAGCAATAGTTGTGGAATATGTAATTCATTTGATTATGTATTTCTTGGTCTAAGATATAATGAGAATATGATTCAACCATCTTATTGAGAATTTGAGGTTTGCATGATATTTTATAGTGAATCTCAGACGACTTTTTTCTGGTCACAAATTGTTATAACCATTATGTTCGAAGTTTTCAAATTGGAAACTCCATTTCTTTATTTAATTCAAAGCAAAGGTTGAATCACTATGTATGTTAACCATATAATATTAAAAACCAAGTTGAATATTGAAAAAAAGAAAGAAATTGATCTGTTTTGTCTAAGAGGTGCATGCATTAAATGCGATACACGTCTCTTGACGCTAAGTTTGCATCTAAGTAAAATCACATTTAGGTTATGAAGATTGGTGCAGTTTTTTGTTTTACCTTTTCTGGATGAGCATTGATGTAATTCGAAGTCCAAGTCTTAGAATATATTTTTTATTCTAATACAGAGAATAATTTGTGCCTGAAAGATTACTTGTATTTTTATAATTAATCATACACAAAGTTGTAAAAAGCAAAGGCATCCATCATGTACTAGGGGCGCATAACTCTTTAATATCAGCATACATATAGGCATTGAGGCCTAAGCCTGAGTTATTTGCTCTTTCAAAATCTCTGTGAAGCTGATTTGCACAATGCTTGATGAGTAAAATATTGTCGTGTTCTTCAAATTTGAAATTGAGCAGAACTTTAGCAAATAACTTGTTTGATGAATATGCTTTGTTATGTCAACAAAAGTGATGCATGAAGTTCTTCCTTGTTCTAGTAGCCTTGATATACTTTAGGCGTTTTCCTATGTTTCCCCTGACCGACCCACAGACTGTCATGCACACAAACTTGTGCAATGATTTTTTCAGAATGGAACTGTTTTGGTCTGAATATGAGCACATGATATACCAAATATTTGCTTATTAAAATGTGTTAAGGTTTTAAATCACTTACAAGAGTGCTTGCATGATGAAAGCATAATACTCCAGCTGTGTAAAATAAGGACAATACAAGTTAGTGATGGTTATCTTTGGAGCTAATAATTTGTTTTGTTTGATTTCCCCTCCCTCTTTTATGCCGTTCTTATTCTTTTCATTGTGGAATTGATGAATCATTCCTTCTTTAGTGGGTTAAAACTAGGGATTGGCTACACTTGCATCCCCCCGTTCTACTTGGGTCCGGCCCCAACCCCAGCCCCAGCCCCGATTATATTTATTAAATATATTTATTTTATTGGTATATAATATATATAATTTAATTTTCTTAATATATTAACTAAAATATGACACTTGACATTCATTTCAACATCTTTATTTCTTATTTTACATCTTTACACTCATAAAACATTATCTATAATATACCATATCATGTCTCTTTTCTTATTTATTTATTAATACTGCAATTCCTTATATGTCAAAATTAATCCGGCCATCCCTCCCTGTTGCGATCCCTAGTTAAAAATCTCATCTTATCTCAGTTTCATCATCTTTTTACTACTGGAAGTGCCCATAAGCCTCATTGGTGATCTATGTTAGATGACTTGGTGATCAGTGTCCAAGTGTTCGATTCATCTGTTCCCATTCCAAGGATATAGGGACATGGAAAAATATTTGTGCATAAATCCTTCCTTCCGTTTTTCAATGAAATTCCCTCAGATTAGTGCTGATGCATTGATGCTTATTTGTTTTATAATTTAGGTTCTGGATCGTGGGGAAAAGATAGAGCTTTTGGTGGATAAGACTGAGAACCTTCATCAGCAGGTAAGTCATCCTCTCTCTGTGGGTTTGTTTAGTGTAGTATTTTGTTACAATTGTGTGAACCCCTAGCACATCAATTGTCTTCTTCTCCACTTGTTGTGTTCTGCATTTTTTTTAAAATTTTAGTGTTTGTATCCATGTCGTGTCAGATGTCCATGTCCGTGTCCGTGCGTCTTAGAGTGTTTGCGTCTTCTCATTTTGTACTTGGACAGGCACAGGACTTCCGGAGCACAGGAACAAAAATGCGGAGGAAGATGTGGCTGCAAAACATGAAGATCAAGCTGATTGTGCTTGGAATTCTGATAGCCTTGATCCTCATCATAGTCCTTTCTGTTTGCCACGGGTTCAACTGCGGTAAGTGATCATCACCTTCCTGCGAACACTACACATTTGGAAGAAAGATGTTTTGTCCTCGTCTACCCTGGCCTTTTGCAATTATATATAATATATCTGAAAAGAAATGTTGTTGTGATTTGTGTATGTAGTTTACCAATCCATCAATCACACCATTATATTGAACCAAAGAAAACTAATTTTGCTGTAAAACAGCCTATGAAAAATATTTTTATTGTATCATATGTTTGAAAGAGTGAAGTTTGATTTTTAAACCTTTGTGAACAAGAGGAATTGACTGACGCTGTATCGCAACCCAATCGTGTCATTTACCCTTAGGCGTCTCTCTCGAACAAAGTGAGTGTTCCACTGGCCTCCGGGGGCATATTGTTTTCAATACCTGGTAACCTTGATGGCATCATTAACACATTGTGTATTATACACTTCGACGTTCATTTTTTTTCTTTTTTGGGTCTAGGATTTTGTTCTCAATCCTTACTCATTTTTATCATAAATGGACATGAATTTTGCATCAATGATACAGAGACTACCCCCTTTTATATTGGTCCACGTGTCTTTCCGAAAGTAATAGAGATGGTGTTTATAGCTACGGTAGCAAACACCACCATTGTTGACATAACTCTCACTCTGTTTTTACCCATCTCTCTCTCTCTCTCTCTCTCTCAAAAAAAAAAAAAAAAAAATGTTGTTTGAAAGTTGAAACATTCAATAAATTGGATATTGAATGGAAGGTGCAAATGCATTTATGCAAAAGCAAGGCTTTGATTGAGTTCTTATCCCCTTTTCCTTATTAGTCTCTGAATTTCAGTTAAACAATGGACATAAATTGAGTGCTCATTTCTTGGCTAACGTATGGAATATGCATTAAAAAAACAAAAGACTAGATAGATCATTAGTTTTATACCATGGAATTTTATGTTACATTTCTTTTGATCGGCTATATTTTATGTACATAACATAGCAGGCGACCAAATTGAAACACTTTTATATATTGGGGATTAAATTGATACAATTTAAATTTTGAAAACTAAATGACAAAAAAAGCTTATATTTTGAGGACTAAAAATATAATTAATTTAATAAAAAATAAGACATGTAACGGGGACAAGTGTCGGTATGAGTGTGAAGTTGACATTTTTGGAATAAGAAAAAAGAAAATATCAAGGTTAAAATTGTAAAAAAAAACTCTAGATTATGGTAATCACACTAACAAAGGCAATCTCTTTCAAATAGACTATTCAATTATTGCCATATTCTACCATTACCTAAGAGATGAGAATTCAATTAATGTTGTCCATTCTAACTTAATTGAAGTTTAGATCCCACAAGGACAAAGGGGATAAACAAAAATTAATGATAGAAAAATTGATTTTACATAATTTATTTTTACATGACACTAAATGCATACATCTTCAATCCTATGGTTGAGAGATCAACACCCAATTAATGTCTATTCTTGCTTGAATGAAGATTGAAGGGGTATAAATTTTTTGAGGATTGAGGGTGTGTTTCATCTTTCACACACAAAGATGGCACAAAATAGAGTGAGAAATATGGTAATAGTGGCGGTGTTGACAATGCTATCTGTAATTGTCGTTCATGCTGACCAAAGTGGTTCTGATAGTGAGTTCATAGCAAGGTACACTCTTTTGAGAAGGCCTATGAGCGTTCATGCTGACCAAAGTGGTTCAAATAGCGAGTTCATAGCATGGTACGCTCGTTTGAAAAGGCCTATGTGCGTTTACAAATCTAATAGGACGTGTGTACTGAAACCCCCACTAGATGAAAGTGGATCGGAGCTTCACGACTGAATGGATTGTCCAGGAATTGAGAACCTGCAACACAGAATATCTTTAAAGCTGCTCGGCCGGGGTTTGCTGAAAAGCCCCTCCGGTGTGAGAATGAGTGATTGGAGAAGATAAAGAACTCTCTCTAGGTGTAGAGAGAGGAAAGGAAAGAGTGTATTCAGTTATGTTTAAGTGAGTAGAGTTGTTATGAGATGAGATTGGATTAGATACCTTTAATGTGAAGAGAGTAAGGCTTTATATAAAAGACTTTGTTTGTTGCCTAAGATGGTTTCATGGAGCTTTGGTGTTTCAAGGCTTCCCTTAACATTGCTCAAGGTAGGGGACCTCAAGGTAGTTGACAATGGATGCATGTGCTCATTGTGACCATGCATATAACAAAATCACATTTCCTGTGCTAATTGCTTCCGCAATTCTAGGGGGAAGGAACTAGCTGAGGTAGCAGCCTGCACATGCATGTATTCATAGCTTTCACGTTTCTCTGAGAGGTTCCCTCAGCTTGGTACCGTTGTGCCTCGGCTTGGCCTTTCGTAAGACTGCTTGTAGAGATGGGCTGGCCCATTTAGATGTTTTTGAGCCCATTTAGATGTTTTTGTGTGGGTTCAACCCACTTTGATTTTGATGATGGGTTCGGCCCATCAGTTCGGTCCACAGATTAAGTTCAGTAGCTCGGCCCAGCCCAGCATTGCGGTTGAACTGGCCTTTCCACTGCGAGTTGGGGCCAAGTGCTTGAAGACTTGGGAAGATTGTTTTTCATGGAGATGTGCTCAATTGACTGACCCACACATTCGCCTGATCCACTTGGGTTTGGGCTTAGCGGATTGGACCGGCCCAAGGCTTGGATCTGATCCGTTTCATTTTTTGCCCCTTGAGGGTGTAATTCTGAATTTGCCTCAAATTTCCTCTATGGTACATCCAGAAAGACTAGGTTGCTTGAATTTCAGAGTATTGTGAATGTGAATGGAAGTGGTGAAAATAACAACAAATCAGAAGTTGATGTTACTTATAACCGAGACCAGCGGGATATAATGAAAAAACTCACAATTAGTGATATACAAGGGGGCAGTCTTCATATTGGTTCAATTGTATTCAACAAGGAAATTCTCCCGCAAATGACTGATGAGCAACGACAAATCCTAAATCGATCCAAAAAATTGAAAATTGTTGTCTTTGACGTTGATAAAGGAGTAGTTCATGAGTTGAAGTTAAATAGGTACGGACAAAAATATTATTCCATTTCGATCCAATGGACCTCTGAATTTGTTCGACGAAGAAACCTCAAGGTATTGCGCTGGGTTAATAATCAAATGCAATTTACCAAGTTTAGCCAAAAGAGAAGCAGTGTGATATACATTTTTTAACTTGAAAAAAGTGAGAACAATCTGGCACATTTGGGATGAAGTTTTAGTTACATAAATAATGGTTATTGGGAAGAATTAATGTCCCAAGTTCACTTGTCTTGGTTGTGCTAAAGTTTAATAGCATTATGGTTTCATTTTGAAAAAATAAAAGTAAAAATATTGGTACTAGTCTACCAAGATTTTATTCCAACTCAAGTTAACTTGTTATTAGTTGAGTTTAAAGTATACCTTTGATAGTATAGTTGAATTGATGCTTTTAGTTATGTTTAGTTAGCCTTCTATGATTTCGCCTCTTCAACTGGTTAAGTGGTTCACTATTTCAGAGATATGATTAGGACACACAAACACGTTTCTAAATTTGCTTTGTCAAAAAAACAAAAAATAAAAACCCTGCGCATGCATTTATCATCAATGACATGCAATACTACTATTCAAATAGTTGTGACCATTCACATCACTTTCTGATTTGTTAGAGTGTTTTAGGTTATGGATGTGATGCATTTGGCTCTTTGATGGTAACTCTTTTGATAATATTATCAAATTTCATCCAATTGACTAATCAACATGGGTATAATGTTATTGGTACAATTTTTTCATACTAATAAGGTCAGTTGTAATTTTGGCAATTATCATCAAAAGATTGGTCTAATTTGCCTCCATGAAAAGTGGGCCTCCAACAAATATAATAAAATCATGTTCATTCATATGAATTCTATGTCCGATTTCTATGTTCATAGATCGACTGTTCTTTGAACCATTGTGTGATGACACCGTGAGCTCATTCTTCGCAAAATGATGAATGAACAAGGTTATAATAATATGATAGGGCTTCTTGGCCTTCGTGGGTCAATATGAAAATGAGAAAATTACATTTCAATTTCAAAGGAAGTTGAATGTCATGGACTTTAAGCCTACGTTTTGGAATTGAATATAGTTAAGAAAATTAGGTTAATGAACAAGTCATGTGTGCTTATATTAATTTTTTTTCCCCAAAGAAAGGGTCTTTCATTGTCAAGGAATACTTCTAGTAGTGCCTACATTAACTTTATCTAGTTAGAATGTCCTTTTTATCATAATAAAGCCAAGATACTCATCTTTTAAGTTTGGAATTGTATCTCATTAGGATATTCAAAACGACGATTGAGTTTTACTTTGTCAACTCTCATTAACAAATCCTAATCGACAAGATCATAATAAACCTTAACCTTAGAATCGTGAAATAACTCAATATATCTAAGGACACAAAAGTACAAAAATCTAATCAAAATAGACCAAAATACAAGTACTGGGTCGACCTACCATTCGTCTATTAATTGGGTCATGCATATCGCCAAC
This sequence comes from Camellia granthamiana, assembly GCA_036172215.1. Classification (NCBI taxonomy): domain Eukaryota; kingdom Viridiplantae; phylum Streptophyta; class Magnoliopsida; order Ericales; family Theaceae; genus Camellia; species Camellia granthamiana. The sequence goes on along the minus strand of CM069909.1, from coordinate 85,417,779 downwards.
ATGCAATAAACATCATGCATATCCATGCTTAATCTGCCCCCTCCATTTTCATAGGGTTGGCTTCGTCCCTAGCGATGTTATATGTTTATAATACCGTATTGCTGAATTTTTTTTTACATAAATCGACCTATAATAAACCAAAAAAAAAAAAAAAAAAGCCAGTATGCATCCACATCACTATGAAACTCAATGCCAAAAAATTTGGTCCCTACTTGACAAAAGACAACACACAACCCATATTATACACAATTTTTTTGGCAATTGTGTTTGTCCAACAGCCTCCAAAAGAGAAAAGTTCCAAAGAAATGACAGGTCAAATTGCAATCGCTTGAAATGTTGTTTGTCAATTCTACAAAAATAGAGAGATGATGCAAGTTTTGAGCATAACAGTTTGGCTTTTTTTGTGTGTTGCTACACTTCAAAACCTAACATCAATTGATTGATAGGGAAATAATCAAATTAAAGAAAAGTATAAAATAATTCTTGAACACCTTATCTTTATATATGTTGTGTTTTGTTTTAGCAAGGAAAAGGAAAAGATGTAATCTAATTTATTGGGACAAGTTGGGCCCTTTTGAAACCTAATTTTCTCAGTTACGTCCAAGGAATCAAGATCTCTGTTTCATAATTAATTATTGTGAGCAAATTTGATAAATAACTCAATATTTTAAAAGGGTAATTTTACAATGCTCCGCTTGTCAAAAAGAACAAATAAAAATAAAAACAAAGAGGAAACTCTACTGTGCTCCAAAAGTTGTTCCAAATTTTTTATTAGAAAACAACTAAATCAGATCGCTTAGGGGCAATTTAGAAAGTTAGTTAAAAGCTAATTTTAACTAGTTAAAAGCTAGTCAAAAAAAGTCAAAAAGTCAATTTTTAACCGACTTTCCAAATCACCTTTGAGCGAGAAATTGTTTGAAGGCTCTTTTCGTTAGGTTTGTTCAATAATATCATCTCTCTCCTTAGCATTCTCAATCTAGACATTTTAAGCAATCAATTAACCTCAAAATTGTGGGGGGCTCATCATCCATGTATCAATATTTAACAGTCATTGACTCATTGCTTAAGAAATATTCCAACTTAAACCACACGAAATGATTTTGAAAATTAGAAAGCAACTTCAACATCATGATATTCAATCAATAAGAAAGATATAAATTCATTTTGTTTTATTTTTTTCTTATCTCGATCTACAAGAAATGGCATTATCAACGACTAAGATATGGATTTATTTAGTACATTCATGTGGATCGGCTTTTTTTTTAAAAAAAAGTACATCTAATTTAATTTTAATTAGAGATTGAGAGAGTTAAATTAAATACAACCTCCCCAAAGGTAAGGGACTGCGTTTTAATCATAAAACTAGTAGGACTAATGATTTTAATTATTAAGGGTAAACACGACATTACATAACACATGAACCAAGTTGTCTAATTTTTTTTTTTTTTTGAACGTAAAAAAAGAATGTTTTGAGGTGTTATCACTGCATTTGTAGGCTCAGGCTCCGAGATAACTGATTGTTAGTCTGATTTAACTCAATTTATAGGAAGAGACCTACCACCGAGGCACCAACGAGGCTTAACCATATGCCACATACGAGCTCAGAATTCGATCCGAGTATAGAGTAAGATTTCCGCAGAGAACTACTAGAATTATCCAACATTTCACTCTCTCAAGAGTCGGACTTGAATCACGCCTATGAAGAAGAATGCCTTCTCCGCTAGGCCACCATCCCGTGGTTAAATTGTCTGATTCAAGAATGGAATTAACGTGGTGGGGTCACATCGTTCCATCTCAATCGGAGACCTAATTTTATTTCTTTATAATTCTGTTTTTGTTTTTTAGTTCGGTCAATAATCAAATCTTCAACACATAATAAGGTACATTTTGGTTTTAAACGTGTTTTTTTGTGTGCTTTTAATGGAAAGTATGAGCACTTTATTTATCACTTTTGTCTATTACTTTAAATCAACTATCATTTTGGCTACCCACTTCAAAAAGCTATAAATCTTGTGTATTTCATGTTAGGAAAATATAATATATAATATATATGTATATATATTAACCCAAAAAAATTAGACATAAAGATGTGACATATATATTCATTAATTCTGGATTCTACTATCTCCAAAAATTATAAATATATATATATATATATATGTATATCAGTACTCTTAGTATTTAGGAGTATAAATGAATCGAGTAGTAAATTATTTAAATTTAATTTAAAACTTTAACAAGTGTTAAAAACGTGTTTAAACTTAGATTATTTATTATTCAAACTTATACAAAACTAACTTTAATTGAGCCAACCACAAATTGAACTTGAATAACTTAATTTTTTTTTATAATAAATATAAACTTATTGAACTCAATATGAGTAAATATAAAAAAAAAAAATTAACAAATTTCAAAATATATATAAATTTAACTTATAAAACAAACTGATTTCAAATATATATTTACCACAAAAAAAAAAAAAAAAAACCCGGTCTCAAATATATTTTTAAATAGTCCAACATGAGGCAAACTCAAATCACTAGTCTATTTGTGTATCACATGGAGCATGAGAATTATCTCACTCCAAGATTTTAATGGCTGCAAAATCGTAATCACACAATGAAAAGATTAGTCACTACCAATATGATTAGTGTTTTTTTAAATTTTCTGCAATATTAAATTCATTTTTTGACTTGAGATTGACCTCCATGATAATCCCAAGGCTCCATGGTAGGTCCTCCCACTACCTTTGGATAAGGTTTAAAAGTACATATATAAGACCATCCATGAATTTTACTAAGAAAAATGCTACCAATTTATGTTTATAGATTCTGAATTTATTTTAAATATATTTGTGTGGTGAAAATTAAGAGGCCATTTAGGAACATCAATAAAAAGTTGAAAGTCAAAAGTCAATTTTTAATTCATTTTTGGTCACATCACATCTCTTAAAAAAAAGTTTAAAAAGTTAAAAAAAATTATAAAGTCAGCTTTTAACTATCTTCACAAAACACTCCTAAATTGATGAATCATGAAGTCCATATAAAATAAATTTGTATTATTTATTTCTTTTTTTGGATAAATTCTGAGTTGATAAGAATAAACTTATAGGATTGTTGTTTTACTAAAATGTGAATTTCATAGCTGCTCTGTCATTGTCATTGTAGTTTCAATTGAATTAGATTTGTCATTTAATTTTTTATAATTTGTGTTAACTTAGTTTAATTAATAATATTCATTAAGAAATTAAAAAAATTAACAAAAAACAAGTCAATACAAAAAGGAATGGACTATTTTAAATTGAGTAATTCTATTTATACATTATAAATTATTTCAGTACATACTATATTTTTATTTTCTTAACTACGATTTTATCCTTCTAGAAAATTATCATTTCCGGCAAGCACACCAATATAATAGTTATAATATTTATAAAATAATTATTTCAGTACATACTAATGACGCGTAACCCAATTCATTTTCTATTTGCTCAACCATCAAAATTTCAGAATATTCCTTAGGCCGCCCTCAATCTTATAATGCTTTTCCACAATGGAAAACATTATTAGAGTGAGTTTCACTTTATTGCCGAAATGTCGATAAATTCATCATTTGTTATTTAATTTAATTTTACAAAGTATTTTCATTTAAATAATACACCTATGAATATTTGGATTCCTATCCACTTAAACAAAATAAAAATTATGAGATTGGCTAGACATGCAATTAACAATAATATATAATACATATTTTGGGTTATTGAGTTTGTTAATTATTCATTGTAAAAACAATAAAATATATATATATATATAGTTGGGATGATGGAAGCAATCAATAATGGAGGATTTGAAAAGGAGAAAGATGAGAGAGCTAGGGTGGATGAGGAAATCCATCTGTATGCCATGCCTCATCTACATACTTTTCTTGGTGGGTAACTCATTTTTTTTTTTTTTTTCTTTTTGTCACACTTTCTAGGTTGTGTGTGCATGCCAAGAAAGTGTGGGAAAATGGTAGCCACTAGGGGACATGGTGGGATGACTGTTTTAGTTGACTAAGTCTAGTCAAGAATCTATACTTGTGATTTTTTGAATTTGTGCATGGTAGTTTTAAATAAATAAGAATATCTATTATAATCGACAATATAAACATATATTAGAATGTCGACTAATGTATCTAGAAGTTCAAAATTTACCCTTATAAATATTAGTTTGAGAAGTTTGAAATTTTGATAGGTATATATAGACTAATATTTATAATTTTGTTGGGCATGCAAGAAAATTAAAAGAAAAATTACAATTTAGTGATATTTTCATAAAATAATTACAGATTTATAAAAAAAATTAAAATTTTAATTATTAATATTTGTAAAATTTATCATTGATCTAATTTTTTTATATGTTAAACTTATATTGAATTATAATTTCTCCAAAATTAAACATAGAGTGGGTTTAGTGGCAACATTTTGGATGTAGTGAATTCGACCGTTTGTTGGCATGTTGGCTTATCTCTATGTTCATTGTGTCTATTATAATGTCAAAGTAGGACAACTTTTCAGGTTTTACATTAGTTGGGTAGGTGAAACTTTAGTTATAATTGTGAAACTAAAGGACATGATTTGCCAAAGCCAGACCAAGGATTTCATTAAATAGAAGATGTTAATTACAATTGAATCAGAGAGCTTTGTGTCATGTAATAAACTACTATATAGGTACGAAAATAAGAAAATATAATAAAATATAAAATGCGATGTCAGCTTAATAACTTGTCTGATGTGTTTGCCTCATGTACGGGGGTGAAATATCCTTTGCTCTCCGTACGCCTTGAACGTCAAGCTTCCGTCAACGGCGTCTATCTCTGCAACACAAAAACGGTGAGCTGCCCGGCGGTGGTGTGCCGGAAAAACCCTCTGACGCTCAAGTCAGTTCACTGAGGAAGAAAACAATGAGAAGAGAGAGAGAGCTTGTGGGAGTGAGTTCGCGTACCTGTTGCCTTCTTCTTTCCCTCTACTTGTAGGCTGGCCATGCAGCCCAAGATCGTGCGCGCACTACCTCTGCTGTCCTTCCCTGGACAGGTGGCAGCGTGCGCCTCTCACCACCTTACGCGTGTAATGGTTTTGTCATTCTTCCAGTACATACAGAGCTTTTCTAACGGTATGGAGGCGTTCGTGGAGCAGATGTCCTCTCCTTCACGCCATTGGCCCAGGTGGCACCCTTGACCGAGGTACCACGACCGGCCTAACACTTGGTGGAAAATTACCATCACATTCACTGAACCATGCTATGTGCCACCGACCTGCGACTTGGGATCGGGCGAGAACTTATCCTCCTAGGCCAAGCTATTATCGACCGGTTCATCGTGATCGGCCGGTTGCGAGGCTTGCCGACCTCCATCCGTCTTATCTCCGACCTCGGTCACACGCAATCGCCTCACCTTGGCTGGACGGCCGGAGGCATGCCGGCCTGGACGCGTCCTCCGTGTAACCCGGTCAATTCTTCAGCTCGGTTGCGATCTCCATTGTGAACTTCGCCCTGCACGAGCGACATACAGCTCGGCCCTCAAGAGGTCACTGGTTGACCTCGCCCCCCGAGCAAGACTGACTGCTCGGCCGTTTCGACCATCCATCCTGCTCGGTGCCGCGTAGTCCGTGACGCTGGACGTTATATCTTGCTCGGCCGTACTGTCTGATGGAAATCTTCCCTCTCACCTCATGTGTTTGTTGGTTTGATTAAGTTAAAAATTATTTTTAAGATTTGGAATATATAAAATCTTGTTGGAACAATCTTCACTATATTTAAACGTTTTAATTCTATTGTGTACAAAACAACAATTAGAATTTAATTCTATAAAGAAAAGGAGAGAATTTGTTTGATTACAAAAATCAAACTCAAAATAAAAATAAATAAATAAATAAAAACAGATTTTATTTTGTTACAAAAACAAAATTAAAATCTGATTTAAATAAACAAATAAAAACAAAATATAATTTAACAACTTACTTGGTTAAATTCTTCGAATAACTTTCTGATCAAGTCCAGTGTTTAACACTGTGTCCTTAAGATAGATTCGTCCTCTCCACGGTGCTTTCAGAAATTTGGACGTCTATCTCCCAGGATGAAATGATCTTGTCAACAATTAAATGCAGCACTACAATTTAATTGTTCGGCGAACACACTAAGTGTTTACACTATTTCTTTCAGAAATAAAATGCAGCAATATGGCAGAGATTTAAAGCAGAAGATGGAGTACGAAAATTGGTGTGTTAATCCAAATGGGAGGCTGGTCTATTTATAGATGTAAAGGTGGCTGTTGGATTTGAATTGAACAGGTATGAAACCTGTTGGGTTTGAAATTTAAACAGATTTGAATCTGTTGGGTTAAATATTCAAACAAATAAAAAAGGGAAAGGGCCCTGTTTGGATGAACAAAAAATCCAAACCAGTTTAATTCTGTTTGAAAACGGGAAGGGCCTTGTTTGGATAAACAGAAATTCCAAACTAATTTAATTTTGAATTCTGGATTAAATTCAAATATTTTTGGCCCAAAAAGATTAGTATTGGGCCGAACAAGCGGCCCAACCCAACCACACACCACGCACCCGCACCCGCGCCCAGGCCCAGCCCAGCCCGCGGCGGCGCGCGCGCGCGTGTGTGGTGATTTTTGAGTCCAATGGGTCTAACCCATTTTGCCCATAACCTCTCCCTCTAAAACACTTGGGTACCCCTTGGGGTACACCCCAAGTACCAAACCCAAGCCTTATAAACCCTTTCAAAACCTCCCACCAAATCAATGTGGGACAAGCCTTATTCAAACAATAAGGAATTTCCACCAAAACTCCATTTCCATGGAGCACACTTTGGCTTCAATTTCCCATTCACTCAGTAATGGTTTTAAGCAACCAAATATACCACGTGAATCATAACGCGGCATAGAACGCGTTACCACTTTAACCCGTGTAAAATGACGCACGGGGCCCACTTAAAAATTAGACCAAACTTAGGATAAAATTCTGGTTTTACCCAGAATTTATAACCATTTCCAACAATCCCCCACATGAATGGAATTTGATGACAACGGAAATGCAACAATATGCAGATTTATCGAAAGAGTATAAGTCGAAAATATCTTGCATCAGGATAGGTAGTTTTCGGCCTTGAACCTTCCCTAGTGATAACCTATCGGACTTATTGGCTAACCAATGGACGCGATGCCTTGAATTGTTCAGCCGTTTGTGTAAGCCAAGACAATAGATTTCACACAAAATATCTTCTAACACATCGTGGTTCTCACTGTTGTGTTCATTTTGGCCTTAAACGCACCTGGTTTTCATGAGTGTTTCTAGAAAATGTAGCCTCTTTCATTCTCATAGAACCGGCCCCAGTTCAACACTCATATAGGTGATTCTTATTGTGAGTATCTCCTTATACTCGTCTTGATTTTATGCCTTAATCAAGATATAAGTAATCATTAAAAGCAAAGCTTATCCTTATACCCCTGCAGACAACATATGTTGCAGATATCACTCTCACCATAGGAATGGGTAGGGAATTTGAATCCCTTGGTGATTTCTGGCGAGCCATACATAACTTAGTTGTCCCTTTGAACTTAGTTCTTGGGATCTCCAGTCATATAAGTAGGGTTACCATTATGACGACTCTTATGTAATAGGCTTTAATCCCATCCCCTTAGATGACCTATACACTAGCTCTTTTGTCAAACCTTTTGTTAACGGATCCGCAATATTCTCTTTAGATTTTATATAATCTATTGAAATTATTCCGTTTGACAACAATTGCCTTACGGTATTATGTCGACGAAGAATATGTCGTGATTTACCGTTATACATATGATTCTGTGCCCTGCCTATTGCAGATTGACTATCACAATAAATGCAAATAGCTAGCACAGGTTTTGGCCACATTGGAATTTCTTCTAAGAAGTGACGAAGCCATTCTGCTTCTTCACCTGCTTTGTCTAAAGCAATGAACTCGGATTCCATTGTGGATCGTGCGATGCAAGTTTGTTTCGTGGACTTCCAAGAAACAGCAGCGCCTCCTAGAGTAAAGACATATCCATCAGATGTTTTAGTAATTTTCATTCCTAATATAACATCTGCGACCCCCATATCTTTCATATCAAATCTTTTGTTAAGCATTTGCTTAGTTGATTTGATCATGTTTTGACTGCTTCCAATGATAAGCATGTCATCCACATAAAGACAAACTATGACATATCCTTGGTCAGTGTTTTTAACATAGACACATTTGTCACATTCGTTTATCTTAAATCCATTAGTAAGCATTGCATGATCAAATTTTTCATGCCATTGCTTAGGTGCTTGTTTTAATCCATAAAGGGATTTTACAAGTCGACAAACTTTCTTTTCTTGCCCTGATACAACAAACCCTTCAGGTTGTTCCATATAGATCGCTTCATTTAGATCACCGTTTAAGAAAGTTGTCTTAACATCCATTTGATGAATTTCTAAATTAAACAACGCTGCTATCGCAATAAGCATGCGAATGGATGTTATTCTTATCACAGGGGAATATGTGTCAAAATAGTCTAGACCTTCCTTTTGTCTATAACCTTTAACTACAAGTCTTGCTTTATACTTGTCAATTGAACCATCTGCTTTCATTTTTCTCTTAAATATCCATTTATATCCAAGAGGTTTAGAACCTGGTGGAAGATCCACCAATTCCCAAGTATGATTTTGCATAATGGATTCAATTTCATTATTTACAGCCTCTTTCCACAAAGGTGCTTCAGGACCTGTCATTGCTGCCTTAAAGCTTTGAGGTTCATTTTCTAACAAGTATGTCAGAAAATCTGGACCAAAGGATTTTGATGTTTTCGCTCTCTTACTTCGTCTTGGTTCATCATCAGTTAAATCCTTTTGGTCGAGATCATTTCTAGTCTCTTGTGTTTGATTGTCATTAGTCTCTTGATTTTGTGTACAATCATAAGTTCTTTTCTGTGAATTTAATTCCTGTCCTTTCTTATAAGGTAAGACATGTTCAAAAAACACAGCATTTCTTGACTCTATAATAGTGTTCACATTTATATCAGGTATTTCTAATTTATAAGTCAGAAATCGATATGCACTACTATTCTGAGCATAACCAATAAACACACAATCTACTGTTTTTGGTCCAATCTTAGTCTTTTTAGGAACAGGAACTTCAACTTTTGCCAAACACCCCCACACTTTTAAGTATTTGTAGGAAGGTGGTCGACATTTCCACAATTCATAAGGAATGCTTTTAGTTTTCTTGTGGGGTATTCTATTAAGAACATGATTAGCAGACAATATTGCTTCCCCCCACAAGTTCTGTGGTAAGCCTGAACTTAGTAACATGGCATTCATCATTTCTTTTAGGGTTCTATTCTTCCTTTCAGCAATTCCATTTTGCTGTGGAGAATAAGGAGCTGTAGTTTGGTGAATAATGCCATGTTGTGCACAAAATTCATTTAATGGTGCATCATATTCACCACCCCTATCACTTCTAACCATTTTAATGGTTTTACCAAGTTGATTTTCAACTTCTGTTTTGTAGAGTTTAAACATTTCTAAGGCTTCATCTTTACTTCTAAGTAAATAAACATAACAATATTTTGTGCAATCATCGATAAATGTTATGAAATACTTTTTGCCTCCTCTAGTTTGAATAAATTTTAGATCACATACATCAGTATGAATTAAATCTAGAGGTTCGATTTTTCTTTCAACCGATTTAAATGGAGCCTTAGTTAGTTTCGCTTCTACACAAACTTCACATTTATGATTAGGATTAATTTCAAACTTTGGTATATAATTTAAACCAATTAATCTACGCAAAGCATCAAAATTCACATGTCCTAATCTACCATGCCATAAATTTGACTCAAGAATATAAACAAAAGATGTGTTATTCTCATTCATAGCAACTTTTGGTACAATAGTCATTACATTCAACTTAAAGAGACCATCACTCATGTATCCCTTACCAACATACATACCACTCTTTGTTAATACAAATTTATCAGACTCAAAGACTAGTCTAAAACCATTTTTACTTAACAAAGAACCAGAAACTAAATTCTTCCGGATGTTAGGTACATGCAGTACGTTGTTGAGGGTCAGTTCTTTTCCTGATGTCATCTTCAAGATCACTTTCCCTTGTCCAGCCACAGCAGAAGTAGAAGAATTTCCCATAAAAAGTTGCTCACCATTTGCAGCCTCATTGTAGGTAGTGAACATCTTCTTGTCCGCACATATGTAACGAGTTGCTCCTGTGTCAACCCACTACTCTTTGGGATTTCCAACCAAATTAGCCTTAGACACCACAGTAGAGAGGTTGATGTCATTCACTCCATCAGAAATGTAATCCAATTCTGTTACATTGGCCTGATTGGTGGTCTTCTTACTTGTACTTCCATGATCCTTCTTCGGGCGGCGGCAGTCAGAAGCTCGATGTCCAGTCTTGCCACAGTTATAGCATTTCCCTTTGAACTTCTTGTTGCCAATGTTGTTGCCTTGTTTAGGACCATCTCCAGTAAACTTTCTCTTTTTGTTATGTGGTTTTTGAACTTGTTCAACCACATTAGCCTTGGACTCAATGGGATTTTTCTCATTCCTCTTTTCAGCCTTACGGTTATCTTCCTCAATTCTTAATCTTACAATCAACTCATCCATGGTCATCTCTTTGCGTTTATGTTTTAAATAATTTTTGAAATCTTTCCAAGCCGGTGGTAACTTTTCCACTAAAGCAGCGACTTGGAAAGACTCGCTAAGAGACATACCTTCTGAATGAATATCATGCAAAATTATCTGAAAACTTTGAACTTGAGATATTACCGTTTGGGAGTCAACCATAACGAAGTCTAGAAATTTACCGACGACAAATTTCTTTGTGCCGGCATCCTCTGTCTTGTATTTCTTCTCCAAAGAATCCCACAATTCTTTTGCTGACTTCAGAGGACTGTATACATTATACAGCATGTTGTCAAGGCCATTGAGGATGTAGTTTCTGCACAGGAAATCTGAATGTTTCCAAGCATCTACAGCGGCAACAACTTGCCGATCACTTTCACCCTCTTTAAGTGCTGGAGCCTCTTCATGGAGAAACCGGGCCAAATTAAGAGTTGTAAGATAAAACAGCATCTTCTGCTGCCATCTCTTAAACTCGGTACCATTAAATTTTTCCAGTTTTTCTCCATGATTGATTGGTACATGAACATGGTTCTGGATAGGGACCGATGTTGGTGTAACAATAGGAGTACCACTGCCAGATGCAGTTTCAGTTGTAGTAGCCATAATCTCTGATTACAAAAATCAGGAAAAATTAAAACACAAATTAATTTTCTAGTTACTAAAACCAGAAAATAAATTATAACATAAAATAATTTTATTTTCCTTGCTACTAAAACTAGAAAAATAAAATACCAAAATTATTTTCTGTAACACCAAATAATATTCTGCAATTGTTAATGACACCAGTATCGTACTACTAGTTGTCAAAGAAAAGAGACAGTATATTACTACTATCTGTCAAATAGTATAAATCACTATTTGTTTTTCCAACCAGAATATTACTTTGAAAAACAGAAAATTAAATATAATGAAGATACCAAAAAGGAATATGTCTTAAGATTGTTGGAACAATCTTCACTATATTTAAACGTTTTAATTCTATTGTGTACAAAACAACAATTAGAATTTAATTTTATTGTGTACAAAACAACAATTAGAATTTAAAGAAATAAAGAAAATGAGAGAATTTGTTTGATTACAAAAATCAAACTCAAAATAAAAATAAATAAATAAATAAAAATATATTTTATTTTGTTACAAAAACAAAATTAAAATCTGATTTAAATAAACAAATAAAAACAGAATATAATTTAACAACTTACTTGGTTAAATTCTTCGAATAACTTTCTGATCAAGTCCAGTGTTTAACACTGTGTCCTTAAGACAGATTCGTCCTCTCCACAGTGCTTTCAGAAATTTGGACGTCTATCTCCCAGGTTGAAATGATCTTGTCAACAATTAAATGCAGCACTACAATTTAATTGTTCAGCGAACACACTAAGTGTTTACACTATTTCTTTCAGAAATAAAATGCAGCAATATGACAGAGATTTAAAGCAGAAGATGGAGTACGAAAATTGGTGTGTCAATCCAAATGGGAGGCTGGTCTATTTATAGATGTAAAGGTGGCTGTTGGATTTGAATTAAACAGGTATGAAACCTGTTGGGTTTGAAATTTAAACAGATTTGAATCTGTTGGGTTAAATATTCAAACAGATAAAAAAGGGAAAGGGCCCTGTTTGGATGAACAAAAAATCCAAACCAGTTTAATTCTGTTTGAAAACGGGAAGGGCCTTGTTTGGATTAACAGAAATTCCAAACTAATTTAATTTTGAATTCTGGATTAAATTCAAATGTTTTTGGCCCAAAAAGATTAGTATTGGGCCGAACAAGCCTAACCCAACCACACACCACGCACCCAGGCCCAATGGGTACCCCTAACACTTGGGTACCCCTTGGGGCACACCCCAAGTACCAAACCCAAGCCTTATAAACCCTTTCAAAACCTCCCACCAAATCAATGTGGGACAAGCCTTATTCAAACAATAAGGAATTTCTACCAAAACTCCATTTCCATGGAGCACACTTTGGCTTCAATTTCCCATTCACTCGGTAATGGTTTTAAGCAACCAAATATACCACGTGAATCACAACGCGGCATAGAACGCGTTACCACTTTAACCCGTGTAAAATGACGCACGGGGCCCACCTAAAAATTAGACCAAACTTAGGATAAAATTCTGGTTTTACCCAGAATTTATAACCATTTCCAACAAATCTTAATTCTAATACTATGTAAGACATATGACCTAACTTCCACCCATACTTTGGAGGATACAGGATATGACATGCAATCCAACTTCCACCTTAATGATTTGTTTGGTTGGAAGATTTGAGGAGGGATTTGGAAAGGAAAGGGAAAGGGAAAAGGTGTGTGAAACTATGTGAAATTTAGGCATATTTTATTCTCATTTCACCTACCTTTTCCATTTCCCTTTCCAAATCACTCCTTAAATCCCCCAACCAAACACAGCATGAGTTGGGACATATATGATTTTGGTTTTGATATAATGTAAGACATGCAACTTAACCCCCATTTAAAATTGTTGTTTGTTATAATCGAACTCAATAATCAGTCACATATGTTTGTCAAATTCAGGTTTTAAGCTCAAAAATCATCACTAAAATGAATGTCTTGCCTCCTCTTAAAAATTTATCTTAAACATCACACATTCAATATTGAGTCTGATTTTATGGGTTCCATATCTGTTGGCTTATTTTTCCTATGAAGGAAAATATCATAAATGTGAGCGTGCTAGCAAGGATTAAAAAATCTTTACAGATTAAATTCAAGTCAATTATCAAGCGATAGGATTAAATTCAAGCCAATTATCAAGCGATTGCGTTGACGGTTCTTTTGCCTCAACAAAGAGGACTTCAAAATTGTCAAGTGTAGAGAAAAGAAAAATTAAAAGAAGAATGAGGCAGACGAAGAAAGATGATTGAGTAAACAATCAAAGTAATAATTACTTACCTCTACTCCTATGCTTTGAAAAGGAAGTGTATAAGATGCTTCGAAAAGGAAACGCTGAAAATAAATGTTTCGAAATATAAATTTATATTAAACTACTCCTAAGATAAGAAAAATAACAAGAAATATTGAAATCAATTGTCTTTGATTTAAATTCTGGATCTTTTACAGTGTAGCCATGAATGGCTATTTATAGACAAATATTTGTAGGAAAAAACTTCTAATAATAACTACCTAACAAACACCTAAAACTACCAACTCTTCCATCTTCATTTCCATAATTCCACATATCCCTCCATGTCTTCATAACTTCCTTCAACCTCCACTTCATGCTCCATGTTCTCCACTTTGTTCTCCATTATCTTTCCACATTTTATAACTTCTCATAACCTCCAAATGAGTAGAAGGGTGCCACATGTCCTGCAATTATATAAATAATAAATAATAATAAAATACAAATTTATGGTGCCAACAATATCTTAAGGGATAGTTAATATACTTTTTAAATAAGGATCTACTATTATAAATTAATCATAAATTGTGTTTTATTTGCACTCTTACTCTTATTAGTCCGTGTGAATAAAACCATTTTCTACAATGCTGCATAGTTTGATAGGTTTATGCCAATTCTGGAGTCTCTTATAATAAATTTTTTTTCTTTCTTTTTTATTGGAAATAATCGTTTCCAAAATCATAATCACTTTGACAATTTTTATGAATTGACTTCATCAAAAACAATACTATCATGTTGAATTTTGAATACCATCAAAGTAGTGAATTACGTAGGCATAATAATTTGATATCCAAGAATTATAATGACATTTTTCATCATACATTATTAAAAAAAGTCATTAATTGTTAATTTTTAACAATAATTTAAAAATTGTTAAAAAAATCACTAATTATAAGTTTCGGTGACAGTTTAAAAAATTCGTCATCATAAAAAATTACTAATTGTAAGTTTTAGTAACAATTTATAAAACCGTGACAAAATAATTGTCAATTTTTAGCCATATATGTAAAAAATCATCACAAATTTTTTTTATTTTTTATCGACGATTGTTCTAGGATTTATTTTTAATAGGACTTGATGAGAATTAAGTCAAACTATTAGGACCTATTGATAGTCTATTCAAATATAAATTAAGAAAAATTATAATTAAGTGATATCTTCTTAAAGTAATGATTATAAATTTATAAAAAAAAATTAAAATTTCCAATTATTAAAATTTATAAAATTTGCCATTTATTTATTTTTTAACTTAGACTGAGTTATTATTTACCCTATAAATTATACTACTTTGTAATTAAGGTGGCAAGTGGGAACTAGATCCATGGCCGTCCATTAGCATTGTAATGGTTTTCAAACTTGTAGTTGAGAATTTCCAACCGTTAATTAAGGATATCGAATTTAACATGTTATATCCTGCCGATGTCGACTAAATTCAGAGTCCAAAATCTAGTCAGAAAAACATGATGGATAGTTCACATACAACTCTTTTCTGTGAAAAAATTACATCTAAAATAAATTTAAATAATAATTATTTTGAAGCAATTACAAAACCCTCTCCAGTATTTGATTTTAGCTTTTAATTTTGTTAATTTAAATTTAAATTTATTGATTTATTTTCAATCTAAATTGTTCATCTATTTTTTTAAAATAAAACTAATGAAAAAATAATATTTTAAATATTAAACTATATTTTACAACAAGAGCAATACTACGTAACTCGAATTTGAATTTGTTTGAATCACTCGAGTTTTGACTTACTGAAAATTCGAGTGATTCAGACAAACTCAAATTCGAACTAACAAAACAATTATTTTTGTTACAACAATTCCAATATCTAACAAATAATAGTTGAGAAACACTTAAAACTATTTTGTGAATAAAATAAAATAATATTAAATTAATCATATTTTCTAATTACGTAAATTTATCACATTATGATATGATAATGTTAGTATGTTATAGTTAAATTACAATTAAAAGGGTTTGCTCATTCCATCAATTCAAACACCTAAATCTCTCTCTCACCACTCTCTAAATTCTGATTACTTGACCATTAGGCAAAATCCTAAGTTTTGTTTGGCATTTGATTTTTGGTTAAAAAAATACAAAAAGACAAAATTGACTACATAAGTCAATAAGATAAAATATCGCATCCAAACCATAATCATTACACTTTTTCTCTCACAAAAGTCAAAAAAGTAAAAAAAAATCAAACCAAACGAGACTAAGGGGTTGTTTGGGGTGTCCTAAATAAGTGTATTTTTTGCCTTTTTAGACTAAAAAATTGAGGTTGAAAATATGGATGTGTGGGTTAAATTTTTGACTTTTTATGGAAAAAATATGTAATAAAAAATTGTAAAAATTGATTTAAAGGGAAAAATTTGAATTGGGAGTTATGCAGACGTAATTATTGACTTTTGGTGAATAGTGTTAACTTTTTAACTTTTTGAGTAACTTTTTGACTTTTTGACTTTTTTACAAGTTCCCAAACTTGGCCTAAAAAAGTCAGGCTAAAAAAGTCCCGATACAAAAAAGTCAACTAAAAAAGCCAATGTCAAACGAAGACTTACGTAGCGTTTGAGTTTCTTTTAGACTCACAATTCCAATAAACAAATTTCAAAACTCATAACCAAACAAAACTTTTAAAACTCAATTCAAAAACTCCTTTTAAAACTCCATTAAAAAAAAAAATCAAAATTTTTTTATTTTATTTTGTTCTTTAAAACTATATTTTATTTTAAATTTTTTTTCAAAATTTTTTTTTTTCAGAAAAATATTATTTTATTATTTCAAGAAAAAATATTTTGTTATTTTTTTAAGTATTGACCAAATAATTTATTATGATTTAGATATATATGACGATCCAAAAGTTTTTAATATTTAAAAAATACTGAAAATATTTAAAACTTAAAATATTTACAAAATAAAAAATATATATATAAAATAAAAAGATAAAATTTTGTAAATATTAAATATTTAAAAAATACAACACACAAATGTAGTAAATATAATGCACATTAAAAAAATAAATAAATATTTACAATAAAAAATATTTACCCTAAAAAAATAAAAATATATATTTTTAAATGTCTAAAAAAAATAAACCCAAAATAATTTTAAAATACAACTCAAAGTTATCAGATAAATTCAAATGGCCTCATTTGAGAAGTTGATTATTTTTGTAGGTTATTTTAATTTTTAGTTATTTTAATAGATTAAAACATATGTGCTTGGAAAGATTATTGAATTTTTTATAATTAGATATGATATTTGTAAGAGAAAAAATAAAATGATTATAGATTTGATATGACATTTTACTTAATTAACTATTTTAACTTATTTTATTTTTTTCAATAAATTTTAACCTAAAAAGTTTTAAAAAAAAAAAAACTTTGCCAAACAAGATCACAATTAATGAATATTTAAAGTAATGTTATGTATATCAAATTTTTTGCCAAATAAATGATCAAATGTTTCAATGGGTGTGGAGTTTACAACCTCACATCCGTATGAGACATTTGATCATTTATTTTATAGAAATTTTGAGACCTATAACATTTTCTGAATATTTAGGAAAATGATTTGGAGCCCTAAAAATACCTCCCTAATCCCCCTAATTTCCAATTGGGCAACTGTTTCCTCTTTTTTTTTTTTTTTACTTGATATGGAAATTAGAGGGATTAAGAGGGTATTTTTAAGGGGATGTAGCAAGATCCGAATATTTATTCCTGGCTATTTATTGGGAGTATGTATACAGCTTTTATGATGTACCTGGAAGTACTGAATAATTACTGCGTGCCCGGACAGTTATGGAATCGGACGAAGGTTGCAAAAAAAGGCCAAAAACCGCATATGAGAAGAACATGAGTAGTGGGGTCCACAGTACCTGAAAAAGAGGCCCACTTCGAACGTGGCAAACAGGAATCATCAGGATTTGTCGTGTCCTAATCTTGGACCGCTCACACGTACGACAATATGGGTCCCATATTTGTCACGTTTCTCAAAGAAAAACTTACGTGGCATAAGGAGAAAAAAGGTCAGACACGTGGCGAATGCCGAGTTTGTCGGTTACTTAGAACCAAAATGACAGCCCCCCACGTAGCACCCCACGCAACCAATGCCAATCACTGAGTTTTAAACCTAAATTTCAGGAACAGAGCCCCTTGAAGTTCGCTGTCACACCAACTCCCTCTTCTCCGTGTAATTGTCTCTCTTTTAAGACTATTACTAAGGGTGTGTTTGGTAACGTTTACGTTTTCAGTTTATATTTACAAAAATTTTATAAACTGGTTTTTGTTTATTTTTTGAAAAACATAAACTACAAACGCGTTTGGTAATTGACAAAATGTTTAAAAAATTTTAAAAATATAAAAAAGAGTGAGAAATGGCAAGTGGCGGCGGAAGACGGTGGTGGAAAGTGGTGACGGTGGGTAGCTGGTGGTGGTGGGTGGTGGCGGGTGGGTCGTGGTGGTGGGTGGGTGGGTGTCGGTGGCGGTGGCGGGTGGTGGGTGGTAGCGGGTGGGTGGTGGTGGTGGTGGGTGGGTGGGTGATGGTGGCGGGTGGTGGGTGGTAGCGAGTGGGCGGTGGTGGTGGCGGCAGGTGGTGGTGGCAGGTGGGTGGCGGATGACGGGTAGTGGTGGTGGCGGGTAGGTGGTGGGTGGGTGATGGTGGCAGGTGGTGGGTGGTAGCGAGTGGGCGGTGGTAGCGAGTGGTGGGCGGTGGTGGCAGGTGGGTGGCGGATGGTGGGTGGTGGTGGGTGGTGGCGGGTGGATGGGTGGTGATGGTGTGTGGGTGGGTGACGGTGGCGGGTGGTGGGTGGTGGTGGCAAGTGGGTGGTAGGTAGGTGACGGGTGGTGGTGGTGGTGGGTGGGTGGGTGACGGTGATGGGTGGTAGGTGGTAGCGAGTGGGTGGTGGTGGTGGCAGGTGGGTAGCGGGTGGGTGGTGGGTGATGGTGGTAGTGGTGGTGATGAGTGGTGGTGGCGGGTGGGTGGCAGGTGGCTGGTGGTGGTGGTGGTGGTGGTGGTGACGGGTGGGTGGCAGGTGGCTGGTGGTGGTGGGTGGCTGGTGGTGGCAGGTGGTGGCAGGTAAGTGGTGAGTGGTGGTGGCAAGTAGGTGGCGGGTGGTGGTGGCGGACGATGGATGGTAGTGGCGGGTGGTGGGTGGTAGATGGCAGGTGGGTGGTGGGTAGTGGTAGTGGTGGCGGCAACGAGGAGTGGGTGGTGGTGGTGAGTGGGTGGCATGTGGGTGGTGGTGACGGGTGGTGGCAGGTGGGTTGTGAGTGGTGGCGGCAGGTGGTGGTGGGGGGTGGTGGCAAAAGACGGTGGTGAAAAATGGTGGTGGGTGGTGGCTAGTGTTGGGTGGTAAAAAAAAAAAAAACTGAAAACTCAAAATGGAAACACATTTTTTGTGTTTTCATTTTTTGGCCAAATTTATAAACTGAGACCACTGATTTATAAATCAAAAATTTTACCAAACAAGTTTTTATTTGAGTTTTTTAAATTTTTATAAATATAAACAGAAAACTGAAAACGTAAGTGTTACCAAACGGCACCTAAGCAACTCAAATATTTTACTTATGAAAACTTATATGGTGTAACTCTCATAATCATATGAAATATTTGATAAATTTTTCAGTAAAATATTTTGGACCTCCAACATTAGAGCATCAGCATCAGTTTCTTCAAAATAACAAAAAATTAAAATATAGCTAATAAATCATCAAATTCTCCTTTCATTAGTCTCAATAAATTTTTTTTAAATTAACTATTTGTTACAGTAACTTCTTTGATGAAGTGAGCAACTGTTCATCGCTACAACACGCGATTTGAGTGTAACCAGACGTCCGGCCAGTCAATCGATCAACGGCATTTTCTTTTTTTACATTTCCTTCAGTTTTACCTTTTGTAAACATAAGAATTGTTTAGTTGATAGATCATCAATTTAATTATAAAAAAAAAGAATAACAAATATTTTAATAAGATTGAGTTAAAATAGAGAGTTTGATGCAGTGGGTGGCTAGTTAAAATAGCAAAATAGATTTTTCAGCTTTAATTTGACTAAAAATTTAAAGAGTTTAATGCGGATGCTCTTACACTTTTAAAAATTTTGCATTAGTGATCTATTAAAAATTACATGATGTTAAAAATAAAAAATAATAAAAAGATAATATAATTTTATTAGATAGATACATAGTTAAGTCATCTTTTTTAACTCATGTAATAAATTTTAATTTGGGTAAATTATACTGGTATCCTCTGAGATTTTTATTTAATACAATCTTACGTTTGAAAAGTTATATTTCCCTTATTGAAATTTGTAATCTTATTACAAATTATCTCCTAAATTGCTGATATTAGGCTCTAAAATATTCTAAATGACTATTTTGTCATTTTTCTATTATTTCTTCTTCATATTATAATGACAACATTCTACAATCTTTCATAATTAAATTTATCTAAACATATTCTTATTGAATGATGATATACAAATGTGAATTTTATATAAAATTTTCAAATACAATAATATAGTTAAATGGTGACGTTTCATTTTAAAACAAAACATCATGAATATGATTTATATTTACAACAACATCATTATCACAACATTTTTATGATATTTTTTGTATAAATTATTATATGAATAGAAATTTTTTTTTTTTATTTCTACCATCATTTTTTTTTGTCTATTCACCCATATTTATTACAGTATTACCAAATACCGCCATTTACATTTATTACAGTATTATTGAATTTTTGTATTTTTTTATTTTTTTATTTGGTAAATTTAAAAATAAATCACAAAATATTATGCTGCTTAAGTATATTTAGATTAGATGTATTTAAAAAATTTAAAAAAATTACTTAAAATAGTAAATAAAATTCAGTAAAAATAAAAAATACCAAAAATAAAAAATAATAATTTTTTGTCTAAGTTAAACCAAAGAAGATAATTTTTATTTTCTTGAAATGACATGAACAAAATATCAGTGTTATTTTTGTTATTTTATGTGTATAAAAGTTAAAAGATAAATATATCATTTTAATCTGACAGAGAGATAAATATAATTTTTTAAACATGCAAAAAAAAAATATATTAAATAAAAATCTCAAAAAGTATTAGTGTATTTTATCCTTTTAATTTTTTCTTATTGAGTGAAATAAGTATTTTGTATAATAAATAGGCTTTGTGATCGAAATAATATAATATAAATTCAAGAAGTTACTTGGCTTGCTTTGGCAAGCTAGCAAAAAGTTAGTTTTTAGTTTTTTTAGTCAAAAAAATTAGTTTTTTTACCCAAGTTACTCCTCAAAAAGTTAGTTTTTTTTTGGCTAAAAAAATTAAAAGCCAACTTTTTACCAACTTCTCAAAACATGGTCTTGAGCGTTCTCAATTACATCAAATTCTTGTTGTCTCATAATATTAGTATTTTATTTTAATTTTTTATTATTTTAAAATATAAAGACTAAAATAATATAATTTTTTATTTTGTCATTCTTTTAAATTCATTGGCTCATTTGGCAACAAGCTAAAAAAGTCAATTTTTTAGCTTTTTAACTTTTTTAGCCAAAAAAATCAGCCTTTTAAGCCAAAAGAAGCTAGCTTTTTGCCAAAAAAACAACCAAAAAATTCAAAAAGTCAGCTTTTTATCAACTT
The DNA here is from genome assembly GCA_036172215.1 of Camellia granthamiana. Classification (NCBI taxonomy): domain Eukaryota; kingdom Viridiplantae; phylum Streptophyta; class Magnoliopsida; order Ericales; family Theaceae; genus Camellia; species Camellia granthamiana. Next base: position 85,396,508 of record CM069909.1, on the reverse strand, counting down.
TCCAAAACATTCCATTAACATTATTTGAAATGTAACGATTGTACTATCAAATGATAGTTTTAAAAAATTAATATTTTTAAAGTGTAATAATTATATTATAAAAAAAGCTCGATTCTTCAAAAAAGACTAAAATTTTAGGACGGAAAGAGTGATATATTTATAGTATTTTTTTTTTTTTTTTTTGTGTACTTGATACAATCTCAATTATTCAATTTGATAGAATGAAAACTTTGAAATTGAAAAAATCTTGAGATACGTTGTATGAGTTTGGAGTACACTTGATCTCAAAAGTTTTCACATTCTCTTGAGATCACTATGTATGACGAAAATGTTATATATTACATGAAATTAGTTGAGATCAATCACTGAACAACATAAAAAATAGTTAGAGTCGAATGGAGGGCCTCAATTAGGGGGGACTATGGGCTTGCTGTGTTCATAATGGTGACTTAAATTGGTCATTTTTTAGTGCCTATTAAGTAGATTATTGATATACAAAAATTAAAATGATCGGATATTGATAGTCATATAAGTAAATTATATTTATTTAAAAAAATTATATATAATTAGATCATATTTATCTTAAAAAAATATACAATAAGTGTAATTTTTTTTTTTCTCAAAATCATCTATTTAAAAAAAATATATATATAATCTAATTATATAATTACTAATATTAATCGACATATTTTTTTATTTAACCTACTCTCAAAAAACATTAAAATAATAAGATTTCGAATAATCAAGATATAACCAGAGTGGGCGACAATCCCTCAATTCAACTTTGACCTGGATGTAAGCTCAGTCTCTATTAAAAAGTATTCAATTATTAATTTTTTTTTTTGTAGTGAATTATATGGTAACAAATTACCCATTAAAATAGTCTTCGTTTCAAAAATACTATCACACGTCACCATTATGAATTTTGTTATTTTTATTATTATTTTTGTTAGATAAAAAAATATTAAAATTTTCAAATTTTCTATACTTGTCAAATCAACACAAATCTTGCCACTCTTTATGTTTTACTAAATAGTTCTTTGGATAGGACTCTTTCATAACAAAGAAAGTGTATATATAGATTTCTTGACTCTAAGATTAGTGATTAAACACAATACTCTCCCCCTAGAGAAAGCAATCTTTGACTTCTTTTATTTTCTCTCTAACCAAACACTAGATCCAGTCCCCCACATCTGTTGCATGCTCTGCTCCCTCCCTCTCTCTCTCTCTCTCTATATATATATATATACATCTTCTTTGAAGAAACCCATCACACAAACACCAAAAAAACAAAATTCACAGCCCTTCATGGCAGTTGAAGCAAGACATCTCAATTTCTTCCCTCCACAACTCATCACAAACAGGTACAACTCTGTTTCTCTCTGTATTTAGCTTTTTCTGATATGGGTCTGATCTGAAATTCAATTATGAACATAATTTTGCAGAGATCTTGTCAACAACAATGGAGGAATCGCCGGAACATACGAAACCCAGATGGGTTCCGGCGTTGATTTCGCCGGAGCATGCCCGGAGACTCTCTTTCCCTTTCATCAATCTCTGGTTTGGGACTCTGTTCCGGTGAAAGCAGAGAGTGGTGTGACTTACAATGTACCTGCTCTTTCGAGAAAGCGTTGTAGATCGAATTCGATGAACCAGATGATGAGTAATTTCAGAGTTCCTCAGTCTGAATTGTCATCTTTTCTGGGTCGTGAAGACATTCCATTGCAGATCCGTCAACAACAATTGGACATTGATTTTGTGGTTGCGCAACATGTAAGTCTCATTCTTTCTTCTCATCTATGTTACGTGCAAGGTTTTAAGATATCGGCACCAACAAAATAACGGTATTGGAATATCTATATAATTATCTATCAGTTGATTTCGAACAGTATCGAGTAATATATTAGATCGGGATATTTCTCGGTATTTATGATTATATATCGTTTGATATTGGACAGTATCATCAAGTAATCTATTAGTGATTAACTGATATTGAAAATCCAAAATTATATTACGGAGTGAGATACATGACTGTTGACATTTAAAATACTAAGGATGGTTTGGAATAATCTAAATAAGTGTATTTTTTATTTTTTATGAAATATGAGTTGGATTTGAAGTGACGTGTTAGAAAAGTAATGTGATTTAAATAAGATGATGTGATTTAAATAGGATAGTAATTTTTTGACTTTTTAACTTTTTTTTAAATAAGGCCCATATCAATCAGTATTAGGAGGAGCAATATGTATTGTGAATCGGGTTCACTCATCTATGTCATTTTAAGATATTGGGAGATATCAAAACCATAATTCTATCATAATACCCATATTATAATATTATAATAAATTGATATATATGGTAAAAAATGGGTTGATAAATTTTTTTTAAAAAATTATTTATGAATGGTTGATAAACATGTAATTTTCATTTCTATCATAGTGCCTATATTATGGTCAATATTTAAAATCACAATTCTAACTATAATCATGCAGGATTGAATGGGCCGATATTTAAAATCCTTATTTTAATGTGAGTGATTAGTGTTTTTTGCTGATTTTATTTATTTATTTGGTATGGATAGGCAAAGAAAATCAGATTAGAGCTTGAAGAGAGGCAAAAGCAACAAGCAAGAATGTTGGTATCAGCAATCGGAGAAGGAATCAAGAAGAAATTAATAGAAAAAGATGAGCAAATTCAGAGAATGGGAAAACTCAATTGGGTTCTTCAAGAAAGAGTGAATAATCTCTACTTAGAGAGCCAATTATGGAAAGACTTAGCTCAGTCCAATGAAGCCACCGCCAACTCTCTCCGCACCAATCTTCACCAAGTCTTGGCCCATGTCGGTGACGGTGACCCAGCGGCAGTGGCGGAGACCGATGATGCCGAGTCATGTTGTGGAAGCAATGAGAAGGAGGAGGAGGGAGGAGAGAGGAGGGAGGTGGTGGTTGTTGGCGGCGGAGGTGGTGGTTGTGGTGGTGGTGGAGGGATGTGTAGAAAGTGTGGGGAGAGAGAATCAAGGGTGGTGTTGTTGCCATGCAGGCATCTCTGTCTATGCAGTGGTTGTGGGTCCACTTTGATACATACTTGTCCTGTATGTAATTCTTACACGGATGCTACGGTCCATGTTAACTTGTCTTAATTTTTTTTTTTTTTGGAGAATTTGGAGAAAGACAAAATATATGTTATGTATATGTTGAGATAGAAAGATATATTGGATTAGTGTAATTAGTTTAATTTTAGTCATGTCAATTGTTCATTTTTTTTCTCTTTTTTCTTTTACAGCTAAAATTTTATTTTTGATAAAAATTTGTGAATTCAGTTTTAACCTTTGATAAAAACATACAGCACTCCTAATATTTTCAATATATGTCAGAGAATCTTTGACATTTGGTAATATAGTTTTTTTTTTTTTTTTGGTTAAGATGTCAATGCCGTATTAAGGGGTTGTTTGGGGTGTTTTGAATAAGTGCATTTTTTATCTTTTTAGACTAAAAAATTGAGAAAGAAAATATGGATATTTGGGTTAACTTTTAAACTTTTTATGGAAAAATGTGTAATAAAAAATTGTAAAAATTGATTTGTAGGGAAAAAATTAAGATTGGGAGTTGTGCAGTCATAATTGTTGACTTTTGATGAATAGTGTTAACTTTTTAACTTTTTGAATAACTTTTTAACTTTTTGACTTTTTTGTAATATGTCAAACTTGGCCTAAAAGTATCAAGAAGAACTATATGTAATTTTATGGAATATTAAAAAAAAAAATTAAGGATTGTTTGAGGTAATTTAAATAAGTGTATTTTTTTTATAAAAAAATGTGTAAAAAATAAAGAAGTGATATAATTTAAAAAATAAAAAGATAAAAAAATATTAATATAGAATATGTCAAACAAGCTCTTATTTTCATTTTATTCTTTTGTGATTTGATTCATGTATAAATTATTTTTTATCATTTTAAAATAATCTTCTTTTGTGTTTTATGAACTAAGTACACATTTAGATAATTTAGTAACAAGAAGTACGAAATATGTGTCAAGACATATGATAGTTATGTTGTTATTTTAGTAAAACACAAGGGTTTAAAGTAAATTTTATCTCTTAAAAAAAAAAATGAAGATGTATGTAATTTGCATAATAAAATTATTTATGTACAAAATTATTTTAGTCTTTGAACTTAAGTTATTAACTGGTCAGATGGTGCATTTTAGTTCATTAATTACAAAAAGAGATATACTTATTTATAAATAATAATGAGTTATGTGCACATAAGTCAAATTATAAAGGGCTTATTTATTTATTTATTTTTCTTTAATAATTGATAGAAAGAGAATAAGGAATTGAAATGCTGCTCAACCCCTTGATATGAGGGAGTTAAAAGAAGTTATGGTGTTTATAAAATAAAAATAAAAAGTTAAAATGTGACAAAAATAAAGTTCATTTCTAAATTCAAAGTTTTTTTTTTAATATTTAATTATTATTATTATTATTTTTGATTTCTTAGCAATGATGATTTCATCTTCTTGTAAAAAGAGCCAGGTGTGGAGTATGGTTTATGTTGAAGAAATTGCTCCAAAAGGTTCACCATCAAGTTTTTGCTTTAGCTTTTGTGCAACACTCTTTTCTCTTTTCTCATTCTCATTTTCAAGCCATTGAAAGTTATAAACAAGGCTCATTGATATGCCCAAACCTTTTTTTCTTTACTCTCAGTTAGAGAATCCAACCTTTCAAATCTTTTTTGGACTCATTTAGCTTTGTGGTGGTACTTCTGATTTTAGGAGCAAGCATTCATTGCTTTCACCAACTCTTGAAATGCTCTCATGAGTGATGGACCCAGGACAAGTTGTACCAGTCTATCAAACTCTCTTAAATATATATTTAAATGTTTAAAAAATTGAACCTTTTGCAAAAAAATTATATGAATTATGTTGTTTGTAATAGGGGTGTAATTTGGACAGACTTAACCCGAGTAATTCGAACCCAGTTTGAATTTTTTTAGAGGTTGGACAAAATATTTTTAAATTCGGTATGAGTTTGAACAAAAATTCAAAAGCCCGAATTAAATTTAGACTGGTTTAAGTAAAGACGTCAAACAACTCGAGTAACCCGAAATCCGAATTATACATGTATAGATATATGGAAATATTAAATATACATATAAATTATTAGCCATTACATGATATTAAAGTAATTTAGATTATTAAATCATATTGAATATATATTATTATATATACAAATAATATAAAATCTTACTTTTTCTATTTGCACTAATAAATTGTAAGAATTATTATAGCGGTATCTCTTTTACATTATATAAATTATTTGTTTTGATGGTATTAATGATTTTCTATAATAAAAAATATATAAATAGAGTCAAATTTTAATAATTTAACAATGTAACTGCCCAAAAAAAAAACTAAAATTCATTTATAATTCGGGCAATTCGGGCAAATTGGATTTAACTCGGGTTGGGCTTGGATAGGCAACCTCAAGTTACAATTTGGGCTTGGACAGGCCTAGACAGGTCTTAGCACAATTTGAGTTGAACTTGGACAATTTTCCAACTCGACCGAATCTGCCCAAGTTACACCCCTAATTTATAATAACTTAAATTGGTTCAAGGCCGTAAACGAGTCAAATCTTTTGAATTCTCCTGAACTCATGAATGGTTGAAAATCAATGCCCAAAACTAATGAATTTGCTTCTCTACCAGGGCTATAAATGAACAAAGTCTAATTGAATGTAAGTAGTCATAGTTTAATTTGAAAATGTATTCAAAATTTACTTGTTTATCTATCAAATCAATCTCAAAAAAATTTTAATCAAATTTATCACTAGCGGAATTCAAGTAACTTTATTTTTTATAATGTATATAATTGATTCATACCAACTAATAATTGTTCGAACTTAATTTGAAAACTTAATAAGATTTAAAATGTATTGAAACTTAGTTTACTTACATAAAAGCTTATACAAATTAATTTTTAACAAGTCAAACAAAATTAAGCTCAAATAATTTAATTCATTATATTGTTTTACCATCACTGTCACAACCACCACCAATTATGAAGTTATTCATCTAGTTTTTTCTCTTCTAGAGCCTGGAATTGTATGTACCTTGGTTTAAATTCCATTAATTTCTAACAATCTTCCAATAATGTGTGTACATAAAGACAAAAATGGACGTCACAAAATGTGAAATTTCACATCTCTTTCTCCGTTGTTCATCTAGTTTTTCCTCTTCTACAGCATGGAGTTGTATGTACCTTGGTTTCAATTCCACTAATTTCTAACAATCTTCCAATAATGTGTGTACATGAAGACAAAAATGGCTATCACAAAATGTGAAATTTCACATCTCTTTCTCTGTTGTGGTGTCTTCAATTATGGTACCTAAATGAGAGTTTGTCTTCACAAGATGGCTAAAATCCAAAGCCCTCTATCTCCCTAGAATTGGTCCCTCCTTGTCTCAATCTTCTTTAGGATCAAACAATCTTTAAAATTTTCTCTTTTTTCACATGCCCTTTTTGATCATGTGTCTCAATTATTATATGGTTTAGCTCTCTCTAAAATCCTCCTATCTAATTTTTTTCTTCACCCATTTCAATTAATCAACAATTGATCCCATAGATAAAAATGGTGTAAAAAAAATGAATTATTATATATATATATTGTTTGACATTATAATTACCATAATTTAAAAAAATTGATATTCAATTGTTAAGACATATACTTCTTTATTTCATTATTTTTTTTTCTATAATTAAAGAGGATTTTAATTGTTCACGTTACATTTTCGTATTATTTAGTTCACTAATTCATTCCAGAAATATGGCGATTCCTATTATAAAATTAACCATTTACAATTTTAATAGGAGATATAAATTTTCACAACAATCCACTTCAACTCACATGACTACAGATAAAGATAGAAGTAATAAAATAAATAAATATAAAAGCTAAGGCTTTGTTTGGTAAGGTTTTATTTTCTATTTCTTGTTTTAATTTATAAAAAAAAAAAAGAAAAAGAAAAAAAAGTTGATTTGATAACACAAAATGTGCACTTTCACATCTTTTTCTTGTGATGTCTTCCATTATGGTGGCCAAATGAGAGTTTGTCTTGACATGGTGGCTATGGCTAAAATCCAAAGCCCTCTCTCTTCCTAGAATTGATCCCCCTCCCTTGTCTAATCCTTCTTTGCAATCAAACAATCTTTAAAATTTTTCTCTTTTTCACATGGCTTTTTTGGTCATGTTTCTCAACTTATTCTTTAGGGACTACATTGACATGATGGGTTTATCTCCCACACATCTCTTCCTAGAATCCTCCTATCTAATTTTTTTTTTCCCCAGCTTTTTCAATTAATCAATTATTAATTCACATGTGAAAATGCCAAAAAAAAAAAAAAAAAAGAAGGAAATATTTTCAGTATTTATTTGGCTATGCATTATTTTTCAGGAATTATTTTCAGCCTTTTCAATTTTATTTTTTATTTTGAAAAAATATAAACCAATTTGATAAAAATAAATATTAAAAAAACATTTTTAAATTTTTAAAAATTATTTCTGATCTCCCAAAAAATAAAATTATATAAAAATGATAAGTATTTTTTATTTTTTTATTCTTTCACCAAATTAATTTTTAATTTTAAAAAAAATTCTAAAACAAAATTTTAAAATTTAAACTAAATATAACCTTGATATTCAATTTTTAAGATCCATCTATCTATCCATCTATATATATTCAGTAATCTAAGAGGGCCTCGATTTTCAACGGCAATGTACTTCAACTATCATAACTACAAAGAAAAATAGAAGGAAGAGGGCCCCAATTTTCAACAGCAATGCATTTCAACTCTCATAACTACAAAGAAAGATAGAATTAAAAAAATATATATATATGTATAACCTTAATATATATCATGATTCATCTAACTGTTTCATACACTCATATATATCCAAATATTTATACTTAGGCTTAGTTTTGGAACAAAATATTTTAATAATTTTTTAATTTTTTACGAAAAAATGTGCAAAAAAATAGAGACAGTGATGCGACAATTTATAATGATTTTTTGACTTTTTTATTAGAATATATAGTTGACAAATAAGAACTTGGTATATGTCATAATTGATCTAACTGCTTCACATACTCGTATATATCTAAACATGTATAGAGTCGAATGGTAAACATTTAAGGATAAACTTCAAAATTTTCAGTTCAAGTCACTCTAATGAGTCACGAGAGATTTGCTTGATAGTTAACTTTATGGCCTTAAAATTAGTCGAGATATATACAAATTGATCTAAATATCGCCAAAAGAAAAATAAAAAAATAAAAAAAAATTAGATAAGAGAATGATAGGATGATGGCAAATGAATGACTGTATGGTGATGCAATGAAAGCCAACATATATGGGATGCAAATCCTGGCAAATGGGACCCCGTGAATTATGGGGACATTTATGTCCCTTCATAACCAGCACGAGACTTGAAAAATATATGTGAATGCATGAAATTGAAACCAAAGAAAAATATTTTCTTATTTTATAACCAGCTCAAGTTTCTTCCCTTCATTAATGTCTTTTAAATATCTTCTTATTTTATAAGTGAAAGGAATGATTCTATCTAATAGAGCCTCCTTTGGGGTTGAGAATAATTTATTCATGAAACAACATATCAATAATGGCCAAGCTGTGCCTTACATAATAGTTCCTTTTGGATTAAAAAAAGACTAAGGTGTTTCTCTTTAGAATCCTATCTAAATCAAGTTATTATTTGGTTTAAAAAAATATTTAATACTATAGAAACACCACCACACCAATTATCAAATGACAAACAAGCCACTGTGATCTACCACCACAAGTTGCTCAAGACTACAGAAATTATTACATGGATTGAGAACACAATGTAACTGTGTGATCAATCAATAATATTTCTTAATTTGTCTATATTATTTTTAAATACCTCTTATTATTGCTATTTTGAAAAGATTGAATAATTACTTCTAAAGTGAGATCCACTGACAGATATTCTTTATTAAGAAAATTTTGGTAGCATACTTCAATTGCACATTACCAAGTTCTTTTTATAAGATTTAGGAGAAGAAGGTGCATAACAAAATTGCATTACATAAGGAAATACCTAATGGAAGTAGGCATGTCATCTTTGTTCTTGAGTTCAATAAATTCTTGCAATTTTTTATTGTTGAGATGGTAGAGTAAGAAATTGACTAAATCATGGTCAGTAATGTTGTGCAATGGCACCATTCTCTAAGTCAACTCAATTATGGCACCTAAGATGGTGGCCATTTTTCCTTGTGGAAAAAGTTTTTGTCATTAACGTAGAGAAGATGCGTGTTGATGTGTAATCCACAATTTAGCATGCCTTCGTTTGGCATGTCAAGATTTTGATTAAAAAAATTAAATAAATTTTTTAATTTAATAAAATAAAACATTACATTCAAATTATAATTATTTTATTTTTTCTCTTACAAAAGTAAAAAAAAATCAAAAAATATATCCCAAACAAGACTTTTTAGCCACAAACTAAAATAGTCAAAAAGCTAAAAAACCAACCCACATTCTAAACAAACCCTATACAGTATCATTTTAAATTCCTTAATAATAATAATAATAATAGGACAAATTATATTAAACTCTCTCAAACTAGCGATTATTTACACTTACCTAACAATTATTTCCTTAATATTTTAAACCAACAATTACCCCTTCAAATTATTTGAGTTTGAATATTAAGTCTTTCTATTAGTCATCTGTTAGATATTTATATTAAAAAATTATCAAGTACTATGCACATGATGATTATATTAAATTTTATAACAAAATTATCTTATTTTATCTTTTGTAAAGTGTAATATTGGATTTAAAATATTAGGAGAATAAAGTGTAAATGATCGATAGGTTGAGAAAGTTTAATAAAATTTGCCTATAATAATACTAAAATACTAATGCTAATAATAATAAAGCACATCCAATTTTAATATTATTGCACATAGTGATAACTTAACTTGAACCCCCAGCATGCCTTGTTAATAAGATATTATTTATCAAATGTGTGACGCCTGAATTCACATCTTATTATTAGAATTGTAACTCTTTTTTTTTTCTCTATTTTCGATCGTGTTCAATAAACTAAATTTCTCAATAAACATATAAAAAGATTGCCACTAAATCTTATGTCTCACTCAAAAATTTGATTGGAAAATAACTTCATTGCTTTGATTTCTTATTATATAGAAGTACTTACCAATCAGTCTTATTAATTAGATTTATTTACCTACAAGTCCTAACTAAAAAATTTATCACTGTAAATTTATTCATAAAAATAAGTGAGTTTATCAATAAAACTTAATGGATAATAAGTTCTAAAAGTAAGACCTATTAGTAATTTATCCCATCATCTATATTGAATCACAATTTTGTGTTCAGATTGCCATGTTGGGCTCATTTTTTATTTTTTATTTTTTTTCAAAACTTTTGTTGGCTACTCAATTTGAAGAATATATGAAATGGAAAATATTTGACGATCCCACTGACAACTTGTCATTTTTTTTCTTTTGTTGAGAACATATGAAGTGTTCCTCACTCACAACCTATGATGTCAATCACTGGGGTCCAAATGCACTGCACAAGATTTGTTCAATTAATTTCATTTATTTATTTATTTATTTTTGGTGGGTAAGGCGCAATTAATTCTCTTGGCACAATGCACCATATGCCTTGATGAGATTAATACTGAATAATGGGAAATATATATATAGATTGAAAAAAAATTTGTATGTAACAAGTTGAGTTTTGAAAATAGATTGAATAATTAACTTGTAATAAAACCTTTTTTTTTTTCTTTCTGGTAATCACATATTCCAAGAATTATAATTAAAAAATAGTTATTATAAAAACATGGGGAAATTATTTAGTAATTCTGGAGATAGATACGTAGTATTCGATAATATTATAATTAGTTAAAAATGTGGGTAGGTGGGTATTGTGTTGAATGATTAAGAAACATAAGAAAACATATTGAATGATGATTGATTAAGAAGTACGAACACGTAATATTTCAAGAACATTTTATAATTTTCGAAAAGATGTTGATAGAAAGAAATGAAAATGCCATGAAGGAAAAGTTAGTGTTGAGAATTTAGCTTTCAAAGGAACTCCAATTTACAACCATCTTTCCAACATCATCCACTGGTATGCCCCGTCCAGCAAGGAACTCAATCAACAGGTCATGAAGGAAAAGCAAATGGGAAAATTATTGTAAACCCCCATAAATTATAAGTTATTTGCACTTTAACAACCTCAAGTTTAAAAATCAACACTTGACACCATATATATACGGTGGTAAATGTCAGGCAATACCAGCAATTATAAAATGACAATTTTTCTTTCACATAAATTGTAAATACTTTCAATAATATGATAATTGTTAGAACCCACAAAGGTGTATTTGTGTAAATTAAATGTATAAATTAAATAAACAATAAAATAAAATAATTCAGAAAATAATTGTATAAATTATTCTCCGAATTAAATGCTTACAGAAATTAATGTCAAGGCTTGTGTGGACACAATCTCCTTAGAGCAGATTTCGCCTTCGCTTCGGTGTCTCGAGATACAACCGGTGTCTACTTCTTAAGATGCAACAACTAACACTTGATTTTACAGTACTATAAAATCCAGTCTGGTGAACCAAACAATGCTGTAACTCTTTCTCTTTCTTTTTCTAAAAATAAATGCAAAAACAGATGCAAGAGCAACAGAGGACGAATAGAAGAAGAAATGGAAGAAGTCTGAAAATTTTCAAATGCAAAATGAATTGCAAGAGCAGACTTTATATAGGCAGGTTGGTGGTTGTTCGAACAAGTGCCAACAGATAGGCAACTGTTCGGATAGATTTCAACAGATAGAAAATCTGTTTGAACAGTTCCAGATCTGTTTGGGAAAGATTCAAAAGGTTCAAACCTGTTCGGGTGTGTTAGGAACTGTTTGGGTGAAGGGAAAAAATTTGGACCAATTTATTTTGATTTTTGAAACCAAAAATAAAAATAAATAAATAAAGTTCAAATGTTTTTTGCCCAAAAAGATAAGTATTGGGCCGGACAAGTCCAATCCAACTTCACACCACGCACCCGCGCCCAAGCCCAGCCTAGCCCGACCGACCGGACAAACGGCGGCGGCACGCGCGTGTGGTTTTAATTTTGGGTCTAATTGGTCTAGCCCACTACACCCATAACCTCACCCTTTTACAAACTTGGGTACCCCCTGGGGCCCATCTCAAGTATCTAATGCTAAGGTCTATAAATCCAAACAATTCCTCAAGCCTTTCCAATGTGGGACAAGCACATTTCACAAATGTGTAGTAAACCCACCAAAATACATTTTCACGAACCCGAAAATGCGCGTTGAATTCTCATTCATCCGGAAATGGTTTTGAGCAACCAAATATATGCATTTATTCATTATGCGACATTAAACATAAACCCAATTAGAAACGTTAAAAATAATGCTTGGGTCTCACCTTAATTAATGCTCAAAGTTAGCAAAAAATAAGACTATACAAAAGCCATTTTTCAATAATCCCCCACATAAATGAAATTTACGATAACGGACATGCAACAAGATGCAGACAAAGAAAGAGTAGATTAAGAAGATACACCACATCGAGATAGGTAGCTTTTGGCTTTAAACCTCCTTTAGTGAAAGCCTATCAGACTTACTGGCTAACTAGTGGATGCGACGCCTTGAACTGTTCAGCTGTTTGTGTAAGCCAAGACAATAGATTACACATAATGTATCCTCAGACACAGTTTGGTTCTTAATATTATGTTTGTTTTGGCCTTGAACAACGCATGGTACTTCATGAGTGCTCTAGAGAATTTAGCCTTTTCAATTCTCACAGAACCGGCCTAGTTCACACTCATATAGATGATTTCTTATTAAAAGTATCCTGCTATACCCCACTTGGATGTCCAAGCTATAAGAATCATAAAAAGCAAAGCTTATTCTACTAACACTGTAGGTATCACTTTTCTTATCATAGAAATAGGTAAGAGTAAACCTCCTTAGTGATACCTGAAGTCATCCATAATTCGGTTATCCCTTTGAACCTAGATCTTAGGATCTCCAGTCAACTAGATTGGGTTGCCATTATGGTGACTTTTAAGTAATAGGCTTTAATCCCATTCCCCTCGATAAATGGTACACTTGCTCTCTGGCTAGCCCTTTAGTCAATGGATCTACAATATTCTCCTTTGACTTTACATATTCTATGGAAATTATTCCATGTGAGAGCAAATGCCTAACTGTATTATGTCTTCGACGAATGTGTCGAAACTTACCGTTATACATATGATTTTGTGCCCGTCCTATTACTGCTTCACTATCACAGTGAATACATATAGCTGGCACAGGTTTAGGCCACATTGGAATGTCTTCTAAGAAATTACGAAGCCATTCTACTTCTTCTCCTATTTTATTTAATGCGATAAACTCAAATTCCATTGTCGATCTAACTATGCATGTCTGCTTGGAAGATTTCCAAGAGACTGCAGCACCTCTTAGGGTAAAGACATATCCACTAGTAGATTTTGAGTCTTTAGTATCCGATATCCAATTTGTATCATTGTACCCCTTGAGTACTGCTGGATATTTGATATAATGTAAGCCATAATTCTGGGTATGTCTTAGATACATAATTATCCTAATTATCGCTTTCCAATGATCGGACCTTGGATTACTTGTGTACCTACTCAATTTGCTTACGGCATAGTTAAATCTGGCCTAGTGCAATTCATTAAGTACATCAAGCTTTCGATTATTCGATAGTACTCTAATTGTGATATGCCAACACCTGTATTTTTTGACAAATGAAGATTAATATCAACAGGTGTTTTAGCAGGACGGTTGTCGTGCTTTCCAAATTTCTCCAGAATCTTCTCAACATAGTGAGACTGAGATAAAGCATATCCTTCAGATGTTCTAGTAATTTTTATTCCTAGAATTATATCTGCTACTCCCAGATCTTTCATGTTAAACTTTGTGTTCAACATTTTCTTTTGTGGACTTGATCATGTCATTATCGCTTCCAATAATGAGCATGTCATCCACATAAAGACAAACTATGACATAGCCTTTGTCTGTGCTTTTAACATAGACGCATTTGTCACACTCGTTTATCTTAAAACCATCCGAAAGCATAATATGATCAAATTTTTCATGCCATTGTTTCAGAGCTTGTTTTAATTTATAAAGGGATTTGACAAGTTTACAAATATTTTTCTCTTGGCTGGGAACTTGAAACCCTTTCGATTGTTTCATATAGATTTCCTCATCTACCTCGCCATTCAAAAAAGCTGTTTTAACATCCATTTGATATATTTCCAAATTATACAAAGCTGCAATCGCAATCAACATGCGAATGGATGTTATTCTTGTCACTGGTAAATATGTGTTAAAATAATCAAGGCTTTCGTTCTGCCTGTATCCCTTAATAACAAGCCTAGCCTTGTATTTATTTATTGAACCATCTTCTTTAATTTTTCTCTTGAATATCCACTTATATCCAAAAGGTTTACATCTTGGTGGAAGATCTACCAGTTCCCAAGTATGATTTTACAGTATTGATTCAATTTCACTATTCACAGCCTTTCTCCACAATGGAGCTTCAGGACTTGATATAGCTTTCTTGAAGTTTTGAGGCTCATTTTTTAACAGGTATGTCAAAAAATCTAGACTAAATGATTTAGAGATCCTAGCTCTCTTGCTACGCCTAGGTTTATCTACTTCATTATCATTTTGGTCTTCACTGTTATCCATAGCAGTATCAAAAGTTCTTTTATTTGAACTTTTCTCTTCAATTTCCTTGCTAGGAAAAATGTGTTAAAAAAGATGCATTTCTTGACTCAATAATAGTGTTTACATGCATATCCGGATTTTCATATCTATGAACTAAAAATCTATATGCACTACTATTATTGGCATATCCAATGAACACACAATCAACAGTCTTTGGTCCTATCTTAGTCGTTTTGGGACTAGGGACTGCCACATTGGCCAAACACCCCCACACTTTGAGGTAATTATAAGTAGGTCATTAACCTTTCCATAATTCATAAGGTGTTTGATTGAGTTTCTTGTGTGGTACCCTGTTAAGGATAAAGTTAACAGATAAAATCGTCTCCCCCCAAAAGTTCTGAGGTAACCCTGAACTAATCAGCATGGCATTCATCATCTCTTTAAGAGTTCGATTCTTTCTCTCAGCAACACCATTTGACTGAGGAGAATAGGGTGCAGTGGTTTAGTGAATGATACCATGTTCAGAACAAAATTCTTCAAATGGTGCATCATACTCACCACCTCTGTCACTCCTCACTATCTTAATAGTTTTGCCAAGTTGATTTTCAACCTCAAGTTTATATTGCCTAAAAGCTTCTATGGCTTCATCTTTACTTCTCAATAAGTAAACATAGCAATATCGAGTGCAATCATCAATAAAAGTAATAAAGTACTTCTTACCTCCTCTAGTTTGAACAAATTTTAAATCACAGATATCTGTGTGAATTAAACTTAGAGGTTCAGCACTTCTTTCAACTTTATTAAATAATGCCTTAGTGAGTTTTGCCTCAACACAAATCTCACTTCTATGATTAGAATCAAATTTTAAGTTTGGTAAACATTCTAAAGCAACAAGTCTACGCAAAGAATTAAAATTAATATGTCCTAATCTACCATGCCATAAAAAAGAAGACTCAGCAATATAAACAGAATATGTGTTTTTATTATTAAAAGCCAAATTAGGTACAATAGTCATTACATTGAGCTTAAAAAGCCCATCACTCATGTAACCTCGCCCCATATACATTCCACTTTTGGAGAGTATAACTTTATGAGATTCAAAGACTAATTTAAACCTATTCTTGATCAACAATGACCCAGAAATCAAATTCTTGCGAATCTCTGGCACATGGAGTACATTGTTAAGAGTGAGTTCTTTTCCTAAGGTCATTTTCAGCACAATCTTTCTTTGTCTTTCTACAGTTGAAGTGGTGGAGTTTCCCATAAAAAGTTATTTCCCACTTTCCACCACTTTGTAGGTTGTGAACATTTTCTCATCTGCACAGATATGACGGGTTGCTCCAATATCCACCCACCATTCCTTGGGATTGCCTACCAAATTTGCTTTAGAGACTACTGCAGCAAGATTGAGTCAGCCACTCCATCGGAAAGATAAAAATCCTCAGCTATGTCGGCTTATGCTGCCTTTTTGCTCCAACTCCCTCCGTTCTTGCCAATGTGACAATCCTTAGCGCGATGCCCATCTTTGCCGCACACAAAACACTTGCCTTTGAACCTCTTGTTGAACCCATTTTTGATCTTACTAGTGGATCCTTGTTTGGGACCATTGTCATTATGCTTCCGCTTATTGTTGTTGAACTTTGACCCTTGTCCATGTTCCACAACATTTGTTTTAGCTTGTATGACATGGTTTCCTAACTTCTTGTCGGAACCATGGTTGTCCTCCTCAATTTGGAGCCGCACTATCAGTTCCTCCAATTTCATCTTCTTGCGTTTATGCTTCAGATAGTTCTTGAATTCTTTCTAAGATGGTGGCAATTTTTCAATGATTGCCGCTACTTGAAAAGATTCACTGAGAACCATCCATTCCACATGTATGTCATGGAGAATTAATTGGAGATCTTGAACTTGGCTAATAACCGTTTTGGAATCCATCATTTTAAAATCCAGAAAACGACTGACAACAAATTTCTTTGTACCGGCATCCTCTGTTTTATACTTATGATCTAGAAATTTCCACAGTTCTTTAGCTGTGCTTTTTACACTATATACATTGTACAGTGTATTGTCCAACCCATTGAGGATATAGTTTCGACACAGAAAATCACCATGTTTCCATGCATTGACTGCGGCAATCACTTGCCGGTCAATTTCTTCCTCATTCAGTACCGGTGCCTTTTCATGAGTGAAACGAGCCAAATTTAATGTGGTAAGATAAAACATCATCTTTTGTTGCCATCTTTTAAAATCTTACCATTGAATTTTTTTGGCTTCTCCCCATGATTTACCGGTATTGCCGGAGTCATCACTAGCATAACAGGTGTGGGAGTTTGAGTAATAATAGTCTCAGTACTGTTAATTTCAGTTGTCATAATTTTGACGAAATAAAAATAATATACCAATCACAAATTTATACAAAAAATAAATTCACACACAAAATAAACAGAATAATATTTTGTAACAAAATTTCAATGATAAACAATATATTACTACTATATTATCAAAGAAATCATTAAACAGTATATTACTACTATTTAAGAAATTAAACAGTATATTATTACTATTTAATTTCTTGAAACAAAATATTTGTCTGTTTATCACAGAAATAAATAAAAAAAAAAATGTACTTTAAGATTGTTAGAACCCACAAAGGTGTATGCGTGTAAATTAAATGTATAAATTAAATAAATAATAAAATAAAATAATTCAGAAAATAATTATATAAATTATTCCCAGAATTAAATGCTTACAGAAATTAATGTTGAGGCTTGTGTTGGACACAATCTCCTTAGAGTAGATTTCACCCTCGCTCCGGTGCTTCGAGATATAATAGGCGTCTACTTCTCAGGATGCAACGACTAACACTTGATTTTATAGCACTATAAAATCAAGTCTGGCGAACCAAACAATGCTGTAACTCTTTCTCTTTCTTTTCCTAAAAATAAATGTAGAAACAGATGCAGGAGCAACAGAGGATGAACATAAGAAGAAAGGGAAGAAGTCTGAAAATTTTCGGATGCAAAATGAATTGCTGGAGCAGACTTTATATAGGCAGATTGGTGGCTGTTTGAACAGGTGCCAACAGATAGGCAACTGTTCGAACAGATTTCAACAGATAGAAAATCTATTTGAACTGTTTGGACAGTTCCAGATCTGTCCGGGAAAGATTCAAAAAGTTCAAACCCGTTCGGGTGTGTTAGGAACTGTTTGGGTGAAGGGAAAAAATCTGGACCAATTTATTTTGATTTTTGAAATAAATAAAGTTTAAATGTTTTTGGCCCAAAAAGATAAGTATTGGGCTAACCTCACCCTTCCACAAACTTGGGTACCCCTAGGGGCCCATCCCAAGTATCCAATGCTAAGGTTTATAAATCTACACAATTCCTCAAGCTTTTCCAATGTGGGACAAGCACATTTCACAAATGTGTAGTAAACCCACCAAAATACATTTCTACGAACCCGAAAATGTGCGTTGAATTCTCATTCATCCAGAAATAGTTTTAAGCAATCAAATACATGAATTTATTTAGTATGCGACATTAAACATTAACCCAATTAGAAACGTTAAAAATAACGCTTGGGTCCCACCTTAATTAATACCCAAAATTAGCAAAAAAATAAGACTATACAAAAGTCATTTTCCAACAATAATATAATAGACATGTATGAAAAGATTAATTACCTTTCAAATGGCATAAATTTTGCCTTTCATCCTTAAGATTGTATAATGACAAGTGGTTTGGTGACTAGCCCTAATTCCACTTATCCATTTTGATTACCTTCCATGAAATTTTAAAATCTCTATATTCTCTCTTAGTTGATTCAATACACATTGAAACTTGCAAGTTGTATTGAAGCATATAATCCCATAGAAGGTGTTTACTAGGGAACGTTTTGAAACCCTAACAAAAGATGTTAAGTATCATAATTTTATATTCAAACAGATCAACTCTTGAAGTTTTAAACGTTTTAAGCTTCAAAGACAAAGTGCTAACCAACAATGAGAAATCAGATTCGATCTTGAGTTCAAAATAAAATAAAATAAAAATCCTTATCACATGCAAAGTTCACGTCCAACATGGCCATATCATGAAATTGGAAGATGTTAACCTACCAAGTGGGGGCCTTAGCAAAGGCAATCAATCCATTACCTCATCCCACATGTCATGCCAAATATTCTACCATATTACAATGACACCCATTTATTGCTTCTTTTTTTTTTAAAAAAAAAAAAATCAATTCCAAAGTGAGTCCTACCCTGACCCAAAAGAGGGGATCCCCTCATCTCAGTATCTTGGCCCATGAGAGTCTATGGCCCCCATTGGGGTGAAGAACAGTAATATTATAAATTAATTTTTTTTTATTTAGTATTTATTTATATTTAGACTATATTATTTCGATTTAATCTTTATTATACAAACATATTACTTAAAAAAATTGAGACAAGTTTTTTAAGACAATAAGATTTTTGGTGAAAATATATGGAAAGGTGTGTCATTAAAGTTGTCCCACTTTGGAGATTTATATTGATATCCATATTCCATGGACTTATTATTAGGAGTTGGGGGTTTGAAACTTTGAAGAGGATGATGATGGAGTGGTCCGCTCGTAAAAAGATGATGGAGTGGACAAAGCCAAGCACTATAAAGATATGGAAGAACTTTGGTGGACCCCTAAAGATGTGAACCCTAACTCTCTCTTGTTTGTGTCATAGTGGTTGGGGCACACATCTAGTACATTACCTTTTGATTTGATGTTGCTTCCTTTGTTCTCTTACAACACATCCTCCCCTTATATGGTGGGTGTACTCTTTCTTTTCTTTTTCGTGTTTTAAAGAATTTGTAAATTAGTGAAATGTAATAAAAAATTATAAAATTATAAAAGTATAAATAGATATTTACTTTGATGTAAGTACCATCGTGACTTAAAACATAACTCTTATTTACATGTAAATCTATATTACGGAATAAGAAAATTATTACCTAGAACACAACTTTCACTTTCACTTGCATTTTTATGATTTTACAATTATTCTTTCTATTTTTCATTAATTTGTATTTTCTTTTACTTTATTTTTTTGTACAAAAAAACTTTTAAGATAGGGTCACATTAAATCCATATCATTCTTATAAAGTAAATTCCAAATATATGCAGTCAGTTGCAAATTACATGTATCAATTAAAAATTATGCATAAAAATTATGCAAGTCAAATCTAAAATGTCCCATGTAAAACAAACCCTCAAATTACTAATTGCATAAGTTCACACTTTTGAGAGAGAGAGAAAGAAAAAAAAAAAAAAAAAAAAAGCACTAGAATCATGACCTCCCACGATGCATTTTTTCTTTCTTTATGTGGGTATTTTGATGACCCTGTGCCATGGCTCAACTTTTGCTGGATTTGGTGGAAGGGATAAGATATTAAGACACATAGTGGAGTAGAGCAAAAGCAAAGTCATTACTTATTTCATGGTTGAATCATTAAGCCAATAAAGATAAAAAGCATTGGAAAGCAAAAACAAAACAAACAAAAAGAGAGAGAGAGGGGGGAGAACAATTCAATTTCAAACTATTCATTTCTAGGGTTATTGAGAGATGGGTGTACACATCATTTTCTCCCACTAACTGTATAGTTCCATGTGCTAAGCCTACAAGATTTCCTCATCCCATTTACGGGGTTTTGGAGATTGCACCACCAAAAGCCCATTTAGTGCATAATCAACTTCCCATCTTGGTTATTATGATTGTGTCTTGCTTTTTGAAGTTAAAAACCTTAAAAAGTCTTTGTGAACCAACAATATCTCAGCTATTGTTAGTAACATTGATGCTTTTTGTGGGTGGTTTTTCTTTTAGTGGAGAGAGGGAGTATGTATGTATGTAATGCCATTTAAATTGGGTATAGTGGGCACCAATGACATCTTGTAGAAGTGACTTTTCTATGTGGAGGATAGGAATAAAAGATGTTGAAATGGTCTACTTTTCAACATAAAAGCAGAAAAAAGGTAACATTGTTGATATATTTTGGATTAGTAGTGAATTAGATCTTGTCCTTTATTCTAGATTGGGTCTTGTTAGCTAACAAGTGCCATTGGACTAAAATATAAATAAATACAAAATTAAAATAATTCTAGACATTTTTTTTGTTAAATTGTTATACTAATTCATCTAAAATTTTAAATTATTAATGAGAGGGATAAGACTCTTTTTCAAAAGTGGATCAAATACCAGCAAGTATTACCAACTTTGATATTATGTTGAATTGTTAACTAATGTTTAACTTTTTTTTATTTATTTTTGAAACACTTTTCAATTCGATTCCAATACCGAATAATGCTCGAAGGATAGTTGTTAATATTTGTCTAAATTAGTCTCTCTTTTTTTCTTTGAGAAAAGAAGCATATTTACTTGTAAAAAAGTGGAAGTGATATGTCCTTGAAAGTGACCTAATTAAGCCGAAGTTGAACATATTGAAGAAATTTTGAGTACAACCCGCCACCAAAACCGAAAGGTGTTGGAGCTACGTGAGTGGCCCATTACCCTTTTAAGGGCCAAACAAGTTAGACATCCTTGCTTTAAAGTTTAAAGAATTCTAGTTGGACTTGCTCTTCTTTCTTTTTTGGGTTAATTACACTAATAGTCCCTATAGTTTGGGACTTGTGTCACTTTGGTCTCTAACTTTTCAATTGTGACACATTTGATCCTGAAGTTTGAATCTTGTTCCAAATAAGGACAATTGAAAATATTATTAGATTTTTCAAGGGTACAATTGTCAATTTGATAAAATATAAACTAATTTGACAAAAATAAATATCAAAAAAATATTTTTAATTTTTTAAAAATTATTTTTATCCACCAATGATAAAATTATTTAAAATTAATAAAAATTACATGATTAATTTTTGAAAATTAATTTTACATGATCATCATCAAAACACATAATAAAAATTAATTTGGTAAAAAAAATAAATAAATGTCCAAAAGATTTATCAATTTTACATAATTTTATTTTTAGTAGGTAGAAATAATTTTTAAAAATTCAAAAATATTTGCTTGATATTTATTTTTGTCAAATTAGTTTATATTTTATCAAATTGACAATTTTACCCTTGAAAAATCTAATTATATATTCAATTGTCCTTATTTGAAACAAGATTTAAAATTCAGGGTCAAATGTGTCACAATTGAAAACTCAGGGACCAAAGTGACACAAGCCCCAAACTATAAGGACTATTTGAGTAATTTGCCCATATTTTTTTTTTTTTTTTTTTTGTGGGCAGCTCCAAGAAATTGGATCAAACAAGCCTAATATATAGAATTGTAAAGAATTTTTGAAAATTAGTTGGTACCCATAGGCCTATGGGTATCACATAGTTATGTCACAAACAAATAACAAAATGAGATATTATCACGCTGTACATCCTATTACTAACATAAAATTACAGATTTTATTATTTTCATCAAATATAATTGCTTTGAGGCACCATCTCAGTATGCTCTTGGGAACATGGAATAACTGCTCTAGAATTTACACCTTAGTAACAACATGTTTGGTTGTGTTTTTTATTTATTTATTTATATTGTTTAATTGTCATGATTCAAAAACAAAAATAATGAAAGGTTCAAAAACATTCAGCATTCTCATATCTTTTAATAGTCTTTGAAAACTCAACAAATAACTATTGATATTTTTTAAAAGTCGGATTGTTCTAGGGAGTTTTTATTTTATTTTTTCAAAGGGTTCTCTAAACAATATTTTCAACTTTTCCAAAAAATAAATAAAAATACAGACAAAAAAGTTTACATTTCGAGTCGTTGCGTGTGAACAAGATTGTAGAAACACGATTGGTATGTCAAGTCAAAAATGATTAATACTTTGTCGGATTATGTGTAAGGAAAATTATGTCATACTCCGAGTAGGTTTCCTTTAATTAAGGTATGAACAATGTTTTTATTTTATTTTAATTTGAAGATGATAATGATGATTTTTCCATGAGTGTGACAATGGGTTACTATCATGATTTCGATTTTGAATAATCTTAATTATTATGTTGATGTCGGCCTAACTACTACATTAGAGTTGAGGAATATAAAAGTATTTCTTTTACATGAATTTAATCATAAAATCAAGGAGAATTTTACAATGTGCATCCTTTAAAATAGTGCACATCGTAAAAAAAAATTATAATTTTTTATGATGAACGTTATGATTATTTGTTGTGTGTGTTATGACATTTGTAGTAAAGTTATGAATAATGAATTTAAGATGTGCACCATAAAATTAGGGATAATAATATTACAACACTTTATAATTTTTGTTATGACATTTTTTAGTGAAAAAAAAGTTATGACTTTTGTAGTAAAAAAGTTACAACATTTGGTGTTTAAGTTATGAATTTTATGAAAAAATTATAAAAGGTATACCATATGTATCTTTTTTAAGGTACACATTGTAGCATCTACCTAAAATCAAATACAATTTTCTCGCATTTAATGAGTCCCACCTCATGTACAAAAAAATTATGTCTGATAATGTGCCTGTTTGGTGCAGCTTAAAGCTGCTTATTTCAGCTTTCAGCTTAATTTAAGCTATTTTGATGTGTTTGGTTTAGCTTATAACTTTTTGGAAGTCAGAAATTAGCTTATTCTTTGAGTGGGGCAGGAGATACTTAATTTATAAGTCAAAAATCAGCTTATGTTCATAGTTATAAGCTATAAGCTGTTTAGGCATAAGTTATAAGCACTTTTCTACAGCTCTACCAAACAGGGCCAATGTGATCAAATTATGTGAACTTTTCATTCTTCAAATGAAATGGTTTGAAATATCACACATAACGCTTCAAGTTGAATAAATTTAACAACCACATAATAGTAGTTTAATATGGGTCATTACATTGAAATTCAAACATATGAAAGGATTCTTTTAGCCTATGTGTCAATTGTTGCAAAATGAAAGTTGAAGTACAATGATCATTCTATCAAAATACTCATTTTTTGTTTAGCTCAATAAAAATGAAAGAAATGCACATTGCAGATGAAATTATCATTTACTAAAAGTTAGAAAAATGACTATTCCGTTGAGAGGTCAAAAAATAACCATCATTTTAATTTACACACTAAACTATTTCTCTATTCATATTATGTGTTAATATTTTTTTTTTAAATAAAAATTTTTAGATTATGTTTCTTGAATTGGGTTCCTAAAATAAGGAAAAATCGAAGCCCAATCAAGCCCACTGTGAGGTTGGCATTTTCTACTAAGCATTTGCTACTGAAAGAAGTCCAATCCAAGCATGGGTTAGATTGGGTTGGGCATAGAGTAATGGGCTACGCTAACTTGCCCAAGTTGAAGACTTTCAGCCCATTCAATCATAGCCCCCCCCAAAAAAGCCCTTTCAATAAGAAAACAAAAGGGATTTTTACTAGTTAGTCCTATTTTCAAGGGTTATTACCCAATAGGTCCGTAATGGAGACTCTTTTACCTATAGGTCTTGAACATTTTTGTTTATTCCGTTTTTACCCTCATGTGTTTTATACTCAAATCTGAAGATGAAAAATGAAAAATAAAAAAAAATAAAAATCCATTGGTTTTGATGCACCCATCTTGTGTTTCTACTTAGATCAATAACAGAACCAAGAACACCACCTGACTCCAATGCTTCATATCTCTCTCTCTCTCTCTCTCTCTCTAAATTTGTTTAAATGCAGAGAATCAATAAAATGTTTTAACAAATTGGATGTGTCTTTCTCTTTCAATAGAGGGGAGAAAGAAAGCTTACATATAGGAAAGAGAACTTGTCGACCACCGCCGCCTCCACTGTCGGCATCTTCTTCCACTTTCACCATTGCTTCCACCTCCATTGACGTCTTCGCCTTCACTACCATCGACGTCTTCGCCTCCACCTCTACCGTCGTTGCTGACCACTATCGCCTCCACCTTCATAGTCGTTGTCGCCTCCACCTCTAGATCTAGGATCTAGGCTCTTTGTTGCCGGGTCTTCTATCTCTCTCTCTCTCTCTCTCTGTATATTGGGGAAGATCTCAGTGATAAATCTGTTTAAACCAGTGATAAATTTGTTTAAAGTAGTGATAAATTAGTGATAATTTTGTTTAAACCAGTGATAAATTTATCACTGTTGAACTTTTGTAAATTTGTTTTTGTGAATTAGTAAGTGAGTATGTATGTATGTGAGTATGAAATTTATCAGTGATAAATTTATCATTGCTAAATTATTGTGAATTTGTTTTTGTGAATTAGTAAGTGTGTGGATGTGTTTTTGTGAATTAGTGAGTGAGTGTGTATGTATGTGAGTATGAGAGAACAAAAGGAACAATATACAAGAAACAAACAGAAGACAACATATATGGGAGAGCTCCCGAGCAGCTACTTTGCTTCACGCAGTATTAACTTACTTCCATGGGACCGGCCGGTAAGTCCCCCAAAATAAAATAAGGCACTAATAGTAGGCTCATTTATCCACTTCCAATAGTGTAAGATGATACTGTCACGTGATATCAACTCTGATTAAATTCATTTCTTTTACTGGAGATGGTAACATCCAAAAAAATATAAAAAAAGATAGTAACAAAAATTATTTTAGTTTAGTGATAATTTTTATTGTAGAAAATCAAGAATTCAAACAAATTTCATTTTTGCATAAAGTGTTCCAATTTAGTATTTAGTGCCATTATGTTTTTTTGTAATAGACAGAGGCAAGAATCAATGGCCTAGCGGGATTTTCTTTTTTAAGATTAGATTTTGAATGCATATTTCGAAATCAAATGAATTTCATTCTTGTGAATTTTACCTAATAAACTAATTTAGGGAATTCAAAAACTTAAGATAAAATTAAATAAACTTTGATAATGAAGTTAAAATTTGGTTTGAATCATAAAATTCAAAATAACAAATTTGAGTATTTTGGTTAAATTAAAATAAAATAAAATAAAGTGAGCAAATAAATTCTTGGATTTATGAAAAATTCATTTATTATCAAATAATTTCTTTTATTTCTCACCAACTCCTTTTTACTCCTTACAAAATCGAGAAAAATGAAATTTTTAGGAATAATGCTTTATATACCAATTAGTATACCAATTGATATAGCATAATTTAAAAGATTTTTAGTATTTATAATTTGTGTAATGAGTGGAGTTAATAATAATGTCATAACTAGTGTTGGTACACTAGTTAATACACTAATTAATACATATAGTACTACCGAAATTTTAAATTTCATAACAATAAAAGAGGATTTAATTGACACGCACTTTTTTTTTTTTCTCTCTCTCTATTTAAACCTACTTTATTTTATTTTTTTCTTCACCAATTTTTAATTTAGTATGATTTGGAATCCAAAGAGGACTTTCACATGACCTCTTTGCCTATTTTTTCAAATGCAAATCACGAATTATTATTACAGTAGATTTAAGTTTTGTATTTTAATAATTTTTTAAAAATTTAAATATTATTTTATGAAATTGAATAGAATAAATCATTAAATATATGATAGAATTATGTGATATGATATGTATTATTTTTTGATTTGTTATATACCTGATGATGTTGTCTCCAATTCTATTACCATATCATTTTGGGTGAATTTATGAATATTTAATCTTTCTTCCGAATTTATATATATATATATATATATAAAATTATGGTGTATAGGTTTTCTCAACAAATAAATATAAAACAAATATTTGGATAATTCTCTCATCTAAAAAAAATTACTAAGATAAGTCACTGCACTAATAAAAAAGCAGAACAAAACACATATATACACAAATGATTAATTTTATTAATATATGAATCATACTCTCATAACAAACGATCAATTTTATTCATAAGTAAATCATTAAGTAAATTAATAATTTTTAATGATATGAAAAATATTTTTTCAGTTAACCATTTTGTTAATAAACAAATCATTAAGTTCATTAACAATTTTTCATTATATGAAGAATATTTTTCAATAAAAAATTTTGATAATTTATTATTGCATAGGAGAATAATTGTTTTGTTTTTCCTTGGGTATGGTGTTAAATTAAAATTTGTAACAAACGATAGTTGTAATTTCTAGTATTATAGGACTGATTCATATTTTAAACAAACTTTATGGGTGTATTTGTAATTTGTTAAAGAATAAAATATTTATGTTTTATAATTGAAATTACAAAAAAAACCTCTACTTAATATATAGGCTACCATTAATACATTATTCAAAATAAAATGACAAAATAGACACACAAAAAAAAAATAATAATAACAAGCCATAGCAAGAAAGAGCTTCTTATATATATATATATTTTTTAAATTATTTTTCTACTAAATCTTCGTTTGGCATTAACTTTTTTAATTGACTTTTTTTGTGTTGGGACTTTTTTAACCTCGTTTCGTTTCACTTTTTTGATTTTTTTTTACTTTTGTAAAAGAAAAAATGTAATGATTATAATTTAAATGTGATATTTTATTTTATTAATTTATGTAACTAATTTTATCTTTGGTATATTTTTTTTGTCAAAAATCTAAAATCAAAGGTTAAGCAATTTAATGATGTAAGCCAATGATAGAGGCTGTCTCTGTGCCCTATTATTTTCTCTTTCTTAAGCTTTAAACAACACTACCAACTACACCAACTCCTAACCAAAAAAATTAAAATTTGAAAGCTCCAGTGACTTTCTGCTGATAAGGACAAAAGGGTTCAATAATGCAGGGTAGACACATTGAAGCATCCATAAATAAATTAGTGTAGATAGAATTATATTCTAAGCAATTAATGTCATTAAAATTTTTTATATAAAAAGTATATGTATGTATATATATATAATGATCTGATTTGAGACTTATCATTTTTAAAACAAAATCATCATATAAAAATATGTAATAATAGAATTTGTCCGTTAGCGCTTTCAAGATTAAGATTGGAGTAAGGTATCAACTGACATCATAATTTGATTAAATTTAAAATTATAAATATGATTTATTTTTTTAAAGATAAATATGATAACATCATATTATTATTAGCTTTTTTTAGATTTGAACATTTTTTTAAGTTAATCTACAAAAAAATAAAAAAAGTCTACAAACTATAACTATGGGTCAATTTCAAATTTGAACAACAAAACAAACCGTCTCCATCTTAGGGAAACCCCAAATGCAAACCCTACCACACAAAACACATTTGAAAGCAATGACTTTTGCTAACTAAATTCTTGAATTTTTAAATTTTTTTTTTTTTTTTTAAAACAGTTTTGATTTGAAAGAGTGAACTCTCTATTAAAAGTATGTATTGCCCTAACTAAATTCCTAGATCCTTCTATTTTAGACTAACGAAATATGTTAGTAAAGTAGGACTAAAAAAAAATATAAATTACACTGATCTCTCTTTTAAAAAAAATACAATAAGTTCTATAATTTCGATATAATTATATTTATTTCCTTTTTTAGTAGGGGTGTAATTTAGGTGGGCTTAACTAGAGCCTAGCCCAAATGTTTTTAAGGCTTAAGCAAAATATTTTTGAATTCAGTATGGGTTTAGATAAAAATTTAAAAACTTGAATTAAATTTAGGCGGGCTTGGGCAAATAGATCAAACAATCCGAAACCCGAATTATATCTATATAAATATATAAAAATATGAAACATATATATATATATATATATAAATTATTAACCGTTAGATAGTATTAAAATAATTTAGATCGTTAGATCATATTGAATATATATTATATGTACAAGTAACACAATACAAAATGTTAATTTTTTTTCTCACTCACAAATTGTAAAGACCACCATAATGACATCTCTTTTACATTATTTAAATTATTTGTTTGAATGTTATCAATGATTTTATAGAAAAAAATATATAAATAGAGTCTAATTTTAACAAATTAATTAACTTAGTTGCATTAAAAAAAAGAAATTTTTTTTTTAATTTATGTGCAATTTGGCCAATTCGAGATTAATTTGGATTGGGCTTGGGCAGACTACCTCCGGTTAAAATTTGGGCTTGGGTAACTCTTAACACAACTTGGATCAGGTTTGAACAACCTCTCAACCTGTCTAAACTCGCATGAGTAGCACCCCTATTTTTTAGTAAGGTTAAATAAACTGAAACTAATGTAAATGGTGCATAAATACAAAAATAAATAACATAAAATATATAGTTTCATGTGAAAGAGACAACAATATAATTTTTTTTATCCATATAACTAACAAATTATTTATCAAAATAGAGTTTTTTATATGATTTAAAATTTAAAAAGAGTTTAATGTAATTATGTCAAATTATAAAATTTATTGTATTTTTTTTCAAACTTAAAGGAAAGTGGGTGTAATTTACCTAAAAAAAATTGTGCATTAACAATATTAATTATTATTATTTGACGTGGTTGAAGATTATACACCTCATAATTAAAAAGAAATAATATAATTTTAATTTTTTGAATTATAATTTTAAAAAAAATGTTCTAATAAAACACAATATAAAATATAACTAAAATAATATTATAATTAAAAAATAATAATGATAACTAAAAAAACAACATAATTAAAGAGACACAGATCCAAAAGGTCGTATATTAGAATTTTCCGAAGATTAGATAGGAAAAGCCGAAGATTAGATCGGAAAAGAATAGCTAAATCGTTGAAAAGTCAAAAGGAATTTTACTTATTTGGTCTGATCAAACAAACAATCACAGACTTGCCGCCCCATGGATCCGCCTCCTCTCCGGCAGTGCTTCCCTCCAGCAGTGTCCAGCGCTTCAAAGGAGATGATGACACCTGGCTCGAAGAACATCCCACGGATAGAAACACGCCCATGTGACCAATGGCTTTCTTTTTTTTCCTTTTTCTTTTTTTAATATTTGAGACACTTGCGTCTCGTTTGGAGTAAATTATTTTAATAATTTATTAATTTTTTACGAAAATATATATAAAAAATAAAGAAGATAATATGATAATTTATAATAATTTTTTGATTAAATATATAATTGTCAAACAAAGTTTTAATTTATCATTCTTATGTGTCTGATAAGTGTCAAATTTTAATTTATTAAATATTTTATTATGTGAAATCTAATTTTAATACCAAATCATTCAGGATGATAAATTAAAAGATATAACATTATTAATTTTTTTTATTGACAAATAAGAAAGAAAAAAAAAAAAACTCAACGACATATATATATAAACTCAACGACTTTCTAAAGCAGTTCATCAAACACCAATAATTTTGCTCAATATTTTCTAAAGCAATTCATCAAACATGACAGGGAAACAAAAATTTCAATTTCATCACTATTTCTACTAAAATCAAGCAAAATAAATAAAATAAATTTCAATGTTTTTAATTTTAAAGTTCAAACATTGAGCAAAATTTCAAAGTTCAACTTATAAATTTCAATGTTAATATTTTAAATTAAATTTTTTTTTTTGGAATTGTTTGAACTTTAAAATTAAAAACATTGAAATTTATTTTATTTTTTAATTGAGTTTTATTTTATGTGTTTGGTTACGATTTGAGTATAGAGTTAAATCTAATATATAAAATAAAACTCAATTAAAAAATAAAATAAATTTCAATGTTTTTAATTTTAAAGTTCAAACAATTCCAAAAAAAAAAATTTAATTTAAAATATTAACATTGAAATTTATAAGTTGAACTTTGAAATTTTGCTCAATGTTTGAACTTTAAAATTAAAAACATTGAAATTTATTTTATTTATTTTGCTTGATTTTAGTAGAAATAGTGATGAAATTGAAATTTTTGTTTCCCTGTCATGTTTGATGAACTGCTTTAGAAAATATTGAGCAAAATTATTGGTGTTTGATGAACTGCTTTAGAAAGTCGTTGAGTTTATATATATATGTCGTTGAGTTTTTTTTTTTCTTTCTTATTTGTCAATAAAAAAAATTAATAATGTTATATCTTTTAATTTATCATCCTGAATGATTTGGTATTAAAATTAGATTTCACATAATAAAATATTTAATAAATTAAAATTTGACACTTATCAGACACATAAGAATGATAAATTAAAGCTTTGTTTGACAATTATATATTTAATCAAAAAATTATTATAAATTATCATATTATCTTCTTTATTTTTTATATATATTTTCGTAAAAAATTAATAAATTATTAAAATAATTTACTCCAAACGAGACGCAAGTGTCTCAAATATTAAAAAAAGAAAAAGGAAAAAAAAGAAAGCCATTGGTCACATGGGCGTGTTTCTATCCGTGGGATGTTCTTCGAGCCAGGTGTCATCATCTCCTTTGAAGCGCTGGACACTGCTGGAGGGAAGCACTGCCGGAGAGGAGGCGGATCCCCGGCGCATGTGGTGTGGGTAAAAGCCTAGGTTTCCTAAACCCATAATGGAACTCTTATATTTGTTTGTTTTTAAGAATCATTTTCCCATTTTTTTACCAAGTCTTGCTTCTTGTTTTCATGCACATATGATTTTATTTTATTTTATTTTTTTTATAAATTATTAAAAATATACATATAATAGGTTAGGAAGTATCCTTATTTGCAGGGTTTTTTTCCTAACTTTTATGGGCTTATTATTATTATTTTTTTTAGTGAAAGTTAATAATAAATTGTTAGATTAATATTTGCAGAAGTTGAATTCCTACCTCTTTTTTCCAAGTATTTAAATCTGGCGTCTTATTCTATTCTTAAGTGGACGCATTGTATTAACAACTATATTTTTAAAATGAAGTATTATTCAATTAATGAGAACTTGTATTTTTTATATGATAAATGCCACATAAGTTATTTGTTTGTATGATATTACTCGTACCCAAACCCCACTTCTCCACTGTCATGCCACGCCCCAGTCCTCTTTCCACCACCATGCCTTCCTTTTACTCCATTCACAAACAATCAAACAAAAAAAAATACTAATAATAAGAATTGCATAACTCACGGGTGGGTGGCATTGTGATTAAGGCTTGGGGTTTAAGTCCCAAGTTCACAGGTTCAATTTCCCTCTCCCTTGGGCCAATCTCCTGGGCGAAGCACAGTTGGTTAAGAGGTTGGACCTTAAGTTGTATAATCAGCACTTGGTGTGAGTTCAATGCTCCCCTACTGTGCGAGTCCTGACTTAAGTGGAACTTGTTTTGGGAGGTCGGAGTAAGTTTCCAGGTTACAGCAAAGTCCTGAATTAAGCGGAACTTGTGTTGGGAGGTCGGGGTAAGTTCCCAGGTTATAGTCTCCTCGCTTGAAACGGTTAATAGGACACTGACTTAAGCGGAATTTGTGTTGGGAGGTCAGGGTAAGTTTCCAGGTTATAGTCTCCTCGCTTGAAACAGTTAATAGGACACCCTAGTGATCTCTACAAGGGGCGCTGCCTTGGACTTGTGAGAGGGTAGGGAGAATTTTCCTGTAATAAAAAAAAACAAAAAAAAAATTGCACAACCGAACAAAAATTACACAAAAAAGTTGCACAGTGGCATAAAAATGGTAAAGCAAAGGACTTTCGTAGTGGCGTGACCAGTGGCTTGGGTGTGTGGGTCCCCCTATTTGAGAGTAATATTATAAATCGAATAACGGGTTAGCAGATTGATAAATTATAATTTAGATAATTTTTAGTAGATTGATGGATTAAAAAATATTTTAATTAATTATCATACATTTATATAATATATAACACTAATTTATATAATATTTTTTAGATATATAACATAAAATAATTTTACATAATAAATTTCATATATATAACCACTAATTTGTAATAAATTTCATATTTTAAATCTCTCTCACACTCATTTTTACATTGATATTTTATTGGAAGTTAAAAAATATATGGAGCTGAGCGGTTTGGTTGGCGGATTATAAATTTAAAGTTTAAATCGCAATTAGCGGTGCGAATTGATACGAATCGGTGCGATTTTAGCGGATTGGATGCTATTTTGCACAACCCTAATAAGCAGAGCTAGAAAATTAAGTTAGAAGGGATACTTCTTAATTATAATTTTTTATTTAAAAAAAATCATGAGCAACAGTAAGATAATAATAATTTTATGAGAGAAATTTAAAGATAAAAAATTACATATTCATTATTAATAAAAATAAATCAAAATTCTATAATAGTGTGGAATAGCTCGGTGTGTGATGATGATGTAAGTTTGTAATTTTAGTACAAAAAATTATGGATCAAAATTTCTAATTTAAAAAAATAAAAACATATCATTTATAGCACAAATTATTATAAAATCTATTTAATTTTTATTTGACAGAAAAATATTAAAGAGATGACATTGCTTATAAGGTGTCGTTTGGTAAACTTGACTTTTTGATTTTTTTTGACTTTTTTAGCCTGGAACTCTTTTGTTCGTTTAGTTTTCTTGTTTGACTTTTTTGCATTGGAATGACAAATATGCCCTCCACTTGGAGATGATACTTTTTTTACTTTTTGTTTGTATATGGGTCAATTTGGTAATTTTGTATCAAAAGTCAAGTGTTTTGTCATTTTGTGATTTTGTGTCTTTTTTTTTGTCCTTATGTGCTTATATAGTCCCAATGTGTCTACCAAACGAAGGCTAAATGATGTGTTTTGAATGAAAATTATTAAAGAGTCTTATAGTACCATATGACGTTGTCTACGTGATGCTCAAAATATAGGAAATCACAAATCATACTAAGTGGTATGTCAACTACTTGAAAATAATAAATTTATTATATCCGATTTATAATATTTTTCGCTACACTAATGATTTAAATTGCTACATAAATAATATCATATAGCGTTCCTAAAATATCAAATAATTATTTGTTATGAACAATACAATAAATCTTTAGTTAAAGAACATGTTAAGAAAAAAAAAAAAAAAACATTTTATATATGATAATAACCAAAAAAAAATTCAAAACTGAGGGACGCGATCCCTGGCCTTGCTGTGTCTCCGCCGTGACCCAACCACTGTTTGATTTTTGTAGCAGTGGTGATGGAGATCTTCATGGCCATCAGTTGGGGGAAAATTGTATCCATTAGGTGGCGAAGAATCATGGTCCAACATTTGTTTGATCTTTACAAAAATGGATGTCTTTGTGACCCTCGGGTGGTAGAGGATCGTGACCACTAAAGTAGCTAATAATATTGTGATCTTTGCTGAGTAACAAGAGAGAAAGAGGAGAGAGAGTTGTATTGGGGGAGGGCAATACGGTAGAAGTAGATGGTGGAGGATGTGAGTAATGATGGACATATGAGAAAAAAAATTAAAAAAACGATGGTGACAATGGGTATGTAGAGAGAGGGTGATTGTGGCAGCTGGTGGAGGTGAAGGGGAAACCAATGTACCGAAGATGTGGTGAAGGGTCGATCCAATAGGGATACAATTGACATAATGGTAGTTAATATAATTAAGATAATTTTTAATTTGACATCATGTTAAAAAATAAATAAAAAAACATCACGGGTTTAAAAAAAATATAAAAATTTACTAGTCTTATTATTGAAATTTGACGGAAAGTGGTTGGAATCAATTTAGATGATGAATATTTAAATTTTAAAAAAAGAGAATGATATATAAATTTATTTTTAGATCTATTTTTTTAGAGTCAGTGATATATCAAGAAAAATTGTAAATATCAATCAATTATCTTCTTGACACATCATTAGATTTAGAAAGTAAATCGAACTTTTAAGTCTGAATAATAATACTCAAGTTAAATCTTAAAAATTTTAATTTGTTGCACAAGTTAAGTCTTAATTTTTTTTTTCATATATTTATTTTGTAATTTCTGCAATAAAAAAGGGGTGAATTGCAAATACACCCCCTAAGGTCTGATTAAAATACGAATCGCCTCTTGTAGTGTTGGAAATTACATTCCACCTCATGAGATTTTTAATTTAATAACAAATCACTAATTTTATTAATAAATCATCAATTTAATTAATAGTGTTTAGTCATGCTAG
Organism: Camellia granthamiana; assembly: GCA_036172215.1. Lineage (NCBI taxonomy): Eukaryota > Viridiplantae > Streptophyta > Magnoliopsida > Ericales > Theaceae > Camellia > Camellia granthamiana. The sequence continues at coordinate 85,361,775 of CM069909.1, read as the reverse complement.
AAATTTGTTTTAATTAATAATTTAGGTAATTATAGATTTCATTTTTTTAGTTAATTCTGTTAAATAAAAAATATTAATAAAGAGATATTTGTCATTTTTCAAATCACAAAGGATGATTTGTATTTTAAACAAATCTTAATAGGTGTATTGATAATTTTAAAAAAAAAAAAAAAAACCATATATACATTCTTGAAAATTGAATTGAAAAAACAATAACAATTAAAAAAATAAAGAAATGCCAGCACAGCAGCTAAAAACACTCTCTTTCTTCTTAGAGCATCTCCAACACACTTCACTTCTTTTTTCACCAAATCTGAGTCGAAAAAATGACTTTTCACCAAATCTGATACTCAGTGTTCCAACCCTTGATTTTCATCAAATTTTCATCCGGGACAACCGGGTGGTCGACCGGTTAAGCCAAAAATTTTTTTTTTTTTTTTTTTGATTTTTTTTGAACTTTTTGAACCTTTTAGTGGTCGACCGGTTAGCCAAAAAAAAAAATTTTTTTTTTCATCGTTTTGAACTTTTTTTTTGAACTTTTTGAACCTTTAGCTGGTCGACCGGTTGGTCAACCGGCTGGTCGACCGGTTCATCTTTTCCAACGGTCATCAACAACGTTTTGGTGAAACGCGGAGCCTGTATCAAATTTAGTGAAACGTTTGATGAAATTTCGATTTAATATCGACTTGGTGAAAGAGTTGGAATATGAAATAGTATTTTTTTCACCAAATTTAAGATTTGGTGAAAGGTTTGATTCACGGTTGGAGATGGTCTTACGCCATTAACGCCGACAGTGACTGACGATGAATGATCAGTCTCTCGCTCTCTCTCTCACTATCCTCCGTTTTTCTCTCTCTAGAAAAACAAATCTTGGTAGAGACTCAAAAGAGTCAGTTGTCAGGTTAGGGTTTTTATAGCATTTTGGAGACAGAGTTTCAGAGACCACTAAAAGAAAGAAAACCAGATCAAATTCCTCCAGATAAGGTGTGGAAGCTTCACTTCTGTTCTTTCCTTTGATTCCTTCTTCTTATATCTGTCTTTTATTTTTTTGGCTTTATTCAATAATTATATATATGTCTCCTAGATTTGTTGAAGTTTCCTAATAGAACATCATAGAATCATTTTGTATCTTTAGACCCTTGAATTCCTGTGTTTTTTTGGGTTTCTTGCTTGATGATTTTTAGGTGAACATAATCTGTAGATTTAGATCCAATTTTGATGGGTTTTTTTTTTCTTTAGATCAAGAAATGAAACATTTTTACTATTTATATTGGTCTCTGATTCTGTAATTTTTTTGGGGGGGCCTCTTTTTTTGTAGATATAACCAGTAAAATTTGATGTTTCAGTTTCAGATTGTATTTTTGATGGGTTTCTATTGGGTTTGATTCACATATATGGGAAGAGCTATATTTGATGGTAATCTTTTTTGTTGTGGGTTTGGTGAAAAAGATGCTGAATTTTGAGAGTTCCAGATTGGTTTGTTTATGGGTTTTCAGTAGATTTTGATGTTAATCACAGCTTCATTTATTTGAAGTTTGTGAAAATGGAGAAGCAAACAAATTTTGCTTGTGGGTCTGTCGTGAATTCGGGTAGAGAAATGAAATTAGAAGAAGATGAAGAAGATTTCCGGAGTTGTTGCGAAGATGAAGATGAATTGATGGAGAGGGAAGAATCAGCGAAGGAAAGTTCAAAGGACATTCTTGATGAAGGTTCAGTGAATATGTTCTTCAAGGGTATATCGATAGCTAAGGCTGGAGAATGTGGCACTGGGCTTTCCGGGATTGGGGTGGTTATGGAAAGATCAGCTAATGTTCCTTTGATTCAAGTACAGAAAAAGCTTGATTTCTATGTAGATGAATCGGTTGCTAACTATTTAGCTTTGATGGATGGTCTGTTAGAGGCTGCACAAAATAAGATTATGCGGGTGTTTGCTTGTACCGACTCTGAGATTTTATTTGATCAGGTGAGCCATCTAATCCAGCTTTCAATATATACTTACACTTTTTTACCATACATTCTTCAATTAGAGTCTGTGATGCAATTAATTCTGCTGCTAATGTAGTTTCTTTATGATCTAAATGTTGGTAAAATTTTGTTTCCAACTGAATATAAACATATGAACATATATCCTTCTTTGTGTCAACCAGAGGTTTTTTTTTTTTTTTTTCTCCTGTTTGTGTCTGTTACCCAGTTGTTGATATGGTTTTTATTTTCTTTGTTATTTTGAGATATATGGCTTTTTGAGCAGGCAATATTTTGTAGTTTTTGGTTTAAATGAAATGCAAAACCAGCATTTAATGAATGCTTAAGTTCCATTAAAAAAAAAAAAATTTCGGATCACTTATCCCGTTTATTATGCCCTTATTCTCTCTATGATTGAGATACAAAATTTATAAAGATTGGTTGTATCCATTTGATTGGTTGGCTTGAAAACATTCTTGAAATTACCTTTCATAAGTTAAACAATAAAGAAAAAAATTTGAGCAGTAATTGGTATCTTTTTTCTTTTCTAATTTTAACATATTTTCTGTGTATTGTTTCATACGTCTCAAAGTGATATGACTTTTTGACAGATTATTAATGGGGAGAAACTCGATAATCCACTTCTCCTAGCATTGAGGCAAAGGATCCTAGAACATGCAGAAGATCTGGAAGCCTTTGTTCTTAAGTTGGTTCCCCACATAGACCTAGAAAGGCCATTATGCTTGGCCCAAGTGGCGATCGGGGTTGTCTCTTTTCCTGCTGAGGGAGATGAATCATTTGAAAATTGTTCGATATGTTGCGAGGAGAAGCCATTGCAGATGACTATCACATTGAAATGCTCCCACAAGTTTTGTTCCCATTGTATGAAAACCTATGTCGATGGGAAAGTGCAATCTTCTCAAGTCCCCATTCGATGTCCTCAGTTACGATGCAAATATTGTATCTCCATCCCTGAATGCAGATCTTTTCTTCCAGTTGCCTCATATGAAATGTTAGAGAGAGCCCTTGCAGAATCAAATGTTCTCAATTCGGACAAAATTTATTGCCCCTTTCCAAATTGTTCAGTTCTCCTTGATCCTCATGAATGTTTATCGGCAAGGGCGAGTTCATCGAGTCAGTCAGATAACAGCTGTGTGGAGTGTCCGGTCTGTCAGAGATTTATCTGTGTGGATTGTGGGGTCCCTTGGCATTCTTCGATGAGTTGTGAAGAGTATCAAAACCTCCCTCTGGATGAGAGGGATGCTGCTGACATTACTCTGCATCGTCTGGCAGAAAGCAATAGGTGGAGGCGCTGCCAACAGTGCCGGCGGATGATTGAGCTAATCCATGGTTGCTACCACATGACTTGTTGGTAAGATCACTTTCTTTAGATATATAGACGCTGCTGTTTTTCTTTTTTATTTAAAAATAATAATAATCTTAAAATCGAGACAAAAAAAAAAAACCTACTATAAAAAGGAAACTAACGGTATTATTTTAAATGTACTATTAAAGTTGGATAAGTAGGTTTAAATAGAAATTTTCTTCCCTCTTCTACACGTGTGTTGTGCACTGGGTCGCCCTTCTACATGCGTGCATGTTAGACAAGTTAGCAGTTTGGCTCTGAAGTAAAATCACAAATGTATCTTTAGAGCAGTGATGGAAAGAAAGGCGTTACATACCTGCGCGACATGAAAATAATCTCATTTAATAAATCCATTTGTGGTGGGATTTTTTAATTTTCTTTCAAACCAACCCTTCAAAGTAGTATGTGATGACAATATTCTGGCAGTACTGTTCACACCTTATTTTTGTTTGAGGGTCAAAAACCTTATGAAAAGTTATGTAATATGGACTCTTCTAAATTTGTGAAGTATCTGTGTCAAACTTGATCCTTGGGTTAGGGTGTGAGATGCATCCATCATGCTATTGCACATGCACCCAACATTTTACGATGAAATTATGCATAAAATGCTCTATGCTAGTTTGCGAATAGCATTAATTTTTACCCTAAATAAATGAAAGAAATATGAAATTTACCCATGCCTTGGTGTCATTGCGCATGAGAATTAGATGAACTTGACACTTGCACACATACTCGCATCTGACCGTACCCAAGATGCATGTAAGAAGTCTGAATTTTTTTTTAATATTTTACTTATAATTATTTTTATGCCCCTACTAGACAAAAACCCTAGATCCGTCCTTATTAGCTGTACCCAAGCCCATGTAACATAGATGACTAGTCTGGAGTATCAGCTATTAGGAGAAAAAAAAAGACCTAATAAAAAGGGGAAAAAACTGTAGAGATATCCACCAAAGTGGACTAGATTTTCCAGTTCCCACCAAAGTTTCCTTCCTCTCCTTTGCTTGGAGATTACTCAATGTCTCATCTCTTTACATTGATGGAAGATGGCTTTTTGACTGGATTTTTTCTGGTGTTTAATAGCCAATCTTGGGTGGAGAGATGCCGACCAACAAGGAGAGGTGGTCAAAGTCATGGTGCATATAAGGGGAATTTAATGTAATTCAATTTTCGGTTAGAGAATGCTTGTGTTCTGCTATTACCTTTTCTCTCATTTGTATTTATGTTTTATGTCCATGTGCCCAGACATGCGGATGTGCTTTCTTTTTGTGTTTGCCCATGCACGGCTGTAAAACAAGAGTGGTTTGTTATGGACTATATGTTCAGATTGAAATTTATTATGGTATATCATTTGAGAGAGACAATATTCCCTAAAATATTGACCTTAAACTATGTTCAACAATTCTCTCAACACATTAATCTAAGAAGTACGGATAGACATAAAAAAGTGAGGAAAAAGATTGGTAGCTCGAGAAATTGGCTCGAAAAATGGCTCGAAAGAGAAGAGAGGGGAAGAGGAGGAGAGAGGGAGAAAGAGAGAGGAGAGGTCGTCGCAGCTCCCCGCCGTCGTCGCAGCTCCCCTCCAGTTCTTCTTCTTCCTCCTCCGTCGCAGCCCCGCGCAGTCCCGCCTCCGGCCCCGCCTCCTCCTCCAGCCCGATTTTTATGGCCCCCTCCCCTCCACTTCTCCTTCTTCCTCCTCCTTCCCCCTCCTCCCGATCTGCAGACCCACCCTTCTTCTTTTTCTCCACCCTTCTTCTTCTTCTCCCTTCTTTTTCTTCTTCCTTTTGCAACAAAAACACAGGAAAAAAAAAAAAAAAAAAAAAAAAAAGAAGACACCAAAAGCCAAATTCGGGCCACCGAGTTTCGAGCTACGTAGCGGGGTCAAAAAAGTGATGGTGATTCTTTCCACTTCCCCCACCCCCCTTTTCCTCTCTTTTTTGTGTGTGTGTGTGTTTTTTTTTTGTTTTTTTTTCACTTTTTGAAGTTCTGATTATGTGATTTGTGTCTGCAGGTGTGGGCACGAGTTCTGTTACTCATGCGGTGCTGGTTATCGAGACGGCCAACAGACATGTCAGTGTGCATTCTGGGATGAAGACAACTCTGAGGACTTGGTCGCTCACCCAACCCAAGAATCCGAACAATGGGCATGGGATTCGTTCGACTCACTCCCCATGATTATGGATGCTTACACTGATCAAGAGAGATCACAGCTGGCGCTGATCCAGAGGTTCCTCGCAGGTGGATTCAGTTTGAGCGATCATCACCCTTATCAATCGCCACCTCGCTGTACAGACTCTTATGTCGATGCAATGAAGGATCTTCATCAGCTTCCTTGGCTCGAAAGGTTTGTATCGGTAATTAGCGACAACTACTATGATGAATACATTCAATGAAGCGAATGTAGCGCTGGAACGTTCTGGAAACTGGAAGTAAGCCGCTTTGCTTCGTGGAAAACACTGCGAGGAGGTAGAGAGTCTCTCACTCTTTTACTCCATTTTTATTTTTAGTGACTACACAGAATGGGCACTTGTACTTTGATATGTAGTTTTGATTAGTGATTTCTTTTTTTCTTTTTTTAAATGGGATAGTGATTTCTATGTTGGATGACCTTTTTGTGACCTTGAATTTCCTTGCTTTAAGGGTGAGGAATTGTTGCATCATGATTTGCTTTCTTCTTCAAAGAGGATAGAAAAGAAAATTGAAAAATATATGTCGAATTACAGATTAAAAATCAATGAAACAAGCATGTTCATTTATTGTGGTTCTCTCCCTTAAATTTCCAAATAATTGAGATGTGTTATCCAATGTTTTGAAATGGGTGTAAAATTGGTCAGGCTCAGGCTCAGGGCCAGGTCCAGGCCCAGATACAATACCTTAGGTCTAGGCTCATTCCTAAGCCAGGCCTAAGGCCTGGGTTTGTGGGCTTGCAGATTTTTAATTTTTTTAAATTTTATAAATTTCAGTGTAAATAAACATTAAAAAATTGTGACTTAGAAATTAAAAAAGAGAGTAAAATTAATGTAAATAAAATTAACTAGACAAAAATGATAGAATATAAATGATGAATTGTATTTATGTTAATTCTCCTAAATTTGGAAATTAAGATTTCATTTATAGTGTGCATTTTCATTTTATGTTTTTTTTTTTAATTTTATCAAACTAAACATGGGATTGGATATTCCGACTTTTAATAAAAATGACTTTCAATTCTTGAACCAAATATTGCTTAAGAGTTGTGCTATTTAGCCTTCGTTTGAGATGTGAGTTGATATTTTGATTTTTTGATTTTTATAGTTTGGGGTTAAAAAGTTCTATTTGGGATGAGTGTTTTGACTTTTTTGACTTTTGTGAGAGAAAAAATAAAATAATTATGGTTTGGATATAATATTTTGTCTTATTGATTTTTTAGTCTATTTTATGCTTTTGTAACTAAAATAGTCTTAAAATTACATGCCAAACATAGCCTTGGTCTAAAAATTTGCAACAAATCACAACTTACCACCTTGGATGTTTTCGAGCTAGGAGTGAACTTAGAGCATCATTTTTCATAAATTAGCTAAAAACAAAAGGTCATCTACTTTATGCATAAATTCATAATCATCTAAAGTTGCTAATAACATCGGTTAATTTCACTTTTCTCTTAAATTATTATTATTATTTATTTTATTTTTACACTATCAATTTTATTTATTTAGTTTTCAAATTTTCTAATTTGAGTTAATGTGATTAGAGACAGTTGTCTAAATTAGTAACCATTAAAACTTAATTTGATGAGCAAAAGAGTCATTTTAAAATTTAAATATGCTATATGAAATGAAATGAGAAACGCTAAAAATTACATCAATTCAGTTGATTGTTTAGAAATAAAATATTAAAAAAAAAAATTAACCATAATTTAGGAATAGTTAAGTAAGAAATCCCTTTTCTAAATCCACCAACTTGGTACCTTGATTGCTTTGGAGGCAACAAAGTTGAGTAGAGGAAAAAAAGAAAAAAATCACAAATCAATTCGATCCAAATCAAATTGTATGGTTTGATTTGATTTTTTTCAATTATTTGGTTATAATTTTTAAATAAGACAAACTTTTTCTTTATTACATTTTTTCTTTTTAAATTCTTATCCAATTTTATAATTCAAACACAACATTAATGATTTGTCTAACCAATTTGTGCCAGCTCAACTCACCTAATAAAGAATTTAATCCAATGAGCAAAGGTTACTTGGGACCGTATGTACATTAAAAGTAAAGAAAAAAATGACATAATTTCATACTTTTCAAGCCATAACTAAAAAAGAAAAAATCATAACCAAACAACACATAAGGTATAACTAAAGATCTCATGAGTCATAAGTAAAATAAATTTATAACTAAAAAAGAAATTAATCATAACTAAAGAAGAAAATAACATAATTTAAATATGCATATAGCAGGAGGGGTGTATAGTAGAATTTCCCTTCTCTTTTAACTAACACACTTGAGGAAAAAAGTTAAGACACTTCCTTATATACACAACTACAAAAATTGAACTCATTTTGCTACATTTCTCAGAGTGACTGATCTAATGTAAGACATTCAATAAACATAAATAAATGATCTAAATGTATCAAAATGATATTTGCACCAGTAGAGTAACATTGTCAAAATTTAACATTTTGATACCGTAAATATGTCAAATTATAATTTAGGCATTGCCATATTTTAAATGAACAATGGGAGTTACTCTAAGCAATGAATGTTAGCAAAGAAAATTGGTAGTTCTTTTATTTTTCATTTTTTTACATTAGAATATTCATGCTCCACACTTAAATCACGGAGGAAAAATAAGTAAAAAGAAAAAATCATTACTACCATCCAATTGAATCAGCTTCATGATCACGAGTTTTCTTATGTTTCTCAGTACATCAATTATAAACAGACACAGAATGAAGTGAATAAGCATTGTTTTGTTTTTAGTTCTCCAGTTTCCATGATATTCAAGGTTTCAAAAATTTTCAGTTTCTTCCGCAGCGCAAAACATTTGAAAGAAAAGTAAAAATGGGATCGAATTGCACAACCCAAAAGTGGTTTTCCAAGAAAACGGGTAATCAAAAGATCGAATCACTATACTTGTCTTGGTGGTTCTTGTCTTCCTATTTTATTGATCAGAAGCATCCAACAATGCCATATTGATTTAGAATTCGATTCTAAGAGTTTAAAGGGTCATAAAACTTTCTATCATTTCAAAATTCATTGTTTCTTCAATGACAAGTGTACTAAAGATACAACACATGTTCTTTAAAATGTTTGCAAAGAATATGACAATAAAATAAATGTTCATAGTATAAGATATAACAAACAAACAAACAACCATACCTCAAAATGCTATTTTTGTGATCTCTATCATCAATTTTCTTTACACAAAGAATCATCCTTGAAAAATGCACCAACCAATCTCTGCCGGAAGGATCAACAAAATTTTCAAAAATCAAAAGCCCTGTTATCTACACTAATTGATCAAAATGTGTCCAACCTTTAACAAGAGATTTCATTTGAACCATAGCTAATTGCGCGTAGACTTGAGGCAGACATATTTGTCATCCATCTACGAGGGCCATTCGATTCGCCTAAGATATTATAGGCATAGGAAGGCCACCTTACATCCGTAGCACACAAGCTTGTGATGCCTGTTCTAATAATCTTTTGTGTTCTCTCAAGAACTAAAAGATTGGAAAATGTCGAAAAGCTGTTTCCTACAAAGACATCGGCTCTCAAGCAAACTTCGTAATCAATAGCTGATTGAATGAGGTAAGGGTACCTCTTGTAAATTCCCGCTATGCCCAATTTCTTCTTCTCAAAGGGAAGCAAACCTTCCTTCCAACCGTCCAAGATAGAGTTATCTTCAAGAAGACTATCGGCCACAGCAAGGTAGACAACAATTGGGCTTTTCAAGCCCGCAATATTCCCAACTCGCTCCATAATCTCCTCCTTGCTGCTACAAATTTCACTAATGTTCAATCTTTGCTCCATTTTCTTACAGTGAATCATCCAATCCTTCTCTATCCGCATGTGAACTGCTATATAAGGAACTGGCTCCAACACAGAATTCCCCGAAACAATTTTTCTTCCTATGTCTCTAATCTTGGAGACAACTTTATCAACTTCTTTGGATATTTCATCTACCAAACCTAAGCACTCGAAGACCATGGCGTAATCTTTAACGGGCCAGTGATCGTGCCACAGAAATGGGTTTTTCCCAACTATCCGAATTGTTTCATACCCGTCATATGGATTGTTGCTAAACTGTCTCAGTTGATCTAGATCTCTCTCAACCGTCCACTTCCTTCCACTTCCCTTTCGAAGCTCAACAACATTAGACCGGTTTGAAAGATCTGTGTATTGGCCTAATTGGGCAAACCCGTTGCAAAGCGAATTGAACCTTTCAAATTGGAAGACCTTGTCAAAGGAAATGGGTCGCAGGAGATCAATTTCTTTGTAAAACAACGAAGCACTTAGGCTCGGCATCAAAAGGGTTCGGTTTAACATTCTTGCAGTCAGACAAGCTCTAGCAAAAGCAATCTTCTGATTGTTTAAACCCCATATGATTTGAGGAACCTCCAAGAACTTGAGTTTTCGAATTCCAAATTGTGAATTTAACGACAAGGAATCATTTGGGATCAACATTTTAACGCTGTTGTCGTGTTCAATCCCACCAAATCCAGAGAATGTAGGGATCAAAACAGATCTAAGAACCAAAGCAATGACAAGCAAAGCAACACATTTGCAAGGAATAGAATTCAAATGGGTACCGAAGAATCTCAAATGCTTACAATTCCACAAGTCCATAGATATTCAATCTTGAAAACCCAATAATTCAATCATTTCAACTAAACAAATTCAAATCTCACTTTGAACCAACATAGTTGTTCAATAAATTCATAAGAAACCCATCTCAGTGTCTCAAGATATTCTTGAATATATACCCAGCAACACAGTCATTTCGATAAGTGGATAATCACACAACTCTGATCTCAACATTTTGCTGAAAAATTCAAACAAACTCAATTTCACTCCAAAATCAACACAACATTAGTGTTTGGATCTTGGATTTGTGGAGTAAACTGTGGAGAGAAAAGAAAAGGAAAGGAAAAGTGAATAAAATATATAAGCTGAATTTTTTTCCACAAATTCCTTCTCTTCTTTGTCTCACTAATCCATTCATAAATCAAAGATCCAAACAGAGTCTACAATGACCCAACATTGAAAATACTCCAGGAACTCAAACCAAAAAAAAAATAATCATTGATTTCTCACCTTAATTAAATTGCATTATGTGATTGAGTGAAAACCCAGATGGCAATTTCAATCGCAGAAATCCGGCACTCAAACGATCAAGAGAGTGATTCAAATCCAAAAAGGAAAAAAAAAGATTTGATAAAGGAATCAGAATTCAGAGGAAACCCAGATGAGAAAAGTTTTAAAAAGGGGACGGGCGATCCGATCATGAATGGAAAGAAATCAAGACAAGGCAAATTCCCGGGAACCAAACACAACGCAATTAACCCATCACAATCATGACAACCAAGAATGAACAAGAAAGCTCTGGATAGGGAAATTGAAATCAACCCAACCCACAAAAAGATTATGAAAGAAGAAAAATTTAAAGTAGAGAAAGCAAATTCCTGGAAACCAAACACAACCCCATCACAATCATGACAACCAAGAATGAACAAGCAAACTCTGGAAAGGGAAATTGAAATCAACCCAACCCCACCCAACCCAACCCAACCCACAAAAGGGTTATGAAAAGCAAAACCCAGAAAGAAGGAAGATTCAAGAAGGAATAGAGAGAGAATATTGGTCTGGGAAATTTGGAGATCAGAGCAGAGGAGGCAACTCGGGAAAAGACAAGAAAAGGGCAGGAAAAAGGATTTGTCAGAGGAGGAGTACAGTTGCGCACAGCACAAGAAAGGGGAGGAAAAAAGAAAAAAAATAAATTGATAAACAGAGCATGTGACAAAAAGGGCCACCTGGGTTTCACTGCTCAAGAGAGCTCTTCATGTTTTTGTTTCTCATGTGAAACATAGCTGTCACATAAAAAAACATAGCTGTCACATAATTATGAAATTTATTAAATTTCATTTTGAAGTACATAAAATTCCTTTTAGGTTGTACTTAAATTTGGCATAATTTCATATCAATGAATGTTGAGAAAATTATATTTAAATTAGTGATAAATATTAAAAAATAAAATCATATATTTTTTTCATAAATTTGTAATTAATTTTGAAAGATATTTCAGGCATATAATTTTTTTTCTTTAAATTAAAGGAGAAATTAAAAATAAAAAAAATTTAAGATCTAAGTTTTCTAATATATTATGAGTTTTTAATATTATCAATTTAAACTTTAAATTTTTGATGTATTTTAATCTAACATATTTGCCTATTTATGTTAAGTAAAATTGATGAAATTATAAGCAAATGATTTAGATTAAAAATAAATCAAAAGTTTAGAATTTAAACTGATAAAATTAAAAATTCATAATTTATTTTGTTACAAGACTAAAATCTTGGCTCTTTTTTTTTTTTTTTTGTAATTATTCCTAAATTTGAATTTGAATTTGAATTTGAGAGTATTATGGTAATGGATTAGGATGAATTTGAAATAAGAACGGTTAATTATGTTATGATCTCTTCAAAATCAATATAATTATTATTGAATATCATTTTACCCCTTTGTGCTTCCAAAATTGAGCATTTGTACAATTTTTATAATTGCAAAGATTAAAATGTATGAGTTTTTAAATTACAGATAATGTAAAATTTACTATAATTATGCGGTCGGGATATAATTAACTCAAATAACAATGTAGAAATAGATATTTGAAATCCTTCGGTAGGAATTATAATTAATTGTGTGGAGAAAAAGACTTGGTTTGGCAATTACTTTTTTGTTTTAGCAAAAGAATTTATTTATTTATTTAAAAAAAGCATTTTTAAGTCTTAATTGTAGAAGACCTAAATTTTTTTATATACAAAAAATGAAAAAATCCACCAAGATCAAAAGCAAAAAATAATTTTTTATATCCGTGGGGACATAATTTTTGAATGACAACACATAGCTGAGGTGTCACCGAAGTGCCAGCCGAGGTGCCACGTGTCCTGGTCATGACGCCGAGATCATTTCGGCTAGGCCAAGGTTATCTGTGAAAATACCGGAATCCGGGATAAGCGGATAAGGGATAAGGGATAAGGGACAAGGGACAAAGGACAAGAGTCTTAGAATGGGAAAAGACTTCAGTTTGGGTAAAAATAAGACTGTTAGAGAGTTTATCCCAATCTTACTAGGAGTTCAAGATTAGAAGTAATCCTAAGTCCATTGAAGCTAGGCTACTAGGTTTGTGTTGACTATAAAACAGAGGCACCCTCATGGGTTTAAGGTATACTTTTTATATTATGAATAATGAGTTAAGCACTTTTGCCATCTTTGAGAGATAACTGACTTGATTGTCGGAGTGCCCCCGGGTGGACAAACCACCGCCGGAATCTATTCTTTTTGTGACAAGTCGTTCAAGTTTAATCTATTCTGCCAGTGTTCTCCAGCTGAGTGCTTGATTGGTAGTCTGGTCGGAAATTAACACACATAATTTGGCGCCGTCTGTGGAAAAGAAAGAAGAATATATGGCCAACGACGGACAGAAAGAGAAGGTTGGGGACGACACCCCTATTGGGAGCGAGAAACACATTGACCTTGATGTCAAAGAAGACAACTGCAACGAAGAGACTCGTGATAAGAATCACGGAGAAAAGGACGTTGGTCAGGAGGGCGACGTGCTAAAGAAATCAGACCGGAGCAGGTATTATAACGAAGACGACCTCCAGGTATGGAAATATAGATGCCTGCGGAGAGACAACGAGATGAAGGAAATGGCAAACAAATTGGCGGACTTGCAAATGGTCGTCAATTTCATGATGCAGAACAACGTCATGCAGCCACCGTTCCCGCTACAAGATACGCCGATTCCAGCGGCCAAGAAAGGTGCCTAGAAAGGGGAGCAGAAAATGGTTTTTGTAGTCCCTCAGCATGGCGGGACCAAGGGACATTCTCACTGGCCTTCGCGGGAGGTCGGGCATGGAGAATCCCAGAAGACATGTCGAACAAAAGAAACTTGCACCAAAGAACATCGGAATGTTTAGGGGAGGAACTCTGTTTCGACACGACCAGTGGAGAGAGGTCCAAAAGGACTCACAATGACACTGGAAGTAGTGCACCAAAGAGGACTAGAGAATGATGCTTGGGAGATGGAATTTTCAAGCCAAGATCGGTTTAACACTTGTTAAAATTTAAAATTTACAAGTTGAAGTTAAACCGAGGTCATATTTAACACTTGTTGAAATTTAAAATTTACAAGTTGAAGTTAAGTCGAGGTCATATTGAAAGAAAATCGGTTTAACACTTGTTAAAATTTAAAATTTACAAGTTGAAGTTAAACCGAGGCCATATTTAACACTTGTTGAAATTTAAAATTTACAAGTTGAAGTTAAACCGATGTCATGTTTAGCACTTGTTGAAATTTAAAATTTACAAGTTGAAGTTAAACCGAGGTCATGTTGAAAGAAAATTGATTTAACACTTGTTGAAATTTTAAACAATTTACAAGTTGAAGTTAAGCCAAAGTTATTTCTAAAGAAGTATCTGCAAAATATTGCCGAGATTAGCATATTACCAAGATTTGGAAAATAGTGAAGGACAGAGCGAGCTTAGCCGACGTGCTAAATGGAAGAAACGATATAGGTTCCATCACCTTAGGATGCCGAGGTAATATAACCTAGGGGGCAGTTGTGGTGACATAATTTGTGAATGACAACACGTGGCCGAGGTAGCACCGGAGTGCCAACCAAGGTGCCGCGTGTCCTGGTCATGACGCCGAGATGATCTCGGCTAGGCCGAGGTTATCTGCGAAGATACCGGAATCCGGGATAAGCGAATAAGGGACAAGAGTCCTAGAATGAGAGAGGATTTCAGTTTGGGTAAAGATAAGACTCTTAGAGAGTTTATCCCAATCCTACTAGGAGTCCAAGATTAACAGTAATCCTAAGTCCATTGAAGCTAGGCTTTTATTGGGACTACGTTTGTGTTGGTTATAAAAGAGAGGCACCCTCATGAGTCTAAGGTATGTTTTTTATGCTCTAAATAGTGAGTTAAGCATTTTTGCTATCTTTGAGGGATAACTGACTTGATCGTCGGAGTGCCCCCGGGTGGACGAACCACCGCCGAAATCTCTTCTTTTTGTGACAGGTCGTTCGAGCTTAATCTATTCTGCCAGTGTTCTCCAACTGAGTGTTTGATTGGCAGTGTAGTCGGAAATTGACACACACAATTTGGCGTCGTCTATGGGAACAAAAGGAGAATAGATGGTCAACAACGGACAGAAAGAGAAGGTTGGGGACGACACCCCTACTGAGAGTGGGAAACATATTGACCTTGACGTCGAAGAAGACAACTGCAACGAAGAGACTCATGATAAGAATCGCGGAGGAAAGGACGTCGGCCAGGAGGGCGGCATACCGAAGAAATCGGACCGAAGCGGGTATTATAACGAAGACGACCTCCAGGTACAGAAATATAGATACCTGCAGAGGGACGACGAGATGAAGGGAATGACGGACAAATTGGCGGACATGCAAACGGTCGTCAATTTCATGATGCAGAACAATGTCATGCAGCCACCGTTCCCGCTACAAGATACGCCGATTCCAGCGGCCAAGAAAGGTGCCCAGAAAGGGAGGCAGAAAACAGTTCCTGCAGTTCCTCAGCATGGCGGAACCAAGGGACATTCTCACCGGCCTTCGCAGGAGGTCGAGCATGGAAAATCCCAGAAGACACGTCGAACAAAAGAAACCTGCACCAACGAACATTGGGATGTTCAAGAGAAGGAACTCTGTTTCGACATGACCAATGGAGAGAGGTCCAAAAGGACTCACAATGACACTAGAAGTAGTGCACCAAAGAGGGCTGGAGAATGATGCTTGGGAGTTGGAATTTACAAGCCAAGTTCATGTTTGACACTTGTTGAAATTTTAAGAAAAATTTACTAGTTGAAGTTAAACCGAAGTCATGTTTAACACTTGTTGAAATTTTAAAAATTTACAAGTTGAAGTTAAACCGAAGACATGTTTAACACTTGTTGAAATTTTAAAAATTTACAAGTTAAAGTTAAACCGAGGACAAGTTTAACACTTGTTGAAATTTTAAAAATCTACAAGCTGAAGTTAAACCGGGGTCATGATTGAAGAAATGAATGATATAGGTTCCATCACCTCAGGATGCCGAGGTAATAAAACCTAGGGGATAGTTGTGGGGACATAATTTTTGAATGACAACATGTGGCTGAGGTGTCACCGAAGTGCTAGCTGAGGTGCCACGTGTCCTGGTCATGATGCCGAGATGATCTCGGCTAGGCCGAGGTTATCTGCGAAGATATCGGAATTTGAAATAAGCGGATAAGGGACAAGAGTCCTAGAATGAGAGAGGATTTCAGTTTGGGTAAAGATAAGACTCTTAGAGAGTTTATCCCAATCCTACTAGGAGTTCAAGATTAGCAGTAATCCTAAGTCCATTGAAGCTAGGCTTCTATTGGGACTAGGTTTATGTTGGCTATAAAAGAGAGATACCCTCATGGGTCTAAGGTATGCTTTTTATGCTCTGAATAGTGAGTTAAACACTTTTGCTATCTTTGAGAGATAACTAACTTGATCGTCGGAGTGCCCCCGGGTGGACGAACCACCGCCGGAATCTCTTCTTTTTGTGACAGGTCGTTCAGGCTTAATCTATTCTGCCAGTGTTCTCCAGCTGAGTGCTTGATTGGCAGTGTTGTCAGAAATTGACACACACAATTTGGCGTCGTCTGTGGGAACGAAAGGAGAATAGATGGCCAATGACGGACAGAAAGAGAAGGTTAAGGACGACACCCTTACTGACAGTGGGAAACATATTGACCTTGACGTCGAAGAAGACAACTGCAACGAAGAGACTTGTGATAAGAAATTAAGAATCACGGAGGAAAGAACGTCGGCCAGGAAGGCGGCGTACCGAAGAAATCGGACCGGAGCGGGTATTATAACGAGGACGGCCTCCAGGTATAGAAAGATAGATACCTACGGAGGGACGATGAGATGAAGGGAATGACGAACAAATTAGTGGACCTGCAAACGGTCATCAATTTCTTTATGCAGAACAACGTCATGCAACCACCGTTCCCGCTACAAGATATGTCGATTCCAGCGGCCAAGAAATGTGCCTAGAAAGGGGGGCAGAAAATGGTTCCTGCAGTCCCTTAGCATGGCGGGACGAAGGGACATTCTCACCAGCCTTCGCAAGAGGTCGGGCATGGAGAATCCCAAAAGAAACGATCTCGGCCTAGATAATTTGGTTTGAGAAGAGAAGAGCTCAGCCTAAAGTTAGCAGATCCCAGATTCTAGAAAACAAGATCTCGGCCTAGATGATTAAGTCCGAGGAAAGAAAAGCTCAACCTAAGTTAAAGACTTTTTATATAAGGTTCACAAAGGAGTAGGTGGAAAACTGTGCAGAAGGCTAGAGAATGATGCTTGGGAGTTTGAATTTTCAAGCCAAGATCGGTTTAACACTTGTTGAAATTTAAATTTACAAGTTGAAGTTAAACCAATGACGTGTTTAATACTTGTTGAAATTTAAATTTACAAGTTGAAGTTAAACCGAAGACGTGTTTAACACTTGTTGAAATTAAAATTTACAAGTTGAAGTTAAACCGATAACGTGTTTAATACTTGTTAAATTTTAAATTTACAAGTTGAAGTTAAACCGAGGACGTGTTTAATGTTTGTTGAAATTTAAATTTACAAGTTGAAGTTAAACCGAGGTCATGTTTAACACTTGTTGAAATTTTAAGGAAAATTTACAAGTTGAAGTTAAACCGAGGATATGTTTAACACTTGTTGAAATTTTAAAAAAAATTTACAAGTTGAAGTTAAACCGAGGCCATGTTTAACACTTGTTGAAATTTAAGTTTACAAGTTGAAGTTAAACCGAAGTCATGTTTAACACTTCTTTAAATTTTAAATTTACAAGTTAAAGTTAAATTGAGGTGATGTTTAACACTTATTGAAATTTTAAAATTTTCAAGTTGAAGTTAAACCGAGATCATGTTTAACACTTGTTGAAATTTAAAATTTACAAGTTGAAGTTAAACCGAGGTCATGTTTAACATTTGTTAAAATTTAAAATTTACAAGTTGAAGTTAAGCCGAGGTTATGTTGAAAGAAAATTAGTTTAACACTTGGTGAAATTTTAAACAATTTACAAGTTGAAATTAAGCCAAAGTTATTTCTAAAGAAGTATCTACAAAATATTGCCGAGATTAGCATATTACCAAGATTTGGAAAATAGTGAAGGACAGAGCGAGCTTAGCCGACATGCTAAGCGGAAGAAACGATATAGGTTCCATCACCTCAGGATGCCGAGGTAATAGAACCTAGGGGCAATTTTGGGGACATATTTTTTGAATGACAACACGTGGCCGAGGTGGCACCGAAGTGCCAGCCGAGGTGCCACGTATCCTGGTCATGAAGCCGAGGTAATTTCGACAAAGCCGAGGTTATCTGCGAAGATACCGGAATCTGGGACAAGCAGATAAGGGACAAGAGTCCTAGAATGGGAGAAGACTTCAGTTTGGGTAAAGATAAGACTGTTAGAGAGTTTATCCTAATCCTACTAGAAGTCCAAGATTAGCAGTAATCTTAAGTCCATTGAAGCTAGGCTTCTATTGGAACTACGTTTGTGTTGGCTATAAAATGGAGGCACCCTCATGGGTCTAAGGTATGCTTTTTGTATTCTGAATAGTGAGTTAAGCACTTTTGCTATCTTTGAGAGATAACTGACTTGATCGTCAGAGTGCCCCGGGTGGACGAGCCACCGCCGGAATCTCTTCTTTCTGTGACAGGTTGTTCGGGCTTAATTTATTCTGCCAGTGTTCTCCAACTGAGTGCTTGATTGGCAGTGTGGTCGGAAATCAACACCCACAATTTGGCGCCGTCTGTGGGAACGAAAGGAGAATAGATGGCCAACGACGGACAGAAAGAGAAGGCTGGGGACGACACCCCTACTGAGAGTGGGAAACATATTGACATTGACGTCGAAGAAGACAACTGCAACAAAGAGACTCGTGATAAGAATCACGGAGGAAAGGACGTTGGCCAGGAGGGCGGCGTACTGAAGAAATCAAACCGGAGCGGATATTATAACGAGGACGACCTCCAGGTATGGAAAGAAAGATGCTTGTGGAGGGACGATGAGGTGAAGGGAATGGCGAACAAATTGGCGGACCTGCAAATGGTCGTCAATTTCATGATGCAGAACAACGTCATGCAGCCACCGTTCCCGTTACAAGATACGCCGATTCCAGCGGCCAAGAAAGGTGCCCAGAAAGGAGGGCAGAAAACGGTTCTTGCAGTCCCTCATCACGACAAGGCAAAGGGGCATTCTCACCGGCCTTCAAGGGAGGTCAGGCATGGAGAATCAAAGAGGGCTGGAGAATGATGCTTGGGAGTTGGAATTTATAAGCTAAGGTTAGTTTAACACTTGTTGAAATTTTAAGAAAAATTTACAAGTTGAAGTTAAACCGATATTATGTTTAACACTTGTTGAAATTTTAAGAAAAATTTACAAGTTGAAGTTAAACCGGGGTCATGATTAAAGGAATGAATGATATAGGTTCCATCACCTCAGGATGCCGAGGTAATAAAACCTAGGAGGCAGTTGTGGAGACATAATTTTTGAATGACAACAGGTGGCCGAGGTGTCACCGAAGTGCCAGCCGAGGTGCCACGTGTCCTGATCATGATGCCGAGATGATCTCGGCTAGGCCGAAGTTATCTGCGAAGATACCGGAATTCGGAATAAGTGGATAAGGGACAAGAGTCCTAGAATGAGAGAGGACTTTAGTTTGGGTAAAGATAAGACTCTTAGAGAGTTTATCCCAATCCTACTGGGAGTTCAAGATTAGCAGTAATCCTAAGTCCATTAAAGCTAGGCTTCTATTGGGACTAGGTTTATGTTGGCTATAAAAGAGAGACACCCTCATGGGTCTAAGGTATGCTTTTTATGCTTTGAATAGTGAGTTAAACACTTTTGCTATCTTTGAGAGATAACTGACTTGATCGTCTAAGTGCTCCCGGGTGGACGAACCACCGCCAGAATCTCTTCTTTTTGTGACAGGTCGTTCGGACTTAATCTATTCTGTCAGTGTTTTCCAGCTGAGTGCTTGATTGGCAGTATGGTCAAAAATTGACACACACAATATGTATAATATATTTTTATTTTTTAGATGCTTCAAGACTACTATAAGTACCTTGAAAGGGGAAAAAAATTATCATAATTTGTTGAAAAATTAACTAAAGGCAAACAAAAAAATGTAAATTTGTTTAGCCCATGGCAAACAGAATCGTAATAAAATATTTATCTTCTTCCCCTATTCTTTTATTTTTCTGATGTATAATAGTTGACTCTTTTATATTTTATAAACCTCTTATTTGTTTGTAAAATTTAACTTCAAATTCTTTGAACTATGCAAATGAAACCTTAGATTATATTTCAATAAAAAGAAATAGAAACCTCATTGCTGAGACTATTGTTATTACTAACATTGAAATGCTAATTTTATTATTATGAATTTTGTAAATAATTATAAAATTTTTTGTTTAAATATTATTAAGGTGTTTGGCTTCATTAAAAATCTTGTATAAAAAATAACAAAACATATTGCAGATCCAATTATAATACAGATTTTTACTTGATTAGTGAATGATTCTTACTAAGAATATTTTCTTGCTAAAATAAGATCCCAAAAAATGAAAATATGCTCTCTTTTTTTTTGATAGTTTAGTATTCTCATATTTTTTAATAATAATAATTCAATTACTAAAATCAAACTACCTATAGTGCTCACTTTTTTTAAATTTTATTTTTATGGGACACCTATTGTGCATTTGTACATTTGATTTGTGTGCTCTCCAAATATCAAGGTGTGAGGGGCATGTTCTTTCTACATATTTAATTGTCCTGCAACTTGCTTGCTAAGGTTTCAATTTTCTTTTTTGAACCCCATTGTTATTTATTGGCAAGTTGTGATTTGATTAATGCTATCTAGTCTCTCCTAGTTAAATACAATACAATACAATAATAGGATTACTACAATCAAGGTTCAAAACCTTGGACTTGTTGGGTCATACCTCACCCAAGTAAGTTTATGTTCTATTAATTGTTTCTTGGGTTTATATATTAAAGTAATTGCTATTACCATTGTAAGAAGAACTGTTTGGCAAAGCTTGGAAGTTGAGCTTTCTTCAATTATTGTTTTAAAAAAATTAATTGAGTGTTTGGTGTAATTTTTTACAACTCTAACTTCAAAACTTATTATTTAGTTAAATCTCTTGTTATACCATGTATCTGAACTTTAATTATGGATTCATAAGTTTGGATTTATAGTATTTTTGCGTGATTTCAATATTTAATTTAAACCAATTAATATCATCATATTACTACAAAAACAAATATAATTTATCTTATATATCTAACATAATATCAACACACTAATAATCCCCTTATCCAATCTCATTGTTTCTATGTTTCTATATTATATATTAAGAAAAATAGAGTTTCTAATAAGAATGGATGTGAGAGCTCCAATATATCATGCTAAATTTCTTAATTTTCTTAATTTTAAATAATTAAAAAAATCTCTATTGCCTAACTTTCATTTAATCATATAAAAAATAAAATTCTAATTACTTCATGATTTATGGCTTTTAAAAGAAAAATATACTAATTCTTTTCAAAATGCATATTTATGTCTGTTAAATATATGAAGCAATTTACCACAATAGAAAAATAAAGATGTCAAATTTTAAATATTCAAAAATTGACTTTTTGTGCACATATATTTTTATCTTTTCATACACATGATTTTTCTCAAATCTAAAAAAAATACACATGATTTTTCTTTAGAATAAAATTTTAAATCTCTTATTCGCGCGCCCCGCGCGCGCACACACAAAAAAAAAAAAACAAAAAAAAAAATTACAAATTACAAAATACAAAAATCTTGTGCCACACACATAATTACAAAAGTAAAAATAATAAATTATTTTTAAAAAATTATAATAAATTTCATCCACGTTTATATCTATCTATAACAAAAAGCCTTACAGACTTCTAAAATCTCATACCAAAGACATTTTATTGATAAGCCTTTTGATAGCTCCAAAACACTATACTTAATTTCTTGATTT
The DNA here is from genome assembly GCA_036172215.1 of Camellia granthamiana. NCBI lineage: Eukaryota > Viridiplantae > Streptophyta > Magnoliopsida > Ericales > Theaceae > Camellia > Camellia granthamiana. The sequence goes on along the minus strand of CM069909.1, from coordinate 85,340,143 downwards.
TTTTTATTTTTGTTTTTGTTTTAAATAATTAATAAAAGAAAATGATGATCCGTTTAGTCCTAAGAATTTTTTTTAAGACCAGTTAGTCTCATTGATTTTGAAAAGGTAAATTTAATATATTATTTGGGAAATTAAATTTACGATTATACTCTTATTTCTATTATGTTTCTTTTTTTTTCTTTTTTCTTTTGTACTAGAAATATAAGATACACAATCTATGAAAATCAAATTTATGATAAATTTTTACATGGAAATCTTTTTCATTTGAAAAACATTTCAAAAGGAGTACAAAAATTACTTGAAATATGAGATTCTTCAAACATCCCAAAAGAATATGAAATTTTTCAGACATTTCAAAATGAGCACAAAAATTCCTTAGTAAGCTTTGAGTTAATGTATAATTTCAAATGATAACACCCTAATGTAACACTCAAGCGCAACACTCCAATGTAATGCTTTAAAAAAATTCTTTAGTGTATTTTTTCCAAAAACACTCCAATATAACACTCTAAAAAAACTCCTTGCCATGTTTGTTTGGCTCTATAGGTGGGGGGATTGGACTACCAATCCCGTGGCCCTACATAGCCCATGTTTGGTTGACAAAAATAGGAGGGGACTAGTAGTCCCATAGGACTATGAATACCCTCACACAGGGGGATTAGCTTGGATAGATTTTGGATGGGATTAGGAAAATAGTGAGGGGATTGAGTCTATTTTATATAAAAAAATTATTTTTTTAATTTCATTTTTTTTTTACCAAGTGCACTTGTTTACTTTAATATTTGTTTTAATTTTGTTTAATATAGAAATAATTTATTTATTTATTTTATATAAAAATAATTTAACAATCCCATCACTAATTATCTCCCACACTATCATTAAAACAAATACATTTTTACTTAATCCCCTCACTAACAATATCCACATTAACAATCCTTTCACTAACAATCTCATCCAACCTAATCCGCCAAACAAACGTGGCCTTAAGGTGTGGTTGTTTTGAAAGATTAGGGTGTGGGATTGGACTATTGGACTAATAGTCCATTGTTTGTTTCAATTTTTTTGCTACGAACTAATAGTCCCCTGGACTATTAGTCTCATATTTGTGGGACTATCCTATCCCATGGGGGTGTGGGATTATTTCCATGGGATTGGTATCCCATTCGATTAGGCTCTAAAATGTCCATTTTACCCCATGCTATTACTTAGCAAACAATTAGAAAAATGTAAAATAGTCTTTTGAACATTTATAAATTATTTTTTTAGTGTTGTTAATTTAAAATTATATATTAAATGAAAATTATAAATTATAAATTAAATTTAATTAAAAATAATAAATTATAAATTATGGCTTTATAAATTAAATTTTTTTAGTGTTGTTGAAAATTTAATTTATATATTAAATAAAATTATTTTTTATTGTGGTTAATTTAAAATTATATATTAAATAAAAAATATAAATTAAAAATTAAAAATTTAATTTAATTGAAAATAATAAATTAAAAATTATGGCCTTATAAATTAAATTTTTTTAGTGTTGTTAAATTATAAATTATAAATTATAGATTACAAATTTGAAATTATATATTAAATAAAAATTATAAATCACAAGGGTAAAATAGTCTTTTGGACATTTATCCTTATCCAGTCCGTCTAACCAAACATTGGATTCACTAAAAATAGTCCAATCCAGACATCTAATACCATGACTAAACAAACATAGGATACAAATCCAATCCAACCAAATAGTCCGGGGACAATGTATCCGGGACTAACAGTCCGATGGATTACAATCTTCCCTTATCCAGTCCGTCCAAACAAACACACCCTTAGTGTAACACTCCAATGTAACACTCCAATATAACACACAAAAGTTCATTAGTGTATTTTTTCCAAGCTTAATACTCTAATGTAACACTCCAAAAAAGGACGTGAGATCCTTCAAACCATTCCAAAAGGATGTGAGATTCTTCAAACCATTCTAAAAGGAGTATAAAAATTTTTTAGTAAGTTTTGGGCAAATGTATAATTTAAAACTGTGAGTATTACATTTAGGAAAAGTATACTAAGGAGTTTTTTTGGACTTTTGTGTATTACATTGAAGTGTTACATTTGAGAAAAATAACTAAGAAGTTTTTTTGTGTGTTACATTGGAGTGTTACGTTTGAAAAAAGTATATGAAAAAGTTTTTTGAAGTGTTACATTTTTACGTTTGAAAAAAGTATACTAAAGAGTTTTTTAGTTTGTTATATTGGAGTGTTACATTGAAATGTTACGTTTTTGTTTGTAATGCGAGATTTGTTTCAGAATGAGAGAAAATCTAAAGCCTCCACAGTGTAGATTGCCTAAATGTGCAATTTCACATTTGAAGAAATCCACTTTTATCTCTAAAAAATTAAACTAAAACATTTAAGTGACAGTCCTTTTGTGTAATTTCTACTTTAATGGGAACCTTTGGGTTCATAAAAAAGAGAGAGAGATTAAACAGCTCACAAAATCATATTTTGATATTTATTAATGTTTCACCCTTAAAAAATGAGATTTTTATTGATAAATCTCATTAAGAAGTGTTCTAACCCAAAAAGTCCATGAAGAAATTTTTAACCTACTTAATCCCATGTATTTATACTTTTAATCCATTAAGTATTTTTTCTTGATTTACACTATTTTCTTAGACTCTTATGCCCTTATATTTAATATTGATATTTAATGTTGGAGGAAGGAGAGAGAATGAAAAGGACCAAGGCATAGGAAATTTCATACACAAATTAAATAATATTGATGTTATTATTTTATATTATTATATAATGTGAATATATTTTTAATTGACAACACATTAAAAATAATACGAACATTCTCTCTCATCTAATGCGAATATATTTTTAATTGACAACATATTAAAAATAATGTGAACATTCTCTCTTATCTGATGTGAACCTTCATAACACCTTTCCGAAAAATTCTCTCTCATCTAATGTAGTGATGTGAACGTTCACAACATGTGAACCTTATTTTTAATTGACAACACATTAAAAATAACGTTCATTATATTTTTAATTGACAACACATTCTTATTCACAACATGTAGTGAGGTGAACGTTCGTAACATGTGAATATTCTGTCTCATCTAATGTAGTTCACATTCGTATGTTATAATATGAATATTCACATCATATAATTGATAACACAATGACAAAAATTCATTTCAAATTAATGTGAATATAATGATGTGAATATTCATTTCAATTACGTGATATCAATATTCATATTATGTAATTGACAACACAATGACGAAAATTCATTTCAAATTAATATGAATACAATGACAGTCAACATCTTGATGCATAAGAATTATCAAAACATAATGACAATTAACATTAAATATTAACATTAATTGGGGGTAAGGGTGTTTTGGTCTTCTTACCTCAAATAAGATCTAATGAAATAGTCAAAAAGAATATGAGTTAAATAGAATAAAACTCTTAAAAAGAGAATTTATCAAAAAAACTCCCTAAAAAAATTCTATTAGCTAATTATTTCATGATTTATAACTTTCAAGAAGGCAATATATTAATCTATTTTAAAATTCAATTAAAAAGGAAACACTTCTATGTAAATCCCATGATTTATGATTTTGATTCGCTATGATATTGTGTGAGTGATTTTCTGACCACACTGCCCCTCTTAGTAATCAGTTGGTGAACACCGGCAGAATAAATGGCTTCTAGATAACCTGCAACAGAAAGAGAAGAATCCCACGGTGGTTCGCCACCCGGGGGTACTCCGACGATCAAGTTAGTACTCAATATCTCTCAAAGATAAATCAATTTATTCAACTCACAAGCTTGAGTATAAAAACATACCTTAGACCCATGGGGGTGCCTCTCTTTTATAGCCAATACAATCCTAGTCCCAATAGGAGCCTGGCCCTAATGGACTTAGGATTATTGCTAATCTAGGATTCCCAGTGGGATTAGGATAAACTCTCTAAGAGTTCTATCTTTACCTAAACTGAAATCTTCTCCCAATCTTGGACTCTTGTCCATATCTAGGTTGAGTTCCCTCTTCATTCTAGGATTCTTGCCCCTCATCCGCGTATCTCGGATTCCGATATCTTCGGAGGTAACCTCGGCCTATCCGAGATGACCTCGGCATAACAACCAGGACACGTGGCACCTCGGCTGACACGTCGGCGTCACCTTGCCACGTGTTGGTACTCAGAAAATATATCCCCACAGATATTATTCCATATTTATCTACACCATACATTATGTATCTATATATCTTTTTTCTTTTTTCTTTTTTTTTTGATTCATAGGAATATAAAAAAACAACAACAGTTGCAACCAAAAAACAGATCTAGGATATATCAATCCCTTCTAGAGTTTACAGAAGCATGCACCATATCAGTAATAAGAAGAGAAAGCATGGAGTTAGGGGGATCCTCTAGGAATAACAGATGTTCCTGCTGATTGGCTCCTAGATTTGCCAAGGCATCAGCACTTTGGTTGCCTTCTCAAGCTACATGTTGAATGGAGCATTGGCATCTGCTGAGAAGGAAGTTTGCATCCTCTACAATGGCTCGAAAGGGAGATGAGCTTGGAGCACCATCTCTGATCAGGTCCATGGCATTTTGGGAGTCTGTTTCAATGGTGATGTTGGACATCCCTTTTTGCACGATGATAGTCAGCCCTCTATAAATACCCCAAAGTTCTGCCTCTAAGCTGTTGCAGTGTCCTAGATAGCCTTGGTAGCCCCATACCCATGAGCCCACTTCATCCCTTAGGAGTCCTCCATAGCCAGATTGTCCTGGGTCACCTCTGGAACAGCCATCAGTGTTAAGCTTAAGCTTACCTTGTGTGAAAACCACTAAAGGGAAGTGGTCTGAGTATGTGTGAGGGAGAGTCCAAACAGTGCCTTCAGGAAAGAGAGTTCGCCATTGGGCATTGCTCATTGCTCTATCCAAGCGCTCCATAGTGTTGGCCAGACCTTGTCTGTTGTTAGTCCAGGTAAGTCTAGGACCTACACTTCCCAAGTCCATGAGGTTACAGTTGTTTATTCTTTCTCTAAATCTCTGTGCTCTGGTAAAGTTGTGGGTGGGAGTAAAGCTCCTTCTTTCAGTATGATCAGTGAAATCGTTGAAATCCCCAGCAACTAACCAGGGCTGGTTCATGTTGGAAGCTGTCATCTCCAGCTCCTCCCAAAGAGCTTCTCTTGTTGTAGGATTGGGACTAGCATACACTGCAGATAGTACCCATTCTTCATAGTCTTCCTTATGAATGGTGGCATGGATATATTGGTTAGAGACAGAGGAAGTTCGGACATTGACATGAGCCGTATCCCATAGCAACCAGATTCCTCCCATTCTGCTAATTGGATCCACCACAGTGGAGGCTGAGAAGCCCAAGTTGTTGAAAAAATTCCCAAGGGAACTAAAAGTTACTTTTGTTTCCATAAGGACCAGAATTTCAGGTTTGTGGGTTCTAAGGAGCTCCCTTAAGTTGCGCTTCGATTCTCAATCTTAGCTGCTCGATCCACCATATTGTGTCGACGCGGTGAAGTGCTTCTGTCCCTGGTTCGAGTAACAGACTCAGTGTATTGCCCTCCAACCTGTGTATTAAGGTCCTTGGTAGTGTTATCTCCCCGATCGTCATGGGTGATGCCTGGGTCTGGTGGTTTTCTGATTCTTGAGGTTCCATTGCCCAGAGAGGAACTATGGTTGGTGGTGAGGGGGTGTGGGGTGGGTGCGTTAAAAGAGTGCTCAGGCAGGTCCTCCATTAAGATTTCTGAGGGAATCATATCTGATGGCAGAGGTGTAGGGTGCTCAGGGCTAAATGGAGTAGGTAGCTTTGCAGGGGTGCTGGAGACTAACCCCTGGCTTGATGTAGCTGATGGATTTGTGATGGTAAGTGAGTTGGCGTGTAGTTCAGGGGATAACATAATTGATGGGGTTTCTGGGCCAGTAGAGGGGCTGGGGCTCTTAAGGGTGTGAAGTATGGGCTTAAAGGTTGGGTTGGATTGCGAGGCCTCTTTTTCGTGGCCTGATCTAGTGGTTTTCTTTCCTCTGGTAAGTTCCTCCTCTTGAAGGCTGGAGCTACCCAGTTCTGCGAATTTGTTTCTGTGTGGCCTAGTCTCATAGGATTGGGCTTTCTTGTGGGCATTGGGTCGCCGGGTCTTTTTCTGTACAAGCATCCATGGCCCAAAATCTTTAGCCCCATCCTCTACTCCAGGTTGTTGCAGGTTACCGTTGTTATCTGTAGGAGTCGTTAGGATGGATTCAGAAATGACTGTTGGGTGGGTTACCGGCGGTGGAGTAGAACTCTGTACCGTTTGGGAGGTTGGGTTCGCTGCCTTGAATCTGCAGAGTTCCTTACGATGATCCACCCTACCACAATGAAAACAAAAGGAGTGAATGGATTCATATTCAATATTATAACTTTTCTTACCTAAAACAAATCTAGGACAAAGAGGTTTCCGCAGGTCCACTTCGATGCAAACTCTTGCAAAACGCCCTCTTGTGGCCATGGCTGTGGTGAAATCAATCTTTAGAGGTTTTCCTAGTTGTCTGGCAATGGTATAGAGGACTTTTTCTTGAAAGTACTCAATCAGAAGCTCCGGAAACCTGACCCAAACAGCTGTGGTGGTTTCAAAGGCTTCCGAGGCCTTAAAATCAGGCTCCCATTTACGCACCGTGAGATAATGGTCCATAATAACCCATGGTCCACTTGAGTAGACCATCGCACAATCCTCCTGAGAAGAGAATTTAACTAAGAAATAGTTGTTGCTAAGGTCAATTACGGTGAAATCATCTTGTAACCCCCAAAGTGACTTGACTCTCGCACACAACAATTTATAGCCTATACTCTTCCCAAGTAAGCGGATGATGAGTGCATTTGCCCATGGTCGTCTGATTTGGTGCAGTAGCTTTCTGGGGAGAGCAATTTCGGGTACCCCATCGGTTCGCTTGGTGAGAAGTCCATCTTGGATGGCAGTATCTCCATCCTCATCTTCGTCCTCAGAGTTGATAGTATCCGTTAAGTCATCAAAATAGAAATCCTTACTTTTGGGTGCTGCGAGGGCTTCTTTGAATGATTTAATCTTGGGCCCCTCAATTGGTGTAGACAACAACTTAGGGCTTGAAGCTTGAGAGGGGGCGGTAGAGGTGTGGATGGATGGATCTTCCGCGGGGATATCCATCTCTGTTTCCCCCATTGAATCGATGCTCTTATATATAAAAGGAGGAAACCAGTATGAATCTAACACAAGATGACAAAGTGTCTAAAGTCCAATTGCCCTCCATATTATGGTTTATTACTCTTTTTTGCCATTTTGTTGGTTGCTCATTATTTATTATTTACTTATAGACAAATTATTCTAACGGTATTTATAGTTTGATTCTTATGTCACTTTGATTCTTAAATTTTTAATTGTGACACATTTGATTTTAAAGTTTGAATATTGTTTTAAATAAGAATAATTAAAGATACTATTGTTCAATTTCAAAGGCAAAGTCGTTAATATAATAAAATATAAACTAATTTGATAAAAATAAATGTCAAAAAATATTTTTGAATTTTTAAAAATTATTTCTACCTACTAAATTAAAATTATGTAAAATTGATAAATTTATTTATTTTACCAAATTAATGTTTATTATGTGTTTGGAAGATAATCATGTAATGGGTAGTTGTTTTTATTTTTATTAAATTAGTTTCTATTTTTTCAAAAGTCAAATATGGCGACAACTTTGATATCATTATTAAACCAATCCATTAAATTAAAAAATTCACAACTAAAAACATTTTCCAAATAAGGACAATTGAAGATACCATTGCTCAATTTTAAGGGCAAAGTCGTCAATGTAATAAAATATAAACTAATTTGATAAAAATAAATGTTAAAAAATATTTTTGAATTTTTAAAAATTATTTCTACTCACTAAAGATAAAATTATTTAAAATTGATAAATTTTTTAGACATTCATTTATTTATTTATTTTACCAAATTAATGTTTAGTATGTGTTTGGATGATGATCATGTAATGGATAGTTGTTTTTATTTTCATTAAATTACTTTCTATTTTTCTAAAGTCAAATATGGCGACAACTTTGATATCATTATTAAACCAATTCATTAAATTAAAAAATTCAAAACTAAAAATATTTCATATATTAAATATATCGATTACACATTAAAAGCCTAACAACTACTCATTACATGATTTTCATCTAAACACATAATAAAGACTCATTTGATAAAAAAAAAAATAACATAAATATCTAAAAGATTTATCAATTTTACGTAATTTTATCTTTGGTGGGTAAAAATTATTTTTAAAAATTCAAAAATATTTTTTTGATTTGTCACATTAGTTTATATTTTATCGAATTGACGACTTTGCCATTGAAATTGAGTAATGGCATATTCAGTTGTCCTTATTTGGAACAAGATTCAAAATTTAGGGTCTAATGTGTCACAATCGCAAAGTCAGGAATCAAACTGACACAAGTTTCAAACTATAGGAACTGTTAGTGTAATTCGCCCTTTATTTATCTTTAACCGGTTGATTGCTCATCATGACTTTTGAATAATTTGTCTTTGCTGGTGGAGGAAGGCTGACAAAGCTCACAACGAGGGGTTAATACTACAATTCTAAAAAAATTAAAATATAATTAACTCATTAAAATTATGAAATTGATCTATACCAAACTATTTAAATACAGTCTGGTTTAATTTGAAACCACGGTTTCACATAATCTATTCATAAAAAAAAATCATTTAACATTTTCAAAAAAAATTAACTTATTATAAATTTTAAAAATAATAATAACATACCCATTAAAAAGCTACTCTCAATATATCAATTTTATTGAGTATTTTATTAATACAGGAGATATATGTCATTTAAAAAAAATTAAAAATTAAATGTTATATATATTTTGAAGAATTATGTTTAATTATTAATGTACTTAAATTAACTCAATATTTTTATACACATACTTTCATTCCACCATTAAAATTTTAATTCTGCCTTTGGTGACAAGACCCCCCATGCGTTTCCAACTAACATGTATAACAAGTGGCAAAACATTAAGTTGAGTCTCAAGCTCCAATTAGAAAAAATGTCATTTCTACAAATAATATTACAGCTTACCATTGTGATGGGCCATTTGGTATAGATATGATGACGTATAGCTTTGCTACATATCAAGCCATGTAGCCTCGGTATAGAGGTGGTCACTTCAATTTTTCTATAAAATATTTCATATAACAAGATACTTATAAACCAAGAATTTACCCATAAAAAAAATTTGATGGATAAATTATGGATTCATAAGTTTGGATTTATAGTATTTTTGTTCTTATAATATATGATAAATTTTTCAAAAATGTTAAGAGATCTATAATTTGGTATAATGATATAATAAGAGTTGGATCTTTTATCATTGGATGTGCAATAAACTAAAAGTTGACACCTATTATATCACATCATTGTCGATTAGAGTTTGGATGACAATGTTGGTTTTTAATTTCCTCTTTTAAACAGTGTTCACTATCAAAATGGTCTTGTTCACGTGAGTAAAAAATTCTATTTTGTGATTAGCTCCATTTCTAATGCCTATGAAGTTGAAGAAGAGCCTTAGACAATGTTAGTTAACAATTCTATTTTGTGTTTGCTTCGTAGTGTTTTTGTTGTGATTTATATATGGGTTATAGATTTATAGCAATTGAATATGCTTGTGTTTGTAAATATATTTATACGAGAAATTATAAGCATGTTTAGTTTATCTCTCAAAATATGTTTTTGGAGAAAAAAAAATTAACATATTTAGTTGAAAATTTTAGAGAAAAAAATTTCAAAATCACTTTTCTCTTTACTACACATCAATCAATCACTTTTTCTCTCTCCTCTCTCATTCTCCATCGCTTATTATCTCATATCCATTTATTCAACTATAAAAAAATATCAAATTATCCAAAATTTTAAAATTCCAACACTATTTTCAAAATATACAACCAAACAAATTTTCAAATTTTCTAAACTCTCTCCAAAAAAATTATTTTTGAAATAATATCTTCTTTAAAACTTAGCCACCTGTGTTGGGTATACATATTGGCTCAGCCAACCAAAAGCCACCATGTTTTTCTACTAAAGTTACCATTGTTTGGTACACATATGTCTAGATACTTGGCTTTTAATTGATATATTTTTTAAAAAAACAAGGGGTGGTTTGGCTTTTTTTAGGGGTAAAAAAAATTATTGAAAATTTTCAAATTAATTTGATAAAAATAAATATCAAAAAAAATATTTTTTTAAAAATTGAAACAAGCTTTTAAAAATCAAATCAAACATGGCAAACTGAATATGCATTGACTGGATTTATTTGGTTCTAATATTTTTTTGAGTGGTTAACACAATGAAGAAATTAGTAATTGCTTTGATTATACCCATTCAACCTAATCACTCAAGCAAGCAACCAATGAACAACAACGCTCAAACAAGGTTACATATTTTTATGGTTAAACCATATGTCAAATAAGACAATCTAATATGTGATTTTCTGATTTACAATTTTTTTTTAAGGATAAATTACCAATAAGTTTTATTTTTGGGACTTATTATTCATTAAGTCATATTGATAAATTTATCAGTCTCTTTTATTTTTATAAATAAATTTACAATGATAAATTTGTCCAATTAATAAGTCTGATTGGTAAGTGTCCTTTTTTTTTCTTCCTATATAGAGATGATACTTAATTTAAATTTAACACTCCCAAACTCAATTTTTTGTATCTAATCAAGTCTATTTGTAGATTGATATTACGATTTTAAAATTATTTAAAAACACTTTAATAATATTATATGTTGTGGTGCATCTTATTCTTAGTTAACAATAGCATAACTCCCACGCATGGAGCGTATGGGAGTCCAATTAGTATATATATATAACAATGTAGTCATTTAAAAAAAACAGAAAAACCTAAAGCATACATTGTCAACACAAAAATTATAAACAACCATAACAACTATATTACCCAGATATTTCAGTCTTTTCTCCACCATAATATGATATCAACATCTGTTGTTTCAATCTTTTTGTCAATTTTTCTTATACATGTTTTAAATATTATTCATTCTTTTATTGTGGATGTTAACCCATGTGATATTACAATATTTTTATGGAGATTTCTTTTCTTTTTTTTTCTTTTTCTTTTTAAGATTGTGGCATTTGAGAGTTTTAGTTTAGATTTGTATGCTTATTCTTTTGCTAGATATATAGGGGTGTTTGGTGGAGATTATTTTAAACTAAAAGTTGATAATTAGAAAGCAGAAATTAAAAACACCTCTCCCAACTTTTGAAAAATTAATTTTTTTAGTTTATTTAAATTATTTCTACCTAATAAGTTATAAACAGAAGTTATACCAAACAATCTGACACAAACTTCTATATTAAAATAAGCTATAAGCTGTTTCCACAATCTCTACCAAAATCCCCCACAGTAGTCAAAGAAAGTTGATAGAATGATGGATTTACAAAAAAAATTGTTATCCCAAGTAGGCAACTCAAGAGGGGGATGAATTGAGTTATTTTAAAAAAAAAATTACAATATTAAAATTTATAAACGCAATATTCAGAATTTTAATAAATAAAAAACAGAATAATAATTATCAATATAAAAGTAAGAGAGATAGGGAGAGAAAATTAAACACTGAGATTTATAGTGGTTCGGCACGTCAGGCCTACATCCACTCTCCAAGGAACCTCCTTGAGAATTTCTTTACTATCAAAATGAATTAATATACCACCAACTCTTCACCAAGCTTGTGAATTTTACACAGGACTTACTCTTATCTATTGAGTTTCATTCAACAATAAATGCCTCACCTTTACAAAAATCTCTCACAAGAATAATGAATAAAAATAAGTGGTACTTGAACCTCTTTTACAATAATTCTCTCACAAATAGTAGATATGAAAAATGTAAGAACAAATGTTACACTTAGATTTGAAAGTGAAAGAGCAGAATACAATATACTCAAAATTTTGGAGCACACAAATTTTTTTTATCTTCAAGTTCTTAATTTTTTTTCCACACACAACACTTTTATTTATACCCAAAAATATACCCGTTGGAAGTAGGACGCTCCATGCTGACGTCATGTATTACATGAGTACGCTCCTTGATTTCAAATAGACAGCAAATGATAATGTTTGAAAAAATGATAAAAATAAAACCATCTTTTCCCTCTTTTTCAAACATGGAGCCACCGTTTGAAGGCAAATTAAACATTATAAATAATATAAAATAATTATCACATCTTTAAATTCAAACAAGCAAATGATTTTGCTCCATCTTTTTCTTCTTGTTTTATTATAATAGATATATATATGTGTGTGTGTGTGTGACATGATATAATCAATGTAGTGTAAAACAAATCTAATTGCTCACGTAATGTATTCTATTTATATTATATGCATTATATATAATATTCTAATAAAATATTTGCATATGCAATCAAATCTTTTTAAGTAATATTTATGATAGATCTCAGGGCCGGCCTTGGGCTAAGGCCACTAAGGCCTGTGCTTAGGGCCCCCAAATTTTGGCCTAAAATAAGGCCCAAATTTATTAGTTTTATGTTGTAGTAAAAATTCAAAGCACAATATTTTTTTATTGTTTGAGATCCAGTCTAAAAGGTCCATCAAAAAAATCTGTTGGGCCAAATCAAAATATATGTGTGTGTGTATATATATAATCATTGTTAGGCCTAATTAAAAATTTATATAATTAGTCCAAACAAATATATATGATATAATAAGTCCAAATAGAGTCTAATGTCGAGAATTTAATAGAATAAATAACTTTATCTTAATTTTTTTGCCATCTCTTTTTATCATATTTTAATTGAATAATTTTACCCTAATTTCTTTTTCTTATATTTGTTTGCCTTAATTTTTTTGCTCTCTCTCTCTTTATCATAATTTAATTGAATAATTTTGCCTTGGTTTCTTCTCGCAACTTTTTCCAATAATTTGTGTTTTCTTATCAAATAATTAGTGGATTGTGATTTGTGTGGATTATGATTTTCATATCAGATATTATATTACAATAACATAATCATTTCGTTATCAGATATCAGTGAATTATGTTGTTTGTGTTGATTATTGCTAAACTATAAAACAAGAAAACCCTATTTTATCTTTTCTTAGTCTTTTTAATGATATTTTTGTATCTTAATATATGAAAATAAATTTTAATGGTTATATATATAAGGAAACTTTTTGTAACTACTATATAATAATAATAAAATTATTGGTACTTTTTATTTTATTCGTAATTTTTTTTATAAAAAAATATATGTAGAAGGGCCCCACTTTCAAAGCCTGCCTAAGGCCCTATAAATCTCAGGGCCAGCCCTGATAGATCTGAACATATATACTATTTTTAAATTTCTATATATGTTGTAAAGATTTTAAAATAAATATAACCTACGACTCCATGTGGATATATTATTTTTGTAAAAAAAAAAAACAACTCATTAATATCAAATTTATCAAAATAATATAACCAATCAATATCAAATTTGTCAAAATATGAATAGCGATCAGTCTAATTTTTCAAAAAGTGAATAGTAGAGTTTTCAAAAATATTTTTATTTAAATAATATTTAATAAATATATATTTTAAACAGATAATATTTTGTGTCAAATAATATAAAATATATATATCATTTACAAATTTTCAATTAATATTTTAGATATCATCAAAATAAAATAACATAATTAACAAAAATAAATAAAAAATGCATGTTTTAATTTTAATTGCTTCAATTTCGATTTTAAATGGTTTGTTTTGAATATTTTTTAATTTCACTACTTTAAGCAAAACTTACGATGATGATCACTCAAGTTGACAACATGTAAGCTTTGTTTTTATTTTGTTTTATTTTTAAATTTTTTTTGAAACATAGATGTCATATATATATATGATTTTTTTTTTTAAAATGATGATTTAAATTTATCTATTTATTATTTTAATTTTTATTGTGGTTTCAATATAGAGTTACAAATCATCTAGATTTTTTTTTATTATAAAAGTCCTTGAATGAAAAGTTAACTCAAAACAATCTGTCGACAACTATTACTTATGTATGATTATTTATCATATTATTATGAAATATGAATATCTAATCACGTTACTTTTTGGTTTTGGCACATACCCATTATTTTAATAATACTTTGATTTTTTTTTTTTTTTTGGCCCTTTTTGAAATTGCTTGCAATCTTTGAACATTTGTCTTGCAAATTGGTTGACATGTGTATTGATTATTTAGTCATCATTCATATGAGTAATATTATAGGTGCATGACCATGATCATTATGATCTTTGCTTATTAAATTTTTTTTTTTTTTTTTTGGCATATATAAATTTGATGTTGATAACATTCGCTCATAATTTCTTCAAATTTCTAACTAATTTTAGCGATTCACAAATGGCATGCAACCTCGAATACCATAGAATTATAGAGACAAGTCGAATGACTTACTCAAACTAAATATTGTAATTTTTTATTTTTTATTTTTTTATACCTAATCCTATAAGATAGAGATAGAGAAATATAATCAATGCTAATGTTTTTTGAATTATCTAATTTATAAATAAATATGATTTTTTAAATTAATTTTAAAATTTTATTGATTTAAGTCATGGGGCGAGGTTGAGTTCAATTAGCTAAGCTCAAGAATTTTCTTAAGACATTAAAATGACTGAAAGGATAATCATGAACACGATGAATCAAGCAAAAAAAAAATCACTTTCAAATCAACTTTGTCAAACTAGAAAATAAAAAACACAAATTTTAATTATAATTTTTTTAATTAAAATTAATTTTCATATTTTATTTTAAGATGCAAAATTTTCTCTTTTTTTTTTTTTCTTTTTTGCAAGTTGTTTAATACATCATATTGTTAGCATGATAAGATTTGCAAGCAAAACGATTAATACTCAAAAAATCATCTACAAGAATCTTTCCTTCTTAGCAACATAGCCATACTATTAGCATCCTCACCTTAAAAAATAATCCTTGTACTAGAAATGTAATAACCCGACCCTCGTACACGTTTTCTGCTATATTCTCAATCCTTGATTAGTACTGTTTAAATACCTATTGTAAAATCCCATGAAAGATTAAGGTTAAGTAAGTGAAAGCCATGCTTTAGGAAGTCTATCTGTTTCATAAGAAAACCATCTGTTGCCATTAACACGTTTGACTTAGAAATTGGAAGCCGTAACGGCTTAATTATCTTAAATTGATTATATATCTGAGATCAGCATAATTTTTAGATAATATTAAGTATGTTTATAAAATTTCAATTTCGGGATGATTAAACAATTAAAATTTATCTTTTATGCCTTTATATATATATCCTAGTTCAAGTCTTCTGAAGCTAAAAAGAAAACAAAAACAAGACTTTGAAATATCTCCTGAGAGAAAAACGAAAGGAGAAGAAAAAGGGGAAAACAAAAGCAAAGCTCATCAAGGAAGGGGAATTGATATTAAATTAGAAGGATCCTTGCAAAATTCTTTAAGCTCAAGGTATGTTAAATTGATTATAGAAGAAATTCTCTTTTAATTGTGAAGTAGGGTTGGTTATAATTTATGTTTAATGATCTAGGGTTGTAATGGAGAATTAATCATAATTTATGTTGATTGAAGAGGATATTGGTTGCTTTGACATGAAATTTATACCTTAATCTTTGTTTCTCATGTTAACCCCATGAAACTACATATTCTCATGAAATTTATGTTCTTAAACATGTTGTTCTTGCATGATCTTCATTTTGGGAGGAAAAAACTCCATGGTTTTAAGAAATGAAGTTTATATATGCCTAATTATGATTTTTCATCTCAATTCAAAGTTTGATCAATTATGTGATTCATGAGGGTGTAGATTTGAAGATTAAAGCAAGTTGTTTTCAATGGTTTTAGGTCTTGTTTTCTTCAATTGGAAGTTGATTTATTTGCCACAAATGGAGGCCACGGTTTAGCAGATTTTTGCACTGGTTTTCACCCAGATTTTTGGTGTCCGCTCGAGCGGGGGATGTGCCGCTCGAGCGGGAATGTCGCACATCCAGTATCTCTGTCTCAGGTTGTGGTCCGCTCGAGCGGGGGTTTTGCCGCTCGAGCGGAGACCTATTTTTTTTAGAAATTTTGCAGAGTGTTCCTATGCATGTTTTGGCGTCCTCATTACATGTTAGGCATTTCTAGGCCTTCATTAAGTTATAATAACGAGGTTATAAGTATGTGTTTACTTTATATGTTAAGAGTTTATGCTGTAATGTTTGTATCTGTAGATCAAACCTCGAAGACTGCGCAACTGGTTTTGGAAACCCACTGACACACTCTGGGAGGAAGTAGCACGTCATCTCAACACCATTGTGAGTAGTAATATGCTTTATATGTAGCTAAAGATTATCATTAGCAGCCTATGAACGCATGATTCCCATGTCACTAAGTGAAAGAAGTTAATTACGTAACGGAACGATGGAATGAATGAAATACCTTCATTAAGTAAAGGGGTAATGGAATGCTTCATGTGTAGTTAATAATTGTCACTATCATTTTGTACATGTACGATATGTAATAATGTTCATGTACTAATGTATGGAAATAAAGAAATGGGGAAGAGGAAATCCTTCCATTTTGTAAGACTCTGGCCTAAGGCCACTTAGCTTTAATGTCTGATTTTTATGTTTCTACATGAATGAAGTTACTTATGTAAAGAAATAATAAAACGAAGGAAATACCATGTAAGGAAGTAATGGGTTGAATGTAATACCTTCATGTAAGGAAGTAATGGGTTGAATGTAATACCTTCATGTTTCAAGGGCCTCGTGCCATCACGTTTCAAGGGCTTAACGCCAATTTACAAGGGCATTCTTAATGCCAATTTACAAGGGCTTAATGCCAATTTACAAGGGCATTCTTAATGCCAACTTCCAAGGGCTTCATGCCAATTTACAAGGGCATTTTAAATGCCAACTTTCAAGGGCTTTAATGCCAACATGTTTACAAGGGCTATATGCCACTTTCAAGGGCTTTAATGCCAACATGTTTACAAGGGCTTCATGCCAACTTACAAGGGCTTCATGCCAACTTTCAAGGGCTTTATGCCAACTTCCAAGGGCCTTAGTGCCATATGTTATAAGGGCCTCGTGCCACATGTTTCAATTATAACCATTATCTTTATGGTGCAGGATTGGGCCTAAGGCTGTTATATACTTTGCACAGAATCAGACTACTGTGTTGATATGTAATATATATCAAGATGTTCAGGTTACTATGTTCCAAGATGTTCAAGTTAGTATATTTCAAGATGTTCAAGCTAATATGTTTCCAGATAGAGTCTAAGACCATTATGCGGGTTTTGCATTGTATGCTTGAGGAGGTGTTTTGAAAATGTTAAGTATATGTTTTAAGTTTGGTAAGTACATGTTATGAAGTTTAATAAGTAAATGTTTTCAAGTGTATGTTTTCAAGTGTATGTTTCGAAAAATGATAAGTATATGTCAGGAAGTTAAGTATAGGTTTTCAAGTATATGTTTTGAAGCTTGATTTTAAGTTCGGTAAGTACAATATATGAAATTGTAATAAGTTCATGATTCTATTCTCAACTGATTCCAAAGAACTTTAGACACTATTTAGAGTTCGATAAGTGTTGACAAGCTACGAATTTAGTTGTTTTCTTTTAATTCAAGTTAAGCATTGTATCAATTAAGTAGTACTATTCACTGAGCTTGGCTCACCTTCTGTATGTCTGTTTCTGTAGGTAACCAATCAGGGGGTCAATCCTTACCCAGGACATCCATCCTCTTTTGTTACCCTTTGTGAGTCAAGGCACTAGGCGAGATCACCTATTTTGAGCAACCTTGCTAAGATGTTGACTTGTATTACGATTACTCATTTAAAGTTAAATGTACATGACATCAAAATTTTGTTTAAGCTCGACATAAGGATTGGATTGTATATGTATAATTTTGGTCTGTGTCTGGTTATTATAATGTATGTGATGCATGTGATCCTGGCATATTAGAGGTAGCTCAATGGAGTTTGTTATTATGTTAAATTTTAACGCTTCCATTCAGGCCCCATACGTTATACATACCGATTTTATGTTTGTTTTTGATGTTGTCATGCCCAAAACTTTTAGGGGCGGGTTTGGGGATGTGACAAGAAAGCCACATATACAGTAGCAAAGTTAGAGTAAGACAAGGTATAAAGATACACACAAAACAATTCCTTACCTATTTTGAATTACCATGCCTATTTCACATTAAATTCGCTTACCATGTTAAATTCTTACTATAATAAAAATTTACGAACATTAGTATATCAAATTTGCACCTCAATCAAAATCACATAATTCTCTCTCTGTCTAATTTTAATTTTTTCACAAATCCAAATATTTTTAATAAAATATTAAATATTAAAAATATGTATTATGATGGTATAAAATAATTTTTAATAAATCTCTAGGAATTTTGTTATTTTTTAATTTTAAACTTCCCATACATAGCACGGTTTTATACTAGTTAATAAGTTTGTGCCTAAATCTAACGGGTTTTCTGTTTTTGTTTTTGCTGTGGGTTTACCATGGTTGTATTATGTTTGAAGGTTAAGGTGTCTTTTGGATTTCATGGGTCTGTATGTGAACTGATGGAATATTTGGCTTTAGCTTTGTTTGAAGATTGATTATAATTTATGTCCTTTGTTTGGATTTTGGAGTTTTTATTTTTTATTATTATCAGATTGGCACAATATAACAATTGAATTTCCATATGTTTGAGCTAATTGTTTGTGCAAACATATACACAGGTGAAAAGTACATTCTGTTTGATTTTGATTTTGATTTTGATTTTGATTTTGATTTTAATTTTTCAAAAATAAGTTTCTGAAAATAATTGAGTTTTTCAATTTTTTTATTTTTTCATATTTTCTTGCTGCCTTTAGTGATTTTTTTTATAAATATTTTTGTCAAATAATTTTATTTTTTAAATGCACGTAAAAATATAAAAGTATACCAAAATTTTGTGTTTTTATATTTAGTGAATTTTAAAAAATAAATAAATTCAACTTTTACAAACTTTTGTGGGATAATTACAGTCTCATAGATTATAGTATTAAGCCAGACTGTCAAGTTTTGTAGTTCATTTCACAACATTTGATTTGCAACCAAAATTGTAACTTAGGGCATTTTTCATAAAAATCAATGAAGAATTGCGCAAAAACAATTTCATTATTAATGTCGAAAATCCAAATAAGATTCTCCCAAAGTTGTTACTCCACTGATTTTTTTTTGTTTTTGAAAAATTGGCAAAGTTATGAGTTAGCAACCATGCATGACACATGTGGAAACTACTCACGATCACCCGTATTCATATTTCATTATAAATGTGTAAACCGAGCCTTATTACACATTTAGAGTGGCACGTGGCACTACGTAACTTGTGTACTTGCCAATTGCATTTATAGATGTGGTTTCAACGACATCCATATTTGCAATTAGAGATGATAAATGAATAGATTTAGACAAATCAAAATAAGTTACGCATTTATAATAATTTAATCAGATTGGACAAATGAACCTGGCTAACCCGTTTACTTCATCGATTTAATTCCCAATATGAGAGCGATGACGGCGGAGCGGCCGCCGTGGTGAATCTTTTCCTGACCTCCCTTTGGTTGATCAAAACTAATATGAGTGTTCTAGTTGTGTCAAGATAAGTGAACTTGGCTTATGCATATACTTTAGAACATCCCGCAAATGGCTCTTCAGTAAATAAACCAAAAATGGTTATTTTCATTTCACAAGGCAAAGAAAAATAGTAATTAGTTCCATCCAAGTATTTTTCTAGCTACACAAACACAAGGCTGTGGGTTCTTGAAAGAACTATTTTGTACCAATGTTTGCCTGTTGAATATTGAAATCGAAAAGATTCATAATACACAAATCCATTAGTCGGTCTGGCAACCAGACTTAGCTGATAAAAGCAAATCATTTCCCTATAAATAGTAATTGTAAGTGAATTTCCAAGCTCAATTACACAAGGGGTGTTTTATGGAGCTAACTTTGCTCTTCTAAAGATATTACACAAATAGAGCCCGTACTTAACTGGCTCTCACTATAACTATCATCAAAATCAGAACATATATATGTTGTCAAACTTATTAGAGACATTTGTCATATCAACACAATTTTCTAAATTTGGAAATCACACCATTTCTCAGAGAAGATGAGGATTACAAGGAAGACAAGCCAGAAAGGTGAAGCTCGGCCTTGTCCTTGTTAAATGCCTTCTGAACGTCTTCCTTGAGCTCGACAAAGCGCTTCCTCTTAATTAACTGTTCCTCTGGAGTCCCCTTCTCTAGGTAAAACAAATCAGGTAGGTCGTCCTCCATGAACTTGTCCAACACCTCTGAGCAATGTGGGAAGTAACGTCGACCCATCTCCACTGCACCGTGACAACCACAAACGTTTAGGAGAGTAACAGTGAAAATGAATTCAACTGCGAGGATTGTGAATAACTTCCCTTACGATCCACAGCATACCATAGTCTCAGTATTGCCAATAGCATATGGTCATGTCCAATTTAATATAGGTTGTTTGGTGCAGCTTAAGCAGTGTTATAGGTTTTTTTTTTTTCTATTTATGTACCCGTTTCCAGAATGTTCAATGCTTTGCACCATTGTTGCTAACTGTCTGGTAATACAAATTCTAAGAAAATTTTCAAGCGTACAATAAAGAGTCACTCGAAAACCACTAGATAACACATAGAAGTTCTCTCAACTAGAAAATAGGGTAGGAATACATGAGAAAAGATTAGTATATAAAAATCAAACAGTTGAACAAAGGGACGGCAATAACTAGAAGTATATAAAAGGAAAAAATAATAATAATAATAATAATAATAAAGCTTCAAAGTACCTGCTTTTGAAAGAGTCTGCATTCTTGAGAGGAGCCTTTTCTTCTGCATTAGGGGTGTTTCGTTCAAATGACCGGCAAACTCGGATGTCTCAGCATGTGCAATATCCATGGCTAGCTTAGCTTCAGTAGGGAAGAATAATTTTGCAAATGCAACTGTGACATACAAATTTGAAAAATTAGTACTTAGCGCAGAATCGTAGAATTCATGAAACACACATCAAATTCAATCAAAAGCATCATAAGAAGTACGAAGTGCAGCTGAGATGGGACAGTGGAGAAGTTGATTCTCATGATTTGAACTTGCATGTAGAGATGTGCGCGGTGCGGTTCGGACTGTTTGAGAGTAAAATTATAAACCAAATGACAAATTAACGGATTGGCAGATTAACAAATTGCAGTTTGGGTAGTTTTGAGCAAATTGAAGAATATTTTAACCAATTATCAAGTCTTTACATAATATATAACACTAATTTGCATAATATTTTATATATATAATGCAAACTAATTTTACATAATAATTTTCATATATATAACAACTAATTTGTAATAAATTTAATATATTAAATCTCTTTTACACTCATTTTTCACTTTGATATTTCATTATAGGTTGAAAAATATATATGTACTAATTATAGCGGAGCGGAACGGTTTCGAAGACAAATTATAAATTTTAAAATTTAAACCACAATTAACGGATTGATACAGATCGATACAATTTTAACCAATTTTAACGAACTTGAAGGTATTTTGCACCGCCTTGCCCTACAAAGCTGGAGGTGGAGAGCACTTGTCATTGCGCCATGTTAGATCCTCTATTATTTTGGTAGGCCTCTTTAAATATTGGGAAAGTTAAACAAGTACTAAATGGAAGCCCCTTTGTTCCATGGTGGACCTTTGTGCAACACAAAAGAAAAATTCTTATTCCTTGATACCCTTGTCCACTCAAACCAATCTTTATATTGGAATAAAGTTTGATAAACATGAGGTGTGAAATAAAAGCTTTACGTATATATATTTCTAAATTAAAATACAAAAATTTAGAATATTTTGGAAATTCACTTTTTTCCCCCAAGAATGTTTGTATTGTTAACTGCGTCAATAAATAACTACTAATAATTTTTTAATTGAACTCATTTTCCTCGTTCATCAAATCATCAAATCATAAGATTGTCATCTGGAGAATATCACCTCTGTTTTCTAAGTATAGCAGCTTCATGTGCAGATCATCAGCCACTGTTGGGGAAGACATTGATACATCACAGAACTCTGATCTCAACATTTTGCTGAAAACTTTCAAACAAACCCAATTTACTCCAAAATCGTCCACACAATATTCAGTGTTTGGGTATTGGATCTGTGGAGTAAACTATGGAGAGAAATGAAAAGAAAAGAAAAGGAAGGAAAAGAGAATGAAATATGTAAGCTAAATTTTCTTCACAAATTCCTTCTCTTCTCTTGTCCTCTCACAAATCCATTCATAAATCAAAGATCCAAACACAGTCTACATGACCCAATATTGAAAATACTACAAGAACTCAAAAAAACAATAATAATCATTGATTTCTCACCTTAATTGAATTGTAAGTGATTGATAGAGAACCCAGATGGCAATTTCAATCGCAGAAATCCAGCACTAAATCCGATCAAGAGAGTGATTTGAATCCAAAGTCGTAAAAAAGATTTGATAAAGGAATCAGAATTCAGAGGAAACCCAGATGAGAAAAGTTTTAAAAAGTGATGGGCGATCCGATCATGAATGGAAAGGAATCAAGACAAAGCAAATTCCCAGAAACCAAACACAACTCAATTAACCCCTCACAATCATGACAACCAAGCATGAACAAGAAAACTCTGGAAAGGGAAATTGAAATCAACCCATGCCAACGCACAACCCAACCCACAAAAGGGTTATGAAAAACAAAACCCAGAAAGAAGAAGATTCAAGAAGGGAAATAAATAATACTGGAAAGGAACAGAGAGAGAGTATATTGGTCTGGGAAATTTGGAGATGAGAACAGAGGAAGCAATCGTGAAAGGAGGAAGGAAAACATAAAAATAAAAATAAATAAAAAAAAAAAAAGGAGAAAAGCAAAAAGGGGGAATAACATCCAGTGAGCGGGACAGAATTTTATTTATTTTTATTTATTTATTTATTTTTGGAGATTCCCTCCCTTCCGGATTTTGAATTGAAGGATGCTATTTGGGTCTATGGAATTTATTGATGATTTGAATTATTTATTTTATTAAATATTTTGTGTATTTTATTTATAAAAAAACAATAAAGATTGGTAGCTCGAAAAGTTTGGCTCGATTTTGGCTCGACAGCCCAAAACGACGTCGTTTTGGGCTGTCTCTTTTTTTTTTTTTTTTTTTTCTTTCTTTCTCTTTCGAACACAGACAGGAGAAGAGGAGAGCGAGAGAAAAGAGAGGAGAGGAGAGGAAGAGGAAGAGAGAAGAGGAAGTGGGAGAAAAAATCTTTCAATCTTCATTCATTCTTTTTGTTTGAAGATTGAAATCAGAGAAAAAAATTCTGCAGATCCGGATCATCTTCAAGACATCATCATCATCATGAACAGATGATGATTTCTTAATTCCTCTGAGACATCTTTTTGTTTGAAATCATGATCCGGATCTTCATCTTTTTGTTTGACATCTTCGTCTTTTTCTGCAGATTTCTTAATTCCACTGTCTCAGTGGCTTCGTTTTTTTTTTCATGATCCGGATCTTCATCATGTTCGACATCTTCAACATCATCATCATCTTCATCAACAAAAAAAAAAAAAATCCTCTGCAGATCCGGATCAACATTATCATCATCAAAAAAAAATTTTTTTTTGCAGATCCAGATCTACTTTAAAAAAATACAGAATATTTTTTTTTCATATCCAGATCTGCGATCTCTCTGTTTTCTTTTTTTTTTCTAAGTAGATTTGATCTGGATCTGAATGAAAAAAAAAAAATAAATTATTGATGTTGATGAAATGTTGTTGAAGAAATCTAACAAAAGTGCTAAAACTCTCTTCTTCTTCTTTGTTTTTTTTTTTTTTTTCCTAAATAGATCAGGATCAGAAAAAAAAATAGTTGTCCAGAGCATTTTTTATGATTGTTGATGTTGTTGAACATTTTGATGATTGTTGATGTTGAACATTTTGATGATTGTTGTCCTGAGCATTTTTCTAAGAAGAGAAAAAACGTGTTGATGATTGATGAACCCAGCAGCAGACCAGCTCCTTTTTCTTCTTCTCCTCTTCTTCCTTCTTCTTGTTCATCTTCAAAAAAAAAAAAAAAAAAAAAAAAAAAAAAGGGAAGACGACACCAAAACGATTTGATGATTGTTGTCCTGAGCATTTTTCTAAGAAGAGAAAAAACGTGTTGATGATTGATGAACCCAGCAGCAGACCAGCTCCTTTTTCTTCTTCTCCTCTTCTTCCTTCTTCTTGTTCATCTTCAAAAAAAAAAAAAAAAAAAAAAAAAAAAAAAAAAAAGGGAAGACGACACCAAAACGACGTCGTTTTGGTGTCGAGCCAAATTTGAGCCTTCCGGATTCGAGCTACGAATCGGAACTGATAAAAAAAATAGATATAGTTGATAATTATAACTTGTTTAATTTTTTATTAGAAAAATAAATAATATTTGTGTTTTAAAAAAAAATCATACATTTTTTAGTAACAAACATAATAAATTGAACAAATTATATTTATCAGATCAACCTAATTTTTTTTATACACAAAATAAACCGTTCAAATCATTAAAACGGAGGCCATGATAAGCCCTATGAACCCAAACAATACCATTCAATCCAAAATCTAGATTGCAGATGATTTTTTTTTTACACAAATAAGAAGAGGTACAAGTTTTACTTGCATTTCCACAATATTTCAATTACATCCTCTTACAACGGCAGTGCTACGTACCTTGAAATCTCTCCCCCCCGAATCCCCCGAACCAAAAACGACGCCGTTTTTGGTTCCTTTTTTTTTTTTTTTTTTTTACAGATCAGAACCAGGAAGAAGAAGGAGGAGGAGGAGGGGGCATAATATTCGAGGGAGGAGGAGGCGGAGACGGGGAAGAGGAGGCGGAGCTGGAGCTGCTGCTGCTTGCTGCGACGAGCTGGCGGTGAGGCGACGACGGCGGGCGGCAAGGCGACGACGGCGGACGGCGAGGCTCGCAGCCCTCTTCTTCCTTCTTCTTCTCTCTCTCTCCCTCTCCCTCTCCCTCTTCTCCTTGCGTTTCAGTTTCAGAATGAAAATGAAGGGAAAAAAAGAAAAAAAAAGAAAAAAAAAACCCTAATGCCCAAAACGACGTCGTTTTGGGCATTAGGGGGATTCGGGGGGAAGAAGTCTCGAGCTACCAAACATTATTCCTCTTACAAAATCACTTACACATCCCTTGTTTTTGTATATTTTTTTTATTCCCATTATGCTATAATTCCTTAAAAAATAAAAAAATAAAAAATAAATAAAAAAAAGTGAAATTGATAAACCAAGCATGTGACAAGAGGGCCATCTGGGTTTCACTGCTCAAGAGCGTTTGCATCAAAATAGTTAAAAGAGACATTTTTTCGTAACAGTAATGATTCAGATTCCAGTAAGAAAGAGAACAAAAAAAATAATAGAAACACATCATTGGTTCACATCACTAGAGTGGTGGGGGTCTCCCCAAAAAGGGATCCCAAACATTTTCCTTTTCATAAATCTCTTTTCACCTATTTATATTTTATTTTATTTTATTTATATTATTTTTTTATATTTTATAAGTCTTATGAGTGACATAATTATCAAAATACCCTTAATAATATTCACATTTACAATGTGACTATTCCGGGTTGTTTTGGGCAGATGGTAAAAAGTGACTTTTTGGCTTTTAACCAAGCTTTTGGCTTTTTTAGACAAATGAGTTGGAAAGTTGGTAAAAAGTGACTTTTTGACTTTTTTAGTTAATAATTTTTAATGTTGTCATATCATTAAAAATAGTGTAAAATGACCAAAATACCCTCTTCCCATTTGCAAATTACATAATTTTACCTACTCTCATTGTCTAGCTCCTTAAGTGAATAAAATGACTTGTGCATCTGGGAAACTTGTACACTGTGACATATACATATCATGGATATGCAACGTGTTTTTTTTTTTTTTTAAATAAAATAAAATAAAAAATACCCAAAATATT
The DNA here is from genome assembly GCA_036172215.1 of Camellia granthamiana. NCBI lineage: Eukaryota > Viridiplantae > Streptophyta > Magnoliopsida > Ericales > Theaceae > Camellia > Camellia granthamiana. The sequence goes on along the minus strand of CM069909.1, from coordinate 85,313,984 downwards.
TCATTTTTACCTTTAAATGTCTTCCATAAAAATAAAAATACAAATTGTATAAAAATTTGTTCAAAATAAAAAATAAAAAATAAATACAAAAACCATTGTCTTATGATATTCAGCTTCCAGCTTCCCAAATGGGTTTTAGAACAAAAGTAACTCCTCATATGTAAATTTAAAAAAAAAATAAAAAAATTTAAAAAATAAAAATTGTATATATAAATCATCATAAAAATAAAAAGAAAAATACAAATAAAAATTCACTAGGCCAAAATAACTCCTCATATGTAACCATATATATTATTCGTAAAGATTAATTGCAGTCGTAGCTCATGGCGATTTTGCACCAACACATTTCTAATAGATTTTCTAAATTCATCCATTTCTATATCATCATCACCCGCTGGGTCAAGCTCATCATCATCACCAACACCCGCTGCGTTGGGCATGTCACTAAAAATAAAATGTTCCGCATTAGCAACCCTGTTGAATGCTTCATCTTCGTTTGAGTTGCGGCGTATGAAATTATGCAGTGCCATTGAAGCCCCAACCAATGGCACTTGCACTTTCCCGAAATCATACCGAGGCATGTTATGTAGAAAACCCCAGCGCGCTTTCCACACTCCGAATGTACGTTCAATTGCACTCCTTAATGAGGAGTGCACTGTATTAAAAACTTCGTTCGCGTTACGTGCTCGTCCAGTCACACGGAACTGTTCTTGGTGATACCGACATCCCTTAAACGGTGCAAGAAAGCCTTTCTGATTCTTGTACCCTGCATCAACAAGGTAATACTTTCCTGTGTGTGTCCAAATAATTTTAATTAGGAACCTTAGTTAATAAAAAGACAATAAATCAGTCATGACATTGAACAGTGCCACTTCATTTTACCTTCTACTAGGTGTGGAAATTTTTTCGCCGGATCTTGGGTAACTTCGTTAAACACTCTACTGTCATGCATACTACCCTCCCAACCGCAGGAGATAAAAGTAAAACACAAGTCAAAATCGCAAACTGCAAGGATATTTTGCGTGTGTCGTTCTTTACGACCAAAATATGGCGGTGCCTCACGCGGATTCAAATTTGCCTCCACATGTGTCCCATCCAACGCCCCAATACAGTCCTGCGTGCTCACATAATGCAAACATGACATAAGTGACTAGAAAAATTACATTTTGCACATACACAACTATTTTGACACATGGAAAATTAACGAACATTTTACACCTCACCCTGAATGGCAAATATTTCAGTTGTGACTCCAAATATGGATGTTTACTATTTTGAGGGCTCGTCGGTCGGCAGTGGGCTCATGTAAATTCCTTCATTGCTCCAAGAACACGCTTAAAATGATGCCACACTGTCTCCCCTGAGTGTTGGAAGCGGTCTTCAATATCCCAACTTGGGAAGCCTCGCAACACGTATATAAACATCCCCACACTCTCAACTACATCAATACCATGCGGACGCTGCGGAAGTTCGAGACCAAAATCGGCTACTAATGTGTTACACAATTTTATGAACACATCCCTTGGCATCCTAAAATTACGCTGAAACGCTTCTTCTCGGCCTGTAAGCATCTCCTGCATCCATAATCTCCCGGTCAACGCAGATGTGTGAAATGGAGTCCTGTCAACATATGAGTACTCATTGGCCACGTGTGCAATTTCTAGCCATATCATTGATGTTGTCATTTCTATCTCTCCGATTGTCTCTCGTATCCACGTATTAATTTGGCCATTGCACACAACACCTGTGCTATTACCCTCTTGTGGATCCATTGATGCTGTATAACAAATTCAACCAAGAAAAAAAAGAAAAAAAGAAAGAAAAAAAAAAAAAGGGTGATTCAAATGCATAACGTATGTTACTCTTGCAACCATGCAAGCCTACTTGAATCAAATTTGAATAACGAGAACACACACCTTTACTAGGGGAACGTCAGCTGAAGTGTGAATATCTTAACTGCTACTGAAATTGCTTACCCTTGTGATGGCATATGTATTGGGACACCCTTGTGTACAAATAAATAGGTAGGCTTCCCCAACTACAAATTCATTCCTGTTGCACGTGAATACCTTGCCCAAGTATTTGTACCACCATCACATGGGCAAGTGTACCCCCCTTTAGCAGAAATATCAATTCACATAACTTTTACAAAAGGTATAAGATTCCAATTGCAGTCACCATGTACAAATAGGTTTCACTTTTTGGATTTATATTAGTTGTTTAATTGAGAACATGTCTTCTTTTTTTTTTGCTCTAGATAAACTTATTGTACTTTAATTACTTTTTACACAATTCAATTGATTTTCTTTCTTTTTCTGCTATTAGATTGAACCCTAAATCCTGATTCCTTTGGCAGCATTATTTCAATATTTTTCTACTTTTCAACAACAAGTGGTTCATAGGCCACTGGAAAAATGGCTCTACTTTACTAGTCTGCAGAGTTATGTCAGGAAGGGTTCATAGGCCACTTGAGAATATATAAGAAATGGTATAAGATTATGCAGGTACATGCACAAAGGTATAAGATTCCACCTGCAGTCAATATGAATGTCTACCATAACAATTGGGTTTCACACAACTATCCAAAAAAAAAAAAAAAAAAAATCATATAAATAAAACAAGAAAAAAAAAATATAGTAACTATAAAAGTGAATGATCATACTGTACTCCTCATGCATAAGCCCCTATTATTTGGAATGGTCACATAACTACCATTCAAACTTGTTTAACATTTAAGACACCATAACAGCTGGGTTTCACACATCATAATAGAAACAGAACAACAACAAAAAAATCATATAAATAAAAACATCCCAAGTTCATCAAACATAAGTAAATAAGCACAGGAAAGAAAAAAATAGTAACTAAAAGGAATGATCATACTCTACTGTCATGCATAAGCCCCTAATATTTGGAATGGTCACGACACCTACCATTCAAGACATGTTAACGTTCAAACAGTACTACCACAGCTGGGTTTCACACAACATAACAGGAAACACAAAAATAAAGAAAATAAATACAAATATCCCACACAAACAGAAGTAAATAAGAACAGAGAAAAAACACAAAAAAAAGGCATGAAGTGGTTAACATTGCACTTGTTCATTCCAAGCTTTAATTAAGGTCAAGCACTCCATCCTGCCCAAATAAAGACACACCGCGGGTTCTGATGACAATAGTTGGATGACATATGGCACGCTTCTCTTTTAACCACGCAACAATGCAATCAAGAGGGAGGCCCATCATGAGGTCGCGGTTGTCTGGTGAATCCATTAGCGAGCATGCAAACGAAAATAACGGACCCACCCAGCTCAATCCTGGTGTGTTCATAAGCCTCGCAAGACAATCCCCCCACAGTGTTCTCGCCCCTTCCTGTCACAACATATTGGGTGATTTTCAACTCCCTGCTTTGTTTGCTAACAGCCTCTACAAGGTTGTCCATGCTACTGGCCACTGTACCAGGGGTTGCCCTCTTTCGACGCTTTGCGTTGGCTGATCCATCTGTAGTGGACTGTGGGGGAGCATCATCAAATAGTGAAGAATCAACCACGTTTTCGCTGCCTCTATCGGGCACAGTAATAGGTGGTGTGCCATCACTGAAAGGTGCCATGCCACTATCAGTGTCTACATCATTGGCGACCACATCATCATCACGAATTTCAGTTGGGGTCCATGCATGTTTTCCTGTTGCGTAAGCACCCGAGTACACCATTTCCATAAGCTCCAAGTGTTCCAAGGGCTTTGTCTTGAACTTTGCACATCGCTGGTTTATCTAACAGAGTTAAAAAAAAATGTCAAGCAACCAAACAACAATTAATTTGTAAACATTAAAATGAAGGCGGCAGTTGGTATTTGGAAAAGTAAAGTACATCATACCGCTTGCATTTTCGCCCACCAATGCTCAGGTGCTGTGAACAAACCCGTGGCCTGGTCATATCCTATTCCTGTGAAGCCTTGACTAGCATCTTGCAGCTTTTTCCAGGCAACCCAATCTTTCTTCAAATTGTCATATTTGTTCGTTATTTGTTTGGCCGAATGTCGCATTCCGGTTTTCTCATAGAACTTGTTGGCTATATTCTTACACCCAATGCTGGATAAGGCGCATAGTTGTCGGTTACCTTCCTTCATTTCACCAAGGACAAGTTGTAGGTACAGCTTAGTGTTGTCACTATCCCAAGTGCATTTGGGGACAGGTGAGTTTTGGCTTGATGTCACACCTTTGCCATGTGTTTTCGAAGGGGTACGGGGTGAAGTACGAGTGGTTGCCATCACACTACGAATGGGTCATAAGTGTAGTTCACAAGAAAATGAGCATGCAGCACAAAACAATTAATTACATGTATGGAAGTAGCAATACAACAACGCATGCAATGCAATTAGTTAATTTGTTTGTAGTACAACAACGTAGCAGTGGTTGTAGACAACAAAAAATAAGCTTTCCTGAATATGACAATACGTACATTGATACAAAAGTTCAGAATGCATTACATCAACATGTCTAATACGGTGAAAGAGGCATAATATGCAAGTTACATATATAACTACGTCCAGCGTGAGGGTGTCCGGTCTTGAAAATAACACAAAAACCTACAAAATGAGCATGAATCACATACGAAACAACAAGGCAATCACTATGACGCTCAACGCATTGACGACTGTCCAAAGCAAACGTAGGCTCTGATCTATGCGATCAACATCACTACGTAACCCCAGATCGACGTCATTCGCAGGGAGGTCATTAGCAACCCTTTCTCTGCGGAACTCGTCACACCAACCTACCCATGGAACACATTGCTGGCATACACAATTTCAGTAGTTAGAGTCATTTATTTATGACATAACCGTAAATGACAAGTACAGGAGTACATGCATTGAACAGCGGTAATACGCACCGTTGGACTAAGGCAAACATAGTATGCACGACCTGGGTTTTTGTTAGATCTAGAAATCTTTACAAAGCAGTGTCCAAAGCCACATGCACACATCCTTCGTGGCCATGAAGAAGTGGCAGTTGACATCGAGGAAACCATTTCTGTGGTGTGTAGTGGAACAAGAAATGTTAACATGTCTCCTTATAATGGTGTGGAACAAGTAATGTCAATGGATGTGTTTCTTAAACCCCAAGTAAAGGCATGTGTCATCATATGGGTGTTGGAAAAATGTAACCCATGGACAACGTGTGACTTATTACATGTAGAGAACACCTGATTTACATAGGTAATCTTAAAATGAAATTTGTTTATTTTGTTGTTATACCATTTCCTCAATTCATGTGAAAAATGGAAACATCCAAGCCATCTTTGCACTTCCCAACAGTACTACCACATCCACCGTATGACAAAAAAATTGAAAGAATAGATCCATAATCCTATTCCTCAATCCATGTGACATGACATTTTAGCACTGTACTGTCGTGCTTTAACAACATTGGGAAGTTTACTGTTAGAACTGGTTGGGAGCATAAGGACCAATTTCAGCATCACCTTTTCCCGAAAAAATAAAAAGGGAATGGATGATAAGATTTTTAAACTATGTTATCCTGCAATTGTTTTCTAATTGCAGGGTAACATAGATGAACCTTATGAAGTTCCCCTGGCACCATTATTTTCTTGTTAGAAAGCCTATGTTATACATGATCGGATTTTTTTAATTTCTAAATTTGTAAACATTTTAGTAAGGTACAAGTAAGGTCAAACTAATAATAGGAGCTTCGGCCAGTGGAAGAAGCATGTAACTGTCTAGTGCTTTGGTGTATATGATGTATGACAAGAGAATTACAACTTTCTCCAGATAAATCTAGCATAGGTCCACTAGGTCTAACAAGGGTTCATAGGAAGTTAGTTTTACCATTCATTTTTGTTTTTTCTTTTTTTCCACGCAATGGTTGGGTTACATTCTATGTTTTGGTTGAACCCAGAGTAACATGGGCTGTAGATATAATTTTGGAAAGGAATTTGAAGTTAAGAATTGATTTGAATCGCTGTTGGATGTGAAGGCCAGAGGGCCCATAAATTAGAAGAATGCCCAAAATTTACAAACTGTACTAAATCTTGCAATAATGTAGGAAGACAGTAAGATGACATGAGTGATGTAGTCTGTGATCTCTTAAATGGTTTACAGTTTATAGTCTTTTATGGTTTTAAGGTTTGTGAAGACAAAAGGACATATAATGGGCTTTGAATGATTTTTTGTTTTTTTTAGAATGGATGACACTTGGTGGATTATAAACTGCTATTTTGCTGGAAAATATCTTCTTGGGGGTTTTTGGACAGCAATAAAGAGAAGTAGAATAACAAGGACAAGGAATGGAAGCAAACAAAAAGCACACTCTTTGTCAACCAAACTTTTCAAACTTAATCAAATTAATGCAATATCATTTGGCATGGTAACTTCAATAAGAGATGTAACATAAGGAGGAAAATTTCAGGATGTAAGATAACTAAAACCTTTGAAGAAAAAAAAAAACCACCAAGTAAAAGTTGCATGAGGCCAAATAATCATATAACATCTGGAAAAAAAATCCAAGTATTGAAGCTTGTGATCAACCACAACACAAATACAAAAACAAGAACAATGCCTACGTATGGACCTTCCTGGTTTATCACATTCATCTTTTTCAGCACATTATGAGAAATTAAACCATATGATCCATTCACAAAACCCAATAGAAGAACAAAACATCCCAATGACATTAACCTCATATGAGTATCCATGTCTCTGTCTCTCTCTGGAAATTGAAAAGCTTTGGAGAGCTTTCAATGGTGGAGACACAGACAGATTTGTGAATCTAATCAATGTGAAATTAATAAAAAAGAATATAAAATTTGATTTGCACCATCTATAAAAATAAATAAAAAATTCTTTATTAGTCAACTCTGGTTTTTCTATGGTTGGAGATGTAGTTCAGTGGCTATAAATACCCAATAGGCCTTTTTTTTTTTTTTTTTTTTTGGGTGTAGTCCATAGATGCAACCATGTACACAAGCAGAATGACTCATTGGTTTTGAACAGAACCATGTACATAAGCAGTTCCACCTCATTGTCAAGTTCAGGAATCATTTTTGTTGTTCAAAAGCAGAATAAGCAAATCTGAAAAGGGTTTCCATAGGTCGCAAGATTAAGAGCACCCGTAACAAAGTTGTAGTAAATTTTTTTCATAGCAAAATAAGGCCAGCAGAAGTAGTAAAAAAAAAGAAAATGAATACATAAATAAACAAATTGGGCAAGTGTTTATCCATAAAATCCCAAAAAAAAAAAGGAGTAGCAGATGGTAATCAGAAAGCCAAATAACACTTGTAATGTCATCAAAGGAACTGAAAATTAACAGATCTATTTCTAATTTAATAGTTTCCAAACAATTGGTTGCAAATCACGGGTAGCAGACCACCAACGAAAGGAAGAAGGCTTACATGATTGTGTAGATCAACCGAGGAAGACGACTTGGTAGAGGGAAGTCGGTGGCGATGTCGATGGCCGACGGTAGAAACAAGTTTTACGCGGCGTCCACAGCAGCGGTGCAGCGGAGCGAAGACGATCTGAGATGGAGAGAAGAACAAGAGGCGTGAGATGCAAAATGGTAAAGTGTTTTGACTCAACAAACCCTAATTGAATGGAGGGTATATTCGTAAATTGTAATTCTGCGTTTATCTAGCTTCCCAAACGAGTTTTAGAACAAAAAAGTCACGTTTGGCTTTTTCATCAAACGCCCAAACGCGACTTTTAACCACGTTGCCAAAACAAGCCTCCATCAATGTGAATGTTCATATTGTTAATATGAATGTTCACACCATCAATGTGAATATTAACATGCCAATGTAACTGTTCACACTGTCAATGTGAGCATTTACACGTCAATGTGAACATTCATATTTTCACATTGTAAAATATGAATGTTTACATCACCAAATTGTTAACTGTTCAAAAAATATTTGTAAGGGTAGAAATGTTCATCAAATATTTTAAATATGAAAATTAGGATTTAGTAGATCAAATATTCAAATAATAAGACTTATTAGAATACAATAATATCTTATGGACTAATGATTACAATATCTTATGGACTTATTAGAATAGAAAAATGATCCAGACCCCCACAGGGGTGACCTCCACAACCCCCTCTGGCCTATGATTGGCCAGCTTTTTTTTTTCTTCCTTTTTTTATCTTCTCCTCCAATCACCAACCCCCACGTGTGTGGGGGGTGGTGGGGAAAGGGGGTCTCAATCACTTCCGATTAGAATACAATGATATCTTAGAATACAATAATATTAAATAATAGAACTTATTAGAATACAATAATATTTGTAAGGGTAGAAATGTCCATCAAATAACGTTCAAATAATATCTTAAGATACAAACACTTAAAAAATAATTTTTCAGTAAATCTCCCAATAGTTACGGTCTTTAATAGATGAGAATTATTAAACGAAAAATTTTAAATGATAAGAGTTATTAAATGAAATATTTTTACTAATAAAAATTTTTAAAAAATTTTAATTGAGTCATATTTTCTTAAACTCTTGTCAGTAAGAGTTTTACGTTTAATAATTTCTACCAATTAAAAATTCTAATTAGCTGATCTAATTCAACTTTCAACTGCAGGCGGTCAAATTTTTATTAAATTGGACAAAATTAGTGGAAAATGGCTGAGACAGTTGGGACCGGTGTGGGTGTTGCCAAATAAATTTCATTTTGAGGTCAATAAAATCCTATTAGGTTGTATTTAAATGGAGTAAATTACAAAAATATTATTTTTTTAAAATATAAATTGTTCATGTGATTTTAGAAATTATAAATATTTTTTTGTTAGAATTTTTTATCTAACAAATTTAATAGAAAAAAATAAAATTTATAATTACTCTCCTATATAACAATAAAATTACTTGAATTGTTAATTAAAATATATTTATAATATCATTAAAAATTATTAATTTATTTGATCATTTATTAATAAAATGATCATTTGTTATGTGATTATAAGGGAGCAGAATGTCATTTCTAAAATCATATGCATTAATCCGTAAGCAAATTTTAATGGATGTGTTTGTACTTTACCATTTAAATTTGAGGGATTGTTTGAAAATTGAGTTTTGTAGAGAATTTTTTAATTTTTTATAAAAAAATGTGTAAAATAAATAGCGAGAATGAGTTGGATTTTTAATTTTTTGACTAAATAGGCTAATTTGGGAAGAGCTAATTTGGTTATTTTAGTCACAAAAGACAAAATAGACTATTTTAGCCATAAAAAATAAAACATTACATCCAACTCATAATCATTACACTATTCTCTCATAAAAAAAGTCAAAAAAGCTAAAAAGCCAAAAAGTCATTCCCAAATCAAACTTTTTAACCCAGGCTAAAATAATCAAAATATTCAAAAAGCCAAAAAGCCAACTCACTTCCCAAACCAACCCATAGTCTGTTTGCAAACATATGTATTTTAAATTTGAATTTGAGAGTTTTATGGTGATGGAATTGAATGAATTTGAAATAACAAGGGTTAATTATACTAATTTAAAATAAATATAATTATTAGTGAATATATTTTTATCCCATCATCTATGAATTTATACATTTTAATTCCTCAATTATAAAAATGCATCATTTTGACCTATTTATTCCTCCAAAATTGAGCATTTGTAGGATTTTGTAAGTAGCGAGGTTAAAATGTATGACTTTATTATAGACTACATACAGTATATTGTAAAATTCATTGTGTGGGGGTCTTGATATAATTAAGCCAAATATTAATGTAGAAATAGATATTTAAAATCATTCACTAAGGATTATAATTAATTGTGCGGAGAGAAAGTTCTGGTTCTGCATTTTTTTTTTAGTAAAAAAATTTCACTTTGAAAAATCCTTTTATAAAAAAATTAATGAAAATAGAAAAAAAAAATAAAGATAAATTACCTATAGTGCCCTTGAACAATACCAAATATCAAGGTGTCAGGGGCATGTTCTATTATTAATTGTCATGCAAGTGGTTTGCTAAGGTTTCAATTTTCATTTTGACCCTATTGCTATTGCCAATGCCAAATTGTGAGTAGATTAATGCTCTATCTGGTCTCTCCTAGTTAAATACAATAATAGGATTACTACAATCAAGGTCCAAAACCTTGGACTTGTTGGGTTATGCCTTACTCAAGTAAGTTTATATTTATTCATTGTTTCTTGGGTTAATATATATATTAAAGCAAGGGGATACTACTGGTCAATGGGAGTACCAAAAAATTATTATAAAACCATTAAAAAAAATATTATTATAATTATTAATGTGTATCAAGTTTACTATTTATTTGTAACTAGATTGAAGTTTTGCCTTACACTGTGTTTGGTTGGGAGATTTAGGAAGAGATTTGAAAAGGGAAAAGAAAAAGATGTGTGAAACCATGTAAAATTTAGGTATATTTTATTCACAATTTACCTACCTTTTTTATTTCTTTTTCTAAATTCCTCCTCAAATCCCCCAACCAAACACAGTATTAAAGTAATTGCTATTACCATTGTCAAGAGGGTTGTTTGGCAAAACTTAAAAGTGGAGCTTTCTTGGATTATAGTTTTAAAAAATTAATTTGTTTTGTTGTAGATTTTTAAAACTTTAACTTCAAAACTTATTAGTTAAGCATCATGTGGTTTTTTAAAACTGGTTTTTTTAGTCAAACTAAAAAAATCAAAAAGTCAACAACTTATATAAAAAAGTCAAAAATTTTCTTTTCTCTCTACTTTTTGCACATCTTTTCGTAAAAAATCAAAAAGTCATCTCAAATATACTATTTTTTTTTATATCATATTTTTGCCAATTAGTTAAAATGCTACTAAAAAAGTATGTTCCCAAACGAGACCTTAGAATTTGTATTTGGGTTTTAAAGGATTAGGTTTTTTATGGATTTTGTGTTTGGCCACTTAGACTTCGTTTGAGAAGTTAAGTTTGGGACTTTTTTTTGACTATTTTAGTCACAAAAAACAAAATAGGCTTTTTAGTATAATAAGACAAAATATCACATCCAACTCATAATCATTACATTCTTTCTTTCATAAAAAAGTCAAAAAGTCAAAAATCCTTTCTAAATGAGATTTTTTAATTTCGTACTAAAATAATTAAAAAAGTCAAAAAATTAAAAAATTAACCCACCTTCCAAACGTACCCTGAGTTTCGTTGACTTCTAAGCTTGATTCTCCTTGAGTCGGATGCTTAAAACCTAGTTGATTCTCTTGAGTCTCAGGCTTAGTTCTCCTTTAGCCTCAGGCTTAGTTCAATCTAGTAGACTCTCCTGAAGTCCTAGGCTTAATTTCCCGTATCATGATGCTCTTAACCATATTTATTACATTTGCAATAACAACAAAGAAAAGTGAGCCCACATGTTTAATTTGTGTTTCCCTCGTTCTTTTATGATTGTTTGGTAGTACACTTTTAACTTAATATATGTTATTATTATTAGGGTAACCTACCAATAGGTCCTACTTTGGAGACTTATTACCCAATAGGTCCTATTTTGGAGACTTATTACCCATTAAGTCCTATTTGATAAATTTATTAAGTGATAAAGATAAATTTATCAGTCTTTTTTTTTTATGAAAAAATTTATAGTGATAAATTTATCAGTCTCTTTATTTTTATGAATAAATAAATTTATCAATCTCTTATTTTTATAGTGTTAAATTTATTAGTTAGGACCTGTAGGTAAATAAGTCTAGTGAATAGGACCTACACGTAAGTACCCCTTATTATTATGATTTGTTTGCCAAGGATGATCTTAATATGTTAGTATAATTAGATTAACCTCTGATTTCCCACTCATTGCATCCTAAAATATAACTACTAAATTATTGGGTCACACCCCATAGTCTTGAGATATAGTAGGTGTTTGAGAAGTGGCTATTTTAGAGACTTTTTGATTTTTTAACTATTTTAGTTGGTTATTTTAATTTTTGTGTTTGAGAAGTTAGGTTGGATTTTTATTTGAGTTATTGTATTAAAAAATGTATTTGAAATGATATTTAGATAAAAAAATAAGGAAAAAGGGTGGGTGCTCGAATTTCTTGGGGGTCGAATGGCCCGAAAGAGAAGAGAGGGAGAGAAAGAGAAGAGAGGGAGAGAGGAGGACGACGGCGGAGGCCTCGGACGTTCGTCGGAGCTCGCCGATCGTCGCCCAGCCACCGATCGTCGCCTCGCCGTCCTCGTCGCAGCTCCGCCTGTGCCTCGCCGCAGCTCCGCCTGTGCCTCTGCCTCGCCGCAGCTCCGCCTGTCTCGCCGCCCCGCCTCTGCCCCTGCCTCACCCCGAGTTTGTTGGCCCCCTCCCCTCCCCTCCCCCTCCCCCTCCCCCTCCTTCTTCCTCCCCTCGTCTTCTTCTTCCTTCTGCAGAAAAAAAAAAAAAAACAAAACAAAAAGGACAAAACGACGTCGTTTTGCCCTTTCGACCCATTCGACCCACGGTTTTTCGAGCTACCAACCGCGATTGAAAAAAATAATTAAATTATTCCCCAAAAGTCGTGCATGACGTGATGATGAAGCTGTGCCTGACTTGGATTATGATTATGTTGGGATATGAAATGACTAAAGTGCCCCCGTGTGTTGGAATGCTAACTTGGGTTAGTCAAAAAGTAAAAGGGCAAAATCGTAATTTCAAATATACACTGCATAGTCATAATTTCAAATATACACTACGCAGCAAAATCGTCAGTTTCTGAATTAAAAAAAAAAAAAACAAAAAAACAAACTCAACTACAGTACAACTTTTGGGCCATTTGTTTAAAATGAGGCTAAAATAGCCTTTTAGCCTCTTTCCAAACACCGCCATGGTATAACTCTCATAAGTGTTTTGGCAAGATGGCTTTTAGTCAATTTTTTTAGGTTAGTAACAAAAGTCAAAAGATGGTTTTTTTTGTCTTTTTTTTCATTTAGGAAGTTAGTTTTTAGCCAATGATGAAATTATAATTTTACCTCTCACAGGTCAAAATGTGTTACATGAGTGAAGTTGTAAATATTTTAAATAAATGAGGATAGTTTGGTCATTTTATTGTGATTTGACATCAAAAACAAATATTAATAAAAAAAGTCAAAAGTAACTTTTTACCAACTTCTCAAATCATTTGTCTAAAACAGTCAAAAACTTAGTTAAAAGTCAAAAAGTTATTTTTTACCATCTTTCCAAAATAAACCCCAATTATCAATCCCTCAAAGTAGGGGATTAGGCTTGACCTTTCCCTTAGACAAGTTAGATGCTTACTTCACCACCCAGTTTTCTTGCATTCCATGCTTTTATTCCAAATGATCAATAGGGGATTAGGCTTGACGTTTCCCTTAGACAAGTTAGATGCTTACTTCACCACCCAGTTTTCTTACATTCCATATTTTTGTACCAAATGATGTTTGTCAAAAGGTCCTGCCAAAAAAAGAAAAAGAAAAAGAAAAAGGAAAAGGAAAAGAGGCCCAATTGATTGTACTGGATGGGTCAGACCTATTTCTCTAATTAGAGAAAAGTTAGATCCTAAATAAAAATAATAATAATAATAATACATCCCTCTAAATTAATAAATTTTAATGACATGAAAAGTAAAAAAAAAATTACAAGACACAAATATTACTATCACAGTGAGACCCGCACTATATTAGAGCTCTTAGAGTTCCTTTATTAGCACTCCAAAACATTTTTGAAAGAAAAAGTAGAACCACCTTTCTTGATATTTTTGCAAATACAAATTCCCTTTCATAATTATTCACATTTAAATTTGAAAAGTTTCGATCGTAATCTTAAAGGCAAAAGTAGTATTTATTAGTTATTTTGTCTTAAAATAATGGAATAAAAATTGAGTATGTGATCACTTTTAAATTTGTCATGCGCATTTTATGCAAACCACGTGATAAAAGTATAAATTCACTTAAACTTAAATAGATAAATAAATAAATAAATTCACCTAAATAAAGTTACAAATAATAACTTATAATTTAATTAATAGTGTTATATCTATATAATTTTTTTTTGGAGCAGTTATTCATAAATCTATATTCATTTACATATATTTTACATAGTCTAAATTATTTTATTATGTTCCAATAAGTCATACAGGTGACCATTATTAAAATATTCCTAATAATAATATTCACATTGGCAATGTGAATATTCCGTAATGTGAATGTTCACACCGTCAATATGAACATTCACATTACCAAATTACTAATCATTTAAAAAATATTTAAAAGGACAAAATTATCTATAAAATACCTTAAATATGATAATTAGAATTTGGTAGATTAAATGTCCAAATAACAAGATTTATTAGAATATGTTATGGATTAATTGAAATATAAGTACTTAAAAAATTAATTTTCTAATAAATCTCTCATTTTTCTCCTTCACAATGAAAGAAGTGGCAAGACAAAATACATATAATGAAAATTTTGAGAAAGAAAAATGTTTGGAGGTCCTAATTTTTGTGGCTCAAATAGCTCAAAATTGCCAAAACGATGTCGTTTTGGCAATTTTGATGTTGTTTTGTACTCAAAACGACGTCGTTTTGGCAAATTCGAGCCATTTGAGCCACAAAAATTAGGGCCCTCTACCATTGTTGTTTGAGAAAATATAAAAGTGTAGGTTAACTTTTTAAATTTGGCTTGTCACATCGTTAAGGGGATTTGGTTGGGGGGAAGAAATTGTATAAATGAATGATTTTTATAATTTTATTTAGCCTCCGTTTGGGAAGTGGGTTGGCTTTTTGGCTTTTTGAATTTTTTTTGTTATTTTAGCTTGGGCTAAAAAGTTTGGTTTAGGAAGGGCTTTTTAGCTTTTTGACTTTTTTGACTTTTTTTGTGAGAGAAGAATGTAATGATTATGGGTTGGATGTGATGTTTTGTTTTTTGTGGCTAAAATAGACTATTTTGTCTTTTGTGACTAAAATAGTCAAAAAAGCCCCGTTTAGCTCTTGCCAAACGGAGCCTTAACTTATAATCTCATTTCATTTAACATATATAGCGATTCAATAGAGTCTCAAATATTCCCAATTATTCATCATAATTTTTTTAAAATTTTGAAATTTTAAAAAGCTATTTTAAATTTGTTTTTGTGTTTTTTTGTCTTTTGGATTAATTACACTTAATACTCTTATACTTTCATTAAAAATTTATTTTTGATCTATGTGACATTTTAACACCGTATTAATATTAATAGAATATATATATAATACATATATAATTATATGTGTTAAAATATAATTTAATTTAAATTAGCCGTTATCGTGTTTAACTAAATATAAAAAATAAAAATAAAAAATTAAGTGATAAGGGTGAAAATGAGATAAGCTTGGGGAGTTAAGGAGGTGGCCGTGGTGATGCCACGTGGTACTTTGGCCAAATGCAAAGACCCAGATACCTTGCCCAAATGAATTGAATCAGGTGTTGGGAAAGCACTTATGAATGGCTGCTTGCAGAAAGAGGGGGGGATTTGGGTGGTTGCTGTGTGGTGTACGGTAGTTATTTTTGTGTAGTTAAATGTGTTTATTTTAAGGCTCATTTTAATAATTTAAATAGTTGATATTTTAGAATATATCAAATGTAATATATTTAAAAAAATTAAATTAATTGGATATCGTTTATTTTTTCATCCACTTAATTTTGTATTTATTTTAATATTTTAAATCACAATTGTTAGTTATTTTTGTAGATATAAATGTAAGTGGATAAACGGGTAAACGATATCTGATTAACTTGATCTTTTACAAATATATTCTAGTTGATATATTCTAAAATGTGAACGGTTCAAATTATCGAAATGAGTCTCGAAATAAACGCATTTAGTTGCATAACAATGGCTATTGTGCAGCACAACAGCCACCCCAAATCCAGAAAGAGAGGAGCAAAGTGTGATCAGTCAGTAAAATGATAAAGTTTCAATAAACAGAGAAGTAAAAGTAAACAATTAATATTAAAGTTAGTAATATTGTATTTTGAGTCACCATAAAATGTTTTACGTATATTTTGAGTTAGTACAAATTATTTTATGCAATTCATGTTTTACAAATTATATTAATGTTTTAACTACGTTAATTATTTATGAACTTATTTGCTTAAAATAGAAACCCATAGATATAATCGTTTATTAAATATGTTTTGAGCGACTATTTTATAAGTATCACCTCGAAAGTCTCATGCCTAAGGACTTAAAAAATCATTGGCCTCTGAATTGTCACTTTAGTGACCCTCTAACAGTCTCATGCCTTGGGAAATTTAAATAACCATGGGCCTCTGATTAGTTACTTTGTGACTCTCGCTGTGTCATAGATCCATTGGCTCTCTATTATGTTTTGTTTGGTACCGTGGTTACGATTATTTTGCTATAATTCTATATTTTGTTTCTGTTATTTAAATGATTTACTCGAACCAAACTATTCTTTGTTTGGCTTAAACAATTATCCATTGTGATTTTATACTCTTATACTTTCAGTGTAATATTTCTTACTCTGCCATGTACTTATAGTTGTTATCCCTTTTCAAGTGATGATATGTAAAGAAAAGTGGTAACCTTGGGTAACGAGACTAGCATAGGACTTAATGCGGATTTTTTGTCCTTTTGTTTTTATAATTATTTGATCATCAATAAAATAAATAAAAGTCTCGGGGAATGTTTTCTTTTTACAAAACAAATTATTAAGGGTGTGTTTGGTAATGTTTACGTTTTCAGTTTATATTTACAAAAAAATTATAAACTGATTTTTGTTTATTTTTTGTTTATTTTTAGAAAAATATAAACTACAAACGCGTTTGGTAATTGACAAAATGTTTAAAAAATTTTAAAAATATAAAAATAGTGAGAAATGGCAAATGGTGGCAAGTGGCGGCGGAAGACGGCGGTGGAAAGTGGTGACGGTGGGTGGTGGGTAGCTGGTGGTGGTGGGTGGATGGGTGGGTGACGGTGGCAGGTGGTGGGTGGTAGCGAGTGGGTGGTGGTGGTGGCAGGCGGGTGGTGGTGGGTGGTGGCGGGTAGGTGGTGGTAGTGGCAAGCGGGTGGTGGTGGATGGTGGCAGGCGGGTGGTGGTGGATGGTGGCAGATAGGTGGTGGTGGTGGGTGAGTGGGTGACGGTGGCGGGTGAGTGGGTGACGGTGGCGGGTGGTGGGTGGTAGCGAGTGGGTGGTGGTCGTGGTGGTGGCGGGTGGTAGGTGGTGGTGACAGGTGGCGGGTGGTAGTGGGTGGTGGCGGGTGGGTGGTGGGTGGTGATGGTGGGTGGGTGGGTGACGGTGGCGGGTAGTGGGTGGTAGCGAGTGGGTGGTGGTGGCGGGTGGTGGTGGCAGGTGGGTGGCGGATGACGGACGGTGGATGGTAGTGGCAGGTAGGTGGCGGGTTGTGGTGGGTGGGTGGGTGACGCTGGCGGGTGGTAGGTGGTAGCGAGTGGGTGGTGGTGGTGGTGGTGGTGGGTGGTGGGTGGTGGGTAGTGGTGGCAGGTGGGTGGCGGGTGGGTGGTGGGTGATGGTGGTGGTGGTGGTGGTGACAGGGTGGTGGGTGGTGGTGGCAGGTGGGTGGTGAGTAGTGGTGGCAAGTAGGTGGCGGTGGTGGTGGTGGCGGGCGGTAGATGGTAGTGGCGGGTGGTGGGTGGTGGCAGGTGGGTGGTGGGTGGTGGTGGTGGTGGTGGCGGCGGCGAGTGGGTGGCAGGTGGGTGGTGGTGGTGGGTGGTGGATGGTGTTGGCAGGTGGGTGGTGAGTGGTGGTGGCAGGTGGTGGTGGGTAGTGGGTGGTGGGTGGTGGTGGCGGAAGACGATGGTTGAAAATGGTGGCTAGTGTTGGGTGGTAAAAAAAAAAAAACTGAAAACTCAAAACGGAAACACATTTTTTGTGTTTTCATTTTTTAGCCAAATTTATAAACTGAAACCACTGATTTATAAATCAAAAATTTTACCAAACAAGTTTTTATTTGAGTTTTTTAAATTTTTGTAAATATAAACAGAAAACTGAAAATGTAAGTGTTACCAAACGGCACCTAAGTATTTCGATTATTTATTTACCTATTTAATTTCTTTACTATTTTATCTTATCTCTGCCTACGTCAATTAATTTGTTAAAATTAAAATTAATTAGTTAATTGCGAATCCAGTCCTACGCACCCATGGTTGGATCGTGACATTGACTTTCATATATAACTTTGGTTTCTCTAGTTTTAAAAAAAGCTATATAATCAAATTAAAAGTAAATTATACCCAGAGTCGATTGTTAGTCTGATCTTTATAGTTCTAATTATATTAAATTTAACATTGAGTGTTAATTTAATGTAATTGATAATGCTGTTTTAAAAAATAGACTAAAATGGAGGGATAAAATAATCTTTTGACTCCCCTCAAAGTGTTTAAATGATTGATGTTCAACTTGAAATGATTCATTCGCTTTGAAACAAATCATTTTACTTTTGATTTTTGTCTAATTTCTTAACCAATATTATTAATTAGACTAAAACGATAAAATGAGAAAAATTATAAGACAAATTTGATAAAATTTAAATCATAAGAACCAATTTTACCCCAAATAAAAAATTAAAGAACCCAAATATAATTTGTCATTCAATTAAACAATACTAGTGGATGACACACGTGATGTGTGTGCAATTCAAATAAGTAAAAATAAAAATAATTAATAAAAAAATTAATATCATAATATATATATTGTCTAAGTGGTAAGAATATTTTAATAAAATTGAAAGGTTTGAAGTCAAACCTTACTCACACCTCTCAAATAATAATTTTTTATTTTTAATATATAAAAATTTATCACGTGACAAGAAGCCACCAAACACTTAGACATCAAGTCCCATGCTAACCTATAAAATAGTATAGAAGATAGATATAGATAGATCAGGTGCATTTAATAGTATATTAATTTGTTTTGAGTATAGTAATTTTTTTTAACAGTAAAGCTTGAGAGCTCGAAAAGTCGAAGGCTCGATTAGCCCGAAATTGAAAACGACGTCGTTTTCATTTTTTTTTTTTTTTGGTTTTCCTCTCCTTAAACAGAGAGAAGAGAGAAGAGAAAAGAGAGAAGAGAGAAAGGAGAAGGGAGAAGAGAGAGAGAAGAGGGATTTTCGTTTGGATTTGTCTGGGTTTGATTTTCGATTTAGATTTAGATTTTGATTTAGATTTAGATTTTCGTTTGGGTTTGTCTGTTGCTGTGGGTTTGATTTTTGATTTTTTTTTTGAGTTTGTTTGTTGAGGATTGTTGCGGTGGGTTTGTTTGTTGTGATTTTTTTTTTTTTTTTTGAGTTTTTTTTTAATCCCTCCATTAAATGATTGTTTGTTAAGGATTGTTGTGATGTATACACAGATTTTTTTTTTATCTGTGTGTGAGTTGTTGAGTTTGCTATGGGTTTGAATTTCCAGAGCAGCAGAGCAGAGAGAGAGAAGGAAGAAGAGAGGGAAGGAAGAAGAAAAGGGGGAAAAAAAAAAATTCAAACGACGTCGTTTGAAAATTCGGGACAGTCGAGCCCCAGTCCATTCGGGCTACGTAGCACGGCTGTTTTTTTAATTTTAACTTGCTAATGTGCATTTAATGTTATATTAAAATTTCTTGAATTTAGTAACTTTCTATTTTTCACCAATTATTTAAATTAAATACATTTAATAACTTTCTATTTTTAATTTATTATTTAAAATTAAACAAATTTTAAAACTCATAAAATAAAATAAAATATTATTGATTACTCCTTATCAATTATGAGATTCCATAAGTCATGCAATTTGCCATTTCTGTTGATTTATTTTTCAACTCAAACTTCAATATTATATGCTTCACTAATCCATAATATAAATGGTTAATTACGGACTAGTCTCTTTATTGAATTTAAATACCATTAAGGCATGTCCACCACCATAGTCACATTTTCACTTCTACCATCACAGATCTATACTCTATTATATCTATGCTCCGCTATCGCCGATCTATAATTTATCATCACCGACCCACTTTTACCATCTTCGATCTACATCGATCTAGTTGTTTTAAGTAATGAAATCGACTTTAAATAGTGGTGATTTTTCAAATCTTGCCCATTTTTCTCTCTCTCAATCTCTCTCTCCTTAACTAGATCTGTTGCAAATCCGATTTGGATTCAAATTTTTTCAGTAATAAATTTATTAGTCTCTCTCTCTCACTTTTTTTTTCTTCTTCTGTGTATGTGAAGAATGAGGATTGATTCTTATAAATGAACATGACTAAGAGTGAGTAAATAAAAATTTTCGTTTATTATTTTTTTACAAATTGATTAGTGATAAATTTATCACTGATAAATTATGAGTGATTTTATTAGTGATTTCTGAATGTGTTTTTGATTAGTTTATTAGACTAGTCTCTGTTATTTTTTTCTTTATATATGTCTATGTGTAGTTGTGTTTATGTGAGTGAATAAGTAGATAAGTAAATAATAATGAATGTGTGTGTATGTGTATAAAATGTGATTGAGTGAGTGAGTGTGTGAAAATAAATGACTAAGTATTGTTTGTGATGACAGTAGTGATGAGATGATGATAGATGTTTATTTTTGTTGAAAGAAACTCCAAAAAATATTATCGAAAACTATTACCAGAGGTAGTCATTGAAAACTATCAACGGAAATGATAGCCGGTGGCCAGAAGTGGTATTTGGTGGGAGAAGGTGCAGTTATTGTAACAACCCCAACCTCTTATTAACGTGAATCCATGATTAATTATGTCTAACAAGTGAAATTTTACATTCATTATATGCGTTATGTGTTATATGAGTTTTCTATATATTCTGTGTAGGAAAATCTGTTTTTGATTTTGTTATATGTTGCGAATTGAAGGCCTTATCGACATCCGATCACAAAATTGACTTGATTTCCGTGTTAATTAGAATTTTTAGAATTTTATGGTAGGTTCAATTAAAATTCAGTTCGGAAAGATTAAATTAGATTGATTAAGGTTCACTCAAGCCTAATTAATCAATTCTCTAATCAAGCCTATATAAGGCATAAGTGGACCCTTGGCTATACTTTACACTCTCTCATTTTGTTGGCTTGAGATCAGACATGAGGAGAGAGAGAGAGAGAAAAGCTTGAGAATTGAATTCATTAAACAAAGAACGAAAGAGAGGGATTGCCAAACCTTGGAAGAGAATTTGGAAGATTTTAGCACTCTATAGCATAATTGAACATCTAAGGTGAGCATTCAACCTTTAGGTTTGAGTTTAAGTCATTTCATTCATGAATTCAAGAGAAATAAGCTAAGTTAAGCAAGAATTGAACTGTGAGGTAAAAAAAGAAGAGCATCTCATGCATGCATGTTCATTTGAACACAATTTGAGTTTGATTCCAAAGAATTCTCTCATGCATGTATCCGTCTTACCTTTATTTTGAGAATTCATCTTGATTAATACCATTTCATACCAATTGATCATGTTTGGAAGTTTTGAAGTCAAGACAATACATGCATGTTATGTTTTTTCAAAGAATTGAGCTTAGTTTTAAGCATTTGACACGCTTTTGGGCCTTAATTTCATGAAACGATCTTGAATTCTCAATGTTTTCCAAACTTAAATGTGTTTTCTTAAGTATTTGGCCCAAAAAGATGAGTTTTATAGCTTTGAAGTTGAGTTTGGAAGCTTGGAGGTGAATCTGGAAATTCCAAAATTCGACCTCTCCGCTCGAGCGATAGATTCTACACTTGAGCGGCCACCTTTGTTTTTGCATCTCCGCTGGAGTGACAAGAGTTGTGCTTGAGCGAGGACTTGAGTCTCACGCTCAAGCGTCCGTCGAGCATGAAAATCACACAACCAGTACTTTTGCAGAAGTTTACAGATCGCTCGAGCGACAAAAGTTGCGCTTGAGCAACCACTCATATTTTGCATGTCTGCTCGAGTGGGAACCTTATTTTCAATAATTTTTTTTAAGTGTTTCTAAGTACATTTTAGCATCCTCATTGCATCCTAGACATTCCTAGGCCAAGGTTAAGACATAATAAGTAGAAACACACCAAGATAAGAAGGGATTAAGATAATGATTCTAAGTGTGTAATTCAATATGTGTTTGTTCTGTAACTGTGTAGGTCACGCGCTGCAAGACGTCTGATTTGCCCATTCTGTCTGTTTGCTTTGGAGTCAATTGTGAGTAATAACTTAGTAAAGTTATGTTCAACTCTAATTATTTTCTCTATAATGAAATAAGATCTATTCTATGAAATGTTATGTTCTGTAAAATGAATAATTGTCCAAATTCTAATAAGTATTCGAGGCTCAAGTAAGTTATACGTACTCGGTCCAAAGGTTTTTTTATGGAACTGACAAGTTATTTGTACCCAGCCGGAGGTTCCTATATGGAACTGACAAGTTATACGTATCCAGTCTGGAGGTTCTTTTATGAAACTGACAAGTTATCCGTACTCGGTAGGAGGTTCCTTTATGGAACTGACAAGTATGATCTTCGATACCCCGTATGTGATCTGTTAGCGCTAATGGATGTAAGATTAAGTATGTATTCTGATTTCTGCCATTGACTTGAACAAGAATATGAATATAAATCTGTTTCTGATATGAACTCTAATTTCTGAATATGTTATGGACATTATTCATCAAATCCTTTACTCTGTTATTATTTATTGGGCTTTCGCTCACCGTTTATATTATGTATGTAAGTGAGCAGGCGCGTGACCAGGCCTAAGTCGCTGCCTGGCGAGTTTCGGAGTCAGTCAGTCAGTCGTCATGCCTTCCGTGGAGGTTCCCTTTTGAGATCTGACCAAGTTTTTGAGTCTTTGGGACTTTTGTACTTTCTGATGTTTATGTTTTGTTTGAACATGTTTTGAAAGTTCTGTATATGTGGCTTTGGTGAGGTAAGACTAATGTATTTATAACGTCACATATATATATATATAAGTTTGTTAAAAAGATTTATGTCTCATATACGTTAACACAGCTCTATGGACAATATATATTTCTATATTTGCTTCCACAACCCCTTATTACTGTTAAGAGGCCTTTGGTAATTCAAGAATTACTGACCGGTTACAACGCTAAACCTATAAGGGTGAGTTTGGGTCATGATAGTTATGGCAGTGTGAAGGGATGCAAAAGGTGAAGAGAGTGCATTTTAGACATATTGATGGGTGAAAAATAAAATAGAATTCTAGTCAAGCCGATACAAGTGCCCCTAATATAAAAAGGGAAAATTTTATAATATTATCCTTAAAAGGTGGTGTATTATATATTGTAGTCATCTTATGTGATTTTTAGTTATGAAATATAACTTAATTTTTAAAAGAATAAATGGTTTATTTTAGAAACATACTCGCTATCTATTTATTTGGAAACAAACACGCTAAAATAAAAAAAATAAATATATGATTTTTTTATATGAATAATATACACTAAATTTTTTACAAAATAAACGATTTGAATTATTAAAACGAGACTCATAGTGAACTTCACATGCCCTTTAAATTCTCTTAGAAGCCAATCCTGTGCAGTATAATCATTCATAGGTTTGGATTCTCTTGTTGAGTAAAATATTTATATAAAAAATTAAGTTCATCGAATATTGGTACCTATATCTTTAAATCTCATTTGTTTTAAAACAATAGATAACAAATATATAATTTTAAGAATAACTATACACTTTTTAAAATACAAATGTAATTGAAATATATAATTATCGATATTCGATCAACTTAATTTTTTGTATAAATATTTTACTGAAATAAAGCATAAAAAATTATTAGCTTAGATTAATAAATAGAATATTTAACCTAATAATTATATAACACCTTTTATAATGTAAAGTTTTTTTTTTAAAAAGAGTTTAATTTATGGTGATTTATGTTCTGGATTTTTATTACTGTCTAGCTACTGTGCTTGTTTGCCAATTCAGGAAATCGGTGAATCCAAGCCAAATAAATGAAATTTTTTTTGTCTCTTATAATCGCAGTCCCATCCATAAAACATAATAAGTGCCACGCAATGACTATTTTGCCCACAGTTTTTTTCGCATCAAATTGTTCGATTATTTTTAGGGAAAGTCTGCTAACCAGATTTATCCACTTATAATTTTTTAGGTGAGTAATTATGTGATAAATTGATTTGTGTAATGTAAAATTTATATAAGATATGGTAAAAATTAATTTTTGTGTTAACAAGGGTATATTTGTAATATTATTATTATTTTTAATATCAAAAAAAAAAAGAAAAGAAATTTGATGAAAACTTCACTATTTGACCCTTCTTTAGTGAAAATGACCGCCCATAAATTTTTTCTTCATAAATCCCCTTACTTGGAGACCCATATGGAGGACACCAAAATATTGTTATATTTTTTTAGGATAAATTTTGCCCTTCCAACCCCTCAATAACACCAACCCATCCAATTCTCTTTCTACCATTCCCAACTCTCTCTTTCTCACTTTCTCTCTCTCCCGTAATATCTCTTCACCCATTGAAATTGCTTTTGGAGTTGAAACAAAACTTCTTGAATAAACAAATTGATTCTTCGCTGCTTCGTGTTACGATGTTATTAGCTGAGATTCAAGAACAATAGAGCTTGATGGAGATGTATGAGATTACAATAAAAAAATTAGAATCTGAATTGAAAACAAAAGAGAATAGTATTTATGCGCTTGATGAAGAGCTTAATGAATCAATTTCCAATAACAAGTCTCTCAAAGACAGACAATTTCTGGTACTTGATGGTACATGTATCTTTATTGTTGATTTGTTTATGAATTTATAGTGGACGAACTTATAGAGTTTCTTTTAGTTCCTACTCTATTTTTTTTTTTTATTACTGATACTCTATTTAAGAAGACAATGTTACTTTAATAATCAGTAACATGTTATTGTGAATTTTTTTTTTATGAATTTTATAGTCAATATAAATCTTATTTGATAGATCTTGATGAGAAAATTTTAAAAATATTAATTTTATTAAAAATCGATATATAAATCAAAAGTTATATTATTTTAAATTTTAAAATATTAAATTAGTAATTAAAGATATTTTAATATTAGTAGTATGTGTTAGATTTTTTAACAAAAAATTTTTGTACTTATTCTTTATGTATTAAAATTTTATGAGTTTTTTTTTTTCTTTTCTTTTCTTCTTAGTAGAAAAAAGTTTAGGTGAGGAGAGAGCCATCCTAACTTAGGGTCAAGACAAGCCACATGTCTCAAGCGAAGATTAATATTAGACTTATTGATCACCCACTAAAGAGGACTGGTAGCATCGAAATCATGAAGACAAAAAATTCGATCCTTACCAACTCAGCTAACTCTGTTAATTTTTTTTTTATATATATTTATTATGGACTTTGACCAAATCCCCTAGTGGGGTTATTTTGTCCCACTATCCCCACTTTGATTTCGTGGGTCCTCCTCGATTCGTTATTCATTGCAGGGTCTTTCGACCATAAATTAAATTTAGAGTTAGTTTGGGAAGTAGGTTGATTTTTTGATTTTTTAATTTTTTTGATTATTTTAGTCTAGGTTAAAAAATTTGGTTTAGGAAGAGTTTTTTGACTTTTTTAATTTTTTTTGTGAGAGAAGAGCGTAATGATTATGGGTTGGATGTGATGTTTTGTTTTTTGTGGCTAAAATAACCTATTTTGTCTTTTGTGGCTAAAATAGCCAAAAAAGCCCCTAACCCAACTTACCAAACGGACCCTTAAGCCTCTAACTAATTTTGAAAAGTAAGTTAAAAATTGATTATTTTATTTTTTTTAAATTTTTTTTAGAAAATACAAAAAATAATTATACAGCTTGTTTTTAGTTTTTAGAATTCATTTTTTTAAAAAAATTTTACTTTTTCATTTTTCGTATTTTTGTATTTTTACTGAATTTTTTTAATATTTTAAGTAGTTTTTTTAATTTTTAAACACATATAACATAAATACACTTTAAAAATATAATATTTGTGAAAAAATCTTTAAAAAAATCACTAATTACCAAAAATACAAAAAAAAAAGAAAATTTAGTACATTTTTTATATTTTTGTGTATTTATTAATTTTTTAAAATATTTTTTCACAAATATTTTACTATTTAGATACATCTAAATAAGGTGTATCTAAAAAACTAAAAACATTGTTTAAAATTTTAAAAATATTCACTAAAAATAAAAAAATTAATTTTTGAAAAACTAAATTTAGAAAATTAAAACCAAACACAGGGGTTGTTTGGGATGATCTAAATAAGTACACTTTTTGACTTTTTATGAAATATGGGTTGAATTTGGGTTGGGTTTGAAATGATGTGTTAAAGAAATGATGTGACTTAAATAAGATGATGTAACTTAAATAAGATAGTAATTTTTTGACTTTTTAACTTTTTTAAGGAGGCCAAACTATAATACAACTGAAAAAAAAAAAAAAGGTTAAGAAGCCAAAAAAAAAAAAAAAAAAAAAAAAACTTTAAATAACTTTTTAAAATGGATTGCGTCAGTCAACCTATGGAATCAAAAGTTGCGTCACATATGATATGGAATCAAAAATTGCTTAATGCTTACCACGACACGCAAGGGGTATTTCTGTCATTTCACCCCCTCAACATTTCACTGTAAAGTCCTGCCAACGGGGGTATCTATTTATACACACTCACTACACTCTATGCACATCTTTTTTAATAAATAACTTGTTCAGGAGTAATATTATAAAAATAAACAATTTATTCAGAATTAGCATTTCAAAAATTATCATTCTTTTGGACAGTAGAATTTCAAATTTTTTTTTATTTTCTCGATATTCAATTTTTGAATGTATTTATTTAAATTATATGTAATGTCTATAATAATAATTTTCCTTAAAAATAAAATTTTAATAAAAATAATTATCATTCGGTACGTGCAGGGTGGAATGGGTGCGTGCAAATAGAAGTTGCCTGCCAACTCCCTTCTTCTTCTTCTTCTTGTCTATATATCAAACGAAAACGCTCCCCAACAACCCACCCTTTTTCACACACAAAAGTCGAGTTTGTCTGTTTGTTTGTTTTTTTCCCCCCTTCTCTGAAAGCTCATTCGAAATCACAACAATGGAGCGAAGCAATTATGGCCGTGGAGGTCGTGGTGGTGGTGGTGGTGGTCGTGGAGGAAGAGGTGGTGGTCGTGGTCGTGGTCGAGGTGGTGTCGATCGCCAGTATCAGGGCGGAGGAGGACGAGGAGGAGGTTGGGGTAGAGGCTCCACCTTCCAACAACCGACTCAACAGTGGGGCCCTCGGCCTCAGCCACCGCCGCCGAGGCCCGAACCGGCCGAATCCTCCACCGCAAGAGGCGGCGGACGAGGAGCTTGGGGTCGCCCTGCTCCTGCTCCTGCTCCTGCTCCTGCTCCTGCTCCTGCTCCTGTTCCTGTTCCTGTTCCTGTTCAGTCACAGAGGGCTCCTGCACCTCGTTCTGGTACAGATCTGCTACTCTGTCTCTTCTAGATCGTATTTGTAGATGTTTAATTTTATTTAATTTGGTTGATGAATTTATGTAACTTGGTGACCATTGTTGTAATTCTATTAGATTTCTTGTCTGTTTGGTAGTTTTAATTTTGTTTTCGGAACTTCAATTCATACAGGATTAGATTAGATGTGTGTACAGAGAAGAAGTTCACTACGGTGGGTCTTTTGTAATTTTTGGTTATTAGATTTTATTATTGGATTGTTGTCTTAATTGGGTGTTCAAATTTCAATTCATACCTAAATGGATGCGTGTAGATAGGAATGGCAACGGGGCGGGGCCGGGGACCACACTCCCCGTCCCCGATCCCCGATAGTGAGAAATTCCCTGGTCCGGGCCCCGATCCCCGACGGGGACCCCATCAGCCCCCCCGGCCCCGATCGGGGATCGGGTTTCCCCGACCCCGAAAATCCCCGACCTGTTTATTTTTATTTTTTTTTAACACAAAAAAAAAAAAAAAAAAATTCAATCTGTTGTCATCAGTTTCAGTAATCTATCATCATCATCATCATCATCATCATTAAATATTTCAATCTGTTGTATAATCTATCATCATCATCAACTTAAAAAAAAAAAAAAAAAAAAATCTCAAATTCTTCATTACACAGATATACATCATCAATGTATATATATATATCAAAAATCTAGGGACGATTCGACGAAGATATATATATCTCAAAAAAAATCAAAAATCAAAAATCTCAAAAATCTGAACTTGTTCATGTCACACACACGCATGCATATATATATATATATATCATCATCAACAACAACTTTAAAAAAAAAAAACCATGGATCTGTTCGTCAAGCTGTGTTGCGACGGAGCTGCAACGGAGGCCGGACAGAGGCGGTGTTGCGACGAGGAAGCCATGGCGACGAAGGCGGTGGTGGAGGATCGGCGGATCTGTTCAGATCTGTTTAGATCTGACCTAGATAATGATGACGCAGGCGGTGGTGGTGGAGGATCGGTTTAGATCTGTTCTAGATGATGAGAGACGTGGTCTGAGGGAGAGAAATTTGAGTGAGGGAGAGGGAGAGAGAGATGAGAGACGTGGTCTGAGGGAGTAGAGAGAACGGCAGTGAGAGTGAGAGATTGAGAGAGAGAGCAGCCCCATTGTTGTGTTTGTTTGTGTTGGGATTGTGTCAAAAAACCCTAAACACACACATATATATATATACAGGGGTATACTCGTAATATCACTTCGGGGAGATACGGGGCCGGGGACGGGGACGGGCCAGGGACGGGGCTGTGAATGTTATCCCCGTCCCCTGCCCAAAATGCTTTGGGGATTTAATTTTAAATACCATCCCTGTCTCTACGGGGGTATTTTTCAGGAGAAAACCATTCTGATCGGGGTCAGGGGGTCGGGTCCCCGTCGGGCCGGGGTGAAATTGCCATCCCTACGTGTACAGAAGAAAAATAAATAAATAAGGGAGAAAGAACGTTTACAAAAAGTGAAATTTTTTATAATTTTAATTATTAATATTTATGACCTTTTTGTAATTATTTGTTTGTTGGGTTAATTGGGTGTTCAAAATTTCAATGCATACGAAAATTGATGTATGTACGGATAAAATATCCACAATTGTGGGTCTTTTGCAACTTTATTGTGGTTTCTGGAAATTATTCTTGATTAAGATAATGTATTTGTTTGGTTTTCATTTGGAAAAATTATATTTTACCCATCTTCATTTGCTCCAAAAATGGAGATCTGTAATCAAATTTTCAATTCATACATAACTAGATTTGTGTACAGGAAAAAAAAAAAATTTACAATGGTGGGTCTTTTGCAACTTTGGTTATTATATTTAACTATTACATTGTTGTGTTAATTGGGTGTTCAAAAATTCTATGCATACATGAATAAGAGAAAAAAAAATCACTATGGTGGGTCAATTGCAATGATTCTAGATTAAGGTAATGTATTAGATTGGTTTTTCATTTGGGAAAATTATACTTTAGCCATGTTCATTTGCTTAAAAAGTACATCATCTACAGTGGTTTAAAGCAGATACTCAATCCCTTGTGGTTGTGATTGCACTGCAACCGTCAAGTTTTCAGCTCATATTAGAAGTTTTCAGCTCTTACCAATGTTAAATTTGGTTTGTTCTTCTATGCAGATCCTTCTATTCCAGATATCTCGTCGCTGAAGATAAGTTCGGGGAGTAATCTGCTCCCTGTAAGAAGACCGGACACAGGTGGCACACTTGCCATTCAGTCTCCCAAACTTATTGTCAACCATTTCCCAGTGAGGTTCAATGAGAAAACCATCATTATACATTATGATATAGATATTAAACCGGATGTTTCTTCCAAGAGTCGTCCTGCAAGGGTATCAAAATCCGTTCTGAGTATGGTCAAGGACAAGCTGTTCTCTGATGATCCTGCCCAATTTCCTCTGTCAAGGACCGCCTATGATGGTGAGAGGAATGTATTCAGTGCAGTTCCACTGCCCAGTGGAACATACAAAGTGGATTTCTCTGGTAGGGAGGACATGAAGAGTAGTTCTTACACAGTCACTATAAAGCATGTAAATGAGCTGGAATTAGGCAAGCTGAAGGAGTACTTGAGTGGGAAAGTCCTGTCCATCCCTCGTGATGTACTACAGGGTATGGATTTGGTAATGAAAGAGAATCCATCTAGACACAGAATCTGTGCCGGTCGAGGCTTTTATTCTGCAACATCCGCAGATGATCTCGGGGGTGGTATTATAGCATCTAAAGGCTTCCAACAAAGTCTAAAGCCCACCTCCCAGGGTCTTGCCTTGTGTTTGGACTATTCTGTTTTGGCATTCCGCAAGCGATTGCCAGTTATAGATTTCCTTAAGGAACATGTTAGGGGATTTCGAGGAGTAAATGATGTGACAAGGTTGAGAACAGATGTCAAGAATGCATTGGAAGGCCTGAAAGTTACAGTAAATCATCGTATTACCAAACAAAAATACACCATTGGTGGGTTAACTGATCGCAGCACGCGAGATCTTTCATTTGATAATGTGGATCCAGAGGGCAAAGCTCCACCAAGGCGAGTTAGCCTTGTTGAGTATTTCAGGGGAAAATATGGTAAGGAAATTATGTACAAGGATATTCCAAGCTTGGATTTGGGGAAAAATGGTAGAATAAACTATGTACCAATGGAATTCTGCATCTTGGTTGAGGGGCAGAGGTTCCCAAAGGAGAACTTGAATGACAGAGGAGCCAAGTTGTTGAAGGAAATGTCGCTGATTCGGCCAGCGGTCAGAAGGAAAACAATTTGTGAAATGGTGCAGGCTGAGGATGGACCTTGCGGGTACATATCATTACTTAAATACCTTCATGTCTTCATACTGTGTATGTTTGATTGTGTTGCTTTTAAAAATATTTGTATTTCTATTGGTGTGATAAGTTTTGGTCAGATCAGTGCATCCCATAGTCAGCAGGTGGTTGTTTTCTTCCTTTGCTGCAAAAGGAGTAATTTGAGCATGCACATGCTCAAACAAGTCAGCGATGCACTTGATTTTGCATGCAAAATATTTTGAGGGCAGTGTAAACTCATTCATTTTATATTGATTCTAATTCTTTCTTTTCTATGTTTCAAAACTTTCTTTTGATACTAGTTTTGGCCAAGGAATTTCTAGGCAGTTACCCTACTTGGGCTCCAGTATTTTCATAATATAAGTAAAAGAAAATTTTTGGAGAAATTGGTGTTATGTATTTGATTATCCAATTCATGATTCCCAAATTTCTAGGCATTTAAACATTAATAAAGGATGCATCATAAGTCATCAATTTGCAGTGAAATTCATATAATTCATAAACGAAGGGTTACTTTGCGCATGTTTGTGTTTGTTGGTTGCCAAATATTTTCTTCTTAAATTTTGTTTTGTTTCTCTTCTATATATAAACGTTTTCAGTTTTTTTGACATACTGGCAGGGGGAATGTTGCTCGAGGTTTTGACATAGAAGTCATCAAGGACATGACAATGGTGAAAGGCCGTGTCATTGGGCCACCTCAGTTGAAGCTTCGAGCTCCCGATGGCAACCTAAATGCAGTAAGCGTGGACAGGGTGAAATGTCATTGGAATCTCGTCAGGAGATCAGTGGTGGAAGGCAAACCAGTTCAGAGCTGGGCTTTACTAGATTTCAGCTCTTCTGATCTAAGCTATTTTGTTCCGCAACTCATAAAAAAGTGCAATAATCTAGGGATTCGAATGAATGAGCCTCTCGTCTATCGGTCCACAAACATGCGCCCATTTTCTGATATTGATCAGCTTCGAAGTCTTATCGAAAATGTCATTAAGGAGGCTAATGAGAAATACAAGAGTCAATTACAAATCGTTGTCTGTGTAATGGATGGGAAGCATCCTGGCTACAAGTCTCTCAAATGGCTAACCGAGACCCAGATTGGGATACTGACTCAATGTTGCTTGTCCAATCATGCTTACGAAGCAAAAGATCAATATCTTGCCAATCTTGCTCTCAAGATTAATGCCAAGCTTGGAGGTAGCAACGTGGAGCTCAATCAACGCCTCCCTCGTTTTGATGGCAAAGGACACGTTATGTTTGTGGGAGCCGATGTCAATCACCCTGCTGCTCGAAACTCAACCTGTCCATCAATGGCAGCGGTGGTTGCTACACTCAATTGGCCTGCTGCAAATCGTTATGCTGCACGTGTTTGCCCCCAGTACCACCGGAAAGAGAATATTTTGAATTTTGGGGTCATGTGTCAGGAACTTATCCAGACTTATGCTCAGATCAACAAGGTAAAGCCAGCGAGAATCGTGGTCTTCCGAGATGGGGTGAGTGAGGGCCAATTTGATATGGTTCTCAATGAGGAATTGCTTGATCTGAAAATGGCCATTTATGAGGAACATTACCGGCCAACGATTACTCTTGTTGTTGCCCAGAAGCGACACCAAACTCGTTTGTTTCCCGAGAGCATGATGGATGGGAGTCCCGACGGCAATGTGGTTCCTGGAACAGTCGTCGACACGGTAATCACTCATCCATATGATTTTGATTTTTACCTTTGCAGCCATTATGGGAGCATGGGGACAAGCAAGCCTACCCACTACTATGTCCTCTGGGACGAGCACAACTTCACATCCGATCAGTTGCAGAAGCTCATATACGACATGTGCTTCACTTTCGCTCGATGCACGAAACCAGTCTCTCTTGTCCCGCCAGTGTACTACGCTGACCTTGTCGCGTTCAGGGGGCGTATGTTCCAAGAGGTGGTAATGAAATTGCTTCCTGGCTCAGCATCATCATCATCCTCCTCCTCATCATCTTCGCATGCTATGGTTTCAATGACCCAGCAGTCCACTTCATTCGATGAGAAGTTCTACAAGCTGCATCCTGAGCTTGAGAACATCATGTTTTTCATCTGAAGGCTCAGAAATGGTCACCCAATCTCCTTTGCAACACTCAATGGAGGAGATTTCGCTATTAACTGTTTTTGCCAGCCCAGCGTATGCCGATCAAATCTCCTTTTTCTAGACCAGTGGAGGAGTTTGTGCGTGAATCTAATGGGTTTTCTGTTTTTGTTTTTGTTTTTGCTGTGGGTTTATCATGGTTGGTGTGGAACCTTGTACTTTATGTTTATGTTTCTTTTTGCTTGTATTGTGTTTGAAGGTTATGGTGTCTTTTGGATTTCATGTGTCTGTATGTGAACTGATGAAATATTTGGCTTTAGCTTTGTTTGAAGATTGATTATAATTTATGTCCTTCGTTTGGAATTTGGAATTTGGAGTTTTTGTTTATTTTTATTTTTTATCAGATTGGCACAATATAACAGATGAATTTCCATGTGTTTGAGCTAATTGTTTGTGCAAAACATGATTTTTATGTTTAAAAAATAGTTGAGTTTTTCATTTTTTTTTTTATTTGTTTTTTTGCCGTGATTTTTTTTTTATTATATAATTTGCACTTAAAAATATAAAAGTATACTAATTTTGTATTTTTTATATTTAGTGGTTTTTTTAAAAAAATAAATTCATTTAGTACAAACTTCTGTGGGATAATTACAGTCTTATAGTATTAAGGCAGACTCTCAAGTTTTGTAGTTCATTTCATAATATTTGATTTGCAACCAAAATTGTAACTTGGGTTTTTTTTTTTTTTCCGGGAAGTGATTGAGGTCCCCTCCAATCACCACCTCTACCACTCCCACACACCCGTGGCGGCTGTTGATGGGAGGAGAAAGAAAAAAAATAAAAAATAAAAAATTAGCCAATAAGAGAGAGTGGGGGTCATGGGGGTGCCCCTTGTGGGGGTCCAAGTCATTTTCTTTTTTTTTCTCATGAAGATTGATGAAGAATTCCACAAAATGAACTTCATTATTAATGTCAAAAAAACCCAAATAAGATTCTCCTAAGGCCCTGTTTGTTTAGGGAGTTAGAGTTGAGATTGAAATTAAAATAGAAGTGAGACTCACTATACCTTATGTTTGTTTTGAGATATAGATAGGAGATTTCTAATCCCTTGGTATTAAGATGGGCATTAAGGAGGGTATTAAAATGGAAGCTTGGGACTTGGTATTAGAAAAATAGTTCGCTGGACTTTTTTTTTTAATTTTTTTTTTTTTACATGTTGGGCATCTTTTTTTGAACATTAATGTTTAATTTTTTGTATTTTTTGTTAAGTAAAAATCATTGTTTTATTTGTTTTATTTTTTTCTATTTATTTATTTATTTATTTATTTATTTTTTACATGTTGGACATTTTTATTTTTGAACATTAATGTTTAATGTTTTTGTATTTTTTTATTTGTTTTATTATTTTATATAAAAATAATTTAACAATTCCTACACTAATAACTATAATCAAAACAAACACCCTCACTATGAATACTCTCCATTCTATCTCTAAAAACAAACGGGGCCTAAAGTTGTTACTCCACTAATTTTCAAAAAAAAAATTGGAGAGAGAATTTAAAAATTTTTTTGGTTGGTTTGGTCATATATTCTGAAAGTAGTTTTGAAATTTGAGAGTTTGGGATGATTAAATATTTTGTTGTAATTGAGTAAATATGTATGAAAGAAAAGGTGATTAAGAAAGAGAGAGTAAAGAGAAAAAGTGATTAATTGATTTGTAAGATAGAGTGTGATTTTAAAATTTTTTTGAGAAAAATTATAAACCAGACAAAATTTTGAAATTTTTTTTCAAAAACAATTCTCCAAAAAATAAACCAAACAAGCCCTTTATTTTTTGAAAAACTAGTGAGTTATAAGTTAGCAACCATGCATGGCAAATGTAGAAGCTATTCATGGTCACACGTTCAAATTGTTTCACAAAAACTTCATTATTAATGTTCAAAAACTCAAATAAGATTCTCTCAAATAGTAACTCCACTGATTTTTATTTTTTGGGAAATTATCGAGTTATGAGTTAGCGATGGACAAATGTAGAAGTTATTCATGGTCACACGTCCATATTGCATTGTAAAACGTGTAAGCTAAACTTTATTACACATTTAGAGTGACGCGTGACAACAGATAACATGTGCGCTTGCCAGTTGCATTTATAGATGTAGTCCAATGACATCTATATTTGATCAGTTAGAGGTGACAAACGATCAGATTTGATCAAATCAAAATGAGTTATACATTCATAATAATTTAATCTGGTTGGACAAATGAAACCAACTACCCCATTTACTTTATCAATTTATTCCATCAAGATGAGTGAACATGGCATATGCATATACTTTAGAACACCCAGCAAATGACTCTTCAATAAATAAACCAAAAATGGTTATTTTCATTTCGCAAGGCAAAAAAAAAAAAAAAATAGTAATTAGTTCCATCCAAGTATTTTTCTAGCTACACAAACACAATGTTGTGGGTTCTTGAAGGAACTATTTTGTACCAATGTTTGCCTGCTGAATATTGAAAGCGAAAAGATTCATAATACACAAGTCCATTAGTCGGTCCAGCAACCAAACTCAGCTGATAAAAGCAAATCATTTCCCTATAAATAGTAATTGTAAGTGAATTTCCAAGCTCAATTACACAAGGGGTGTTTTATGGAGCAAACTTTGCTCTTCTAAAGATATTACACAAATTGAGCCCATACTTAACTGGCTCTCACTATAACTATCGTCAAAACCGGGAACATATATATGTTGTTAAACTTATTAGAGACATTTGTCATATCAACACAATTTTCTAAATTTGGAACTTACACCGTTTCTCAGCGAAGATGAGGATGACGAGGAAGAGAAACCAGAACGGTGGAGCTCGGCCTTGTCCTTGTTAAATGCCTTCTGAACGTCTTCCTTGAGCTCTACAAAGCGCTTCCTCTTAATTAACTGCTCCTCTGGAGTCCCCTTCTCTAGGTAAAACAAATCAGGTAGGTCGTCCTCCATGAACTTATCCAACACCTCTGAGCAATGTGGGAAGTAACGTCGACCCATTTCCACTGCACCGTGACAACCACAAATGTGTAGGAGAGTAATTGTGAAAATGAATTCATGTACGAGGGTTGTAAATAACTTCCCTAATGATCAGCGTCATATCATAGTCTCAGTGTTGCAAGTAGCATATGGTCATCCTCTCCAATTTAATATAGGCTGTTTGGTGCAACTTAAGGAGCTGTTTATAGTTTGGTAACCGTCTGGTAATATAAATTCTAAGCAATTTTTCAAGCGTTTAATAAAGGAACGTTCAAAAACCACTAGAATACACATAGAAGTTCTCTCAACTAGAAAATATAGTAGGAATAAAAGAGATAAGATTAGTATATAAAAATCAAACAGTTGAACAAAGGGACAGTATAAATAAAAGTATATAAAAGGAAAAATTATCAATAAGTCCTATTTTTCCCTTTATAGATACCCAAGGAAAATTTTATAAAAATGAATGTAGAAATGTGAGGTGCTTTCCCCGCCAAACGGGAAAAAAAATCCATAAAACAACCTAGGCAATGGACTTGCCACAGTTCTCACTCAGGAGAATTAGAAAGCCATTTAAATTCCTCAAACAAGATGAATGGGTATACAAAATCAAAAAGGATGAACGGGTATACACTGGCATTTAAGCAACCTAATCAACTCAAACTGAAACAAGCATTGGATGAAAATAATAATAATAAACAAATAAAGCTTCCACGTACCTGTTTTTGAAAGAGTCTGCATTCTTGAGAGGAGCCTTTTGTTCTGCATTAGGGGTGTTTCGTTCAAATCAACCTCCCTCAAGTTCCCATTTGAACCTCTCGACACCAAACGACCGGCAAACTCAGATGTCTCAGCATGTGCAATATCCATGGCTAGCTTAGCTTCGGTAGGGAAGAATAATTTTGCAAATGCAACTGCAATATACAAATATGAAAAATTAATACCTAGCACTGAATTTGTGCAAAGGCATAGAAATTCATGAAACTCACGTCAAATTCAATAAAAAGCATTATAACAAGTACGAAGTGAAGCTGAGATGGGACAGTGGAGAGGTTGACTCCTATGACTTGAACGCGCACTACAAAGCTGGAGGCGGATAGCACTTGTTATCGCGTCATGTCACAACCTCTAATAACTAGACTAACATATATGACTTAAATTTAGAGAGGAGAAATCAAGATTGTCATCTGGAGAATATCACCTCTGTTTTCTAAGTATAGCAGCTTCATGTGCAGATCATCAGCCACTGTTGGGGAAGACATTGATACATCTCCAACCATTGGATTCCTCCACATCTCTCTGTCCAAAACATCAATGCATATCCGGTCTTTGTTTGCTTCCTGTCCTTGCTCTGTTTTCGCGTGATAATCCTTTGGCCTCGTTAATCTCCGGCAAATACTAACAGCACTACGCCCATCCAATGTTGTTTCTGATGCCCGAGCTCTTTTTGTCAGAAGGGATACTATTATTGATGGCTCTTTACGCATTGCAGCAATATGAAGCACCGTGTAACCCCGAGGATTCAGAAGATTGACATTAGCCAGACCCAAACCAAGCACCTCGGACACCACCTTTGGATCACAGTAGGCAACAGCATAGTGAAGAGCATACGCTTCATCTAAAGTGATATCAGACTCGGTTAATAGAAGTTTCACAAGCTCGACATCATCTGAGTCAAGTGCCTTGTGTATTCTTCTAATTCTCTTTTCACGTAAGGGGTCAACAACCATTATGTCATTTTCATCGTCTTCCTGAGGCTTGAGGCGGAGCACTTTAATTTTTTCCGCAACTTCGAAGGGTAGCTCTTTCTCGAGAGAAATGCTATCAAGATCTGATCTTGCTACTCTATCGACACACTGAACAAGAAGCTGGCTTGATTGGCAGTGGAAGGCAACAACAAGGATTGGGATGACATCTTCCACAAGAGCCTTGCCAACAAAGTTGACAAGACGCCGCTGCAATAAGTCACAGATTGTCAAAAATAATTCTCTTTTAGTATAAAGAAAACAAAAAGTGATGGAAAACCAGCGCTTATATTTTCTTCTTTTTCTAAATAAATAAAGAAACACATCAAACTTTTGATTATACTCCATTCATATTTTACACTTGTAGCCGAAAACCTGTGAGTTTTCAGTCTTATTGTTGCATCATATATTCGTGGATTAAATTGGTATTTCAAATACTTCTTTGTTTCTATTTTTCCTTCATAAGATAAGATAGTTGATCAAATCTAGAATATGTTTTACAATTTACATAACCAGCATAATAAGCAGAAGAACCACTCACAAATATATCCATTCAAAAACATGCAGCACCAAGACCAATTCAACCTGAATCATCAGTTATTTGTGTGATTTTTTGCATCACATATTCATGGTAATACATCAACATTTCAAACTTGTAAAGACAATTCTGTCAAAACTCCTTTACAGTTTGCACACTCCAGCACCATAAAAGAATTTTGAAATGACTTGCAAAAAAATTCATCTGAAACAACATAATTAACTCAATTAAAGTCTTTTCTCGATATTTTAAGCTTCCACCTTAACAAGTTTGCCCACACTATAACACCACAAAGAACTGGAAGCTGTCTTGGTATAAGTCTATGAAAGCTCTTCATTTCTTGGTATCAGTCTATCACTTACTCAAGCTTTCTTGGTACCAGTTAATGAAAGCTTACCAGCCATGGGAAGCTTGGTTATATATATCCTAACACCCCCATTCTTCATTTCTTGATGAGAGAAGGCACCTTGAGTATTTAACCACCTCATAAACTCTTTAAAATACATCCTCAAGTGTTTAACCACTTTGTGTGAGTGAGAGGAGACTTCAACTTTCAACACAAATCTTCTACAAAGAGCTTGCTTCATATGAATGTTGAAGTTTTTTTGCTGGTGGAACGTATTTTTCTCGTCCATTATTGTATACATTGTACACTATTGACCATCATACACCTCACTAGTCTCACTTAGCTAGATTATTGGGTTTAAGGGTTGGCACCCATCTTACTTATTAGGAAAAATGTTAGATTTTGTATATCTAGTGAAATGTTAGGTTTGTGTACTGATGGCTATGGTTTTGGGTGAGCCAATTGAAAACCCATGGTTGTGTTTTTATGATAGAAGATAAGGGTGGAACCCACTGAAAGCCCAAGAAGCGTTGATGTAAAGGTTGTGGGTGAATCTAGAGAAAACCCATTTTAAATAGTGGATATAGGCAAGTAGCAGAATCACTAATATGTTCTTTGGATTCATTTCTTTCAATTTGAGCATTTAATTTGATATATTCATGCATGTGTTTGGAGATGAACGTGATTCATATATAAATTCTATAGAAGCAAACATATATTTGAATGCATGAATCTATGATTGTACTTGTATGTTCAGTGAACTTATAGTCTCGATTGAGTGCAAAATTAGTGGACCAAGTGATAAGTTGTAGCTCTACTGGAGCAGAGTTCTAGTCAATGAATGAATCGAAGGCTGACAATTTACAGGCACATTTACTATCCACCACAAGCAGCACAAAATGATATGAGAATCAATTTTATTGTTTGGTTAGCATTTTGAAATTGCTATACTTTTTTTTTTCCAAGTAAATCAGTTCAAATTTGCTTCCAAAATCAATAAAGTATTTCCAAGATGCAAAAAATAAAAGATGCCTGAATCAATCAACTGCACAATTAGACAAATATCCTCACTCACTCTTACTTGACTTTGCAAAATCCTGTGCTTATCCATAGAAATAGACGCATCAATTTGCTTTAAGGGATAGCCATTAAATAACATATATAATGTACTCACCTGAAAAAGTGAAGCCAGCTCCGGAACCTGAAAAATGGAAGATGCATACATCATCTCCACAGCAAAATCTATAGCGGGTCTGCACGCATCATGAGCACATCCATTATCAACACATGTTGACACCTCTGGGGGAAAAGGCTGCAACTTTCCGGTATACACATAACTTAAGAAAATACGGAAGGCCTCATATCCCACCCTACCATAAGGCAACAAATCACTCATACAATACTTCGGTTTACCTTCCTTCTCACCCTTTTCTTTCTTGAATAGCTCATGGAAAAACTTACTCCGAGCAGCCAATATACATCGGTGGACACCTACCGGGGCACCCTCAACAACAATATCTGCGTCACTATAATCACAACTAGAATCAATCAAAAGCTGTTCTAGATTACAGCTAAGCTTGTTCAAACTGATGATTTCAAGATTGGACCCTGTCTCAGAACCAGTGGCTGAGATATTGTAGCTAATCGATCCATTAGATACATGGGAAGATGAAGTAAAACTTATAGATGAAGATGGTTCAGCAGAATTAGCCATTAATCAACTTCCAAAACTGAAGTCCTCCTCTTGAGCCTTATATAATATCAACCAAAATCAACACAAGAAAATTGAGAGTAAACGAGCAGAATCTATAGATCCCCATATGGGAAATTCAAGTACCTAATGATGAAGGTATGGCTCAAGCGATTCCTCATGGCAAAGACTCAAAAAGAAATCTTAGAAAATTCAAAACAGTTCTCAATCACAATAAGATTTCCCTAATTGGACAATGGTAGGTAGTGGACTCAAGAGTCAAGAGTCTTCTTTGAAAAGCTAAACAGTGGGTTTCCTTCTTTCAATACCCCAATTCACATAAAATCGGAACATATATACAAAAAAGACTAATCAAATCAGCTTAACAAACAAAAAAACAAACACAAATTAAGCAAAGTTAGAAATCACCCCAATCAAGAACAGATCAAAATCAATCCCATCTCAGAAACCACAACAACCAATCAGATCTCACTTCAATTCCAGCCATATTTTCAGAAATCAAGCAAAACCCAGATGAATTCTAGCAAGAACCAATCCAAAATTGAAAAAAAAAAAACAACCCACATAAAGCTTGTTCTTTCATAATTAACTGTTTAAGATCAGACCCATCAAAGATCATAGGCTTGTTTGACGCTACACGTCCACGTCCCACACGTAGTCTGAGGAAGCTTCGTGCTTAGGTATCAAAGATAATCCATGGAGAGAGGAAAAAAGAGAGAGAAAAAAAAAGTCGGTTTGTTTAAGAGAGAGAGAGAGAGAGAGAGAGAGAGAATTATTGGATGGTTCGTTTCGTTAGCAGAGATGAAGTCGTTTAGGTGACGATTGCGGTGTTGTCACGCTTCTTTGTTGGGTTTTGCTTTCGTCCTCAATTGCGTCACCTCCTCTGATCCTATCCTCCCACCCATCAAATTAAAGGGCTATTAAATAAATAAATAAAAAGTTAATTGCACATTCACCCCCTTAAACTGAGTTATTTATCGCTTTAGTCCTCAAAAAAAATTTCCCACTTCAGGCCCTATACTATTTGTAATTTCCTAACTTTTAGTCCCTGAAAAAAGTTTTTTTATTTTATTTTTTATTTTTTTAAGGATTAGGCTTCTTTAAGTTCAATTATGAACTTCACAAGCCTATGGGGCTCACCATATGTTTTGTTTTAATAATTTGAACCGTTCATTTTATAAATCTTTAATGTATATTATCAATAAAAAAAATTAAATCGATTTGATATATCATAATATTTTTTATTTTTATTACGTTTATCTTTAAAAAATAATTGAAAAGTATATTTTTAAAAATAGGTCATTTATAATTTTTTCACACAAATATGATAAAATAAAAAATTATAATAGATATGCACAATTAAAAAAGGAAAGTAGATGTGAATCGAAACCTGGAGCTGGAGAAAATGAGGCGGCGAATATATGCCATTGGTAGAGGGAATAATAGCAAAATGAATGTAGAATGGATGGAAGGGAAAGTTAGATGAGAAGAGGTAGGCCTTGACATATATCAGTATATAGATGAAATAATAATATTGAAATATTTTATATTAATTTCTATGAAATTGTGGAGTTTTTGAAAAATAAAAAATAAAAGGTGTTTAGAATAATTTAAATAAATATATTTTTAAAATTTTTTTATAAATATATATATAAATAGTAATGTGATTCAAAACAAATAAAAAAATTAAGAGATTGTTTGGGATGGTCTAAATAAGTACATTTTTTTATTTTTCATGAAAAAACGTGGAATATAAGTTGGATTTGAAGTGATGTGGTAAAGAGGTGATGTGACTTAAATAAGATGATATAACTTAAATAAAATAATTACTTTTTAATTTTTTGATTTTTTTAAATTATGCCAAACTAGATATAAAAAAAACTTTTATAGGGAGGCTAAATAGTGCCTAAAACTTTTC
The DNA here is from genome assembly GCA_036172215.1 of Camellia granthamiana. NCBI lineage: Eukaryota > Viridiplantae > Streptophyta > Magnoliopsida > Ericales > Theaceae > Camellia > Camellia granthamiana. The sequence goes on along the minus strand of CM069909.1, from coordinate 85,271,951 downwards.
TACCTTTATTCCAATTTTATTTTATTAAAATAAAAAAAGGTTCTGAGAATAGTGTGTTGTCGGGCCAGCAGAGTGTGCTGTGGGGTTTCACACTACTACAGCATTCACACGGTTTTAATGATTAATTCAAGAAAAGTGGTTTTTCTTACACTAATTTTGTAATTAAAATATGAGTGGATAAAACTAGGCTAAATTACAAAAAGAATTTTAGGGTTTCGAGTGTTTTTTTAATTTAAATTTTAGAATTTTAATTGTAATAATTAATATCTTGATGTTACTTTTGTGTCACAATTTAGTCCCTTTGTCTATCTCCTCTCATTCATTTAACAGAAATATAGGTAAAATTTTCATATTCAAATTCACATGTTTAAATCTTTGTATCTCCTTTGTCGTAATTCCATTTCGCCTTATTTTCCTAGCATTGGATTCACCTCATGGCTTAATTTTTATTCCATCTCTCATACGTCTTGCTCCACGACTTTTTGTATACTGTCGGAGCTCCAAAAGTTGGCCAAAATTAAGATTTTTTTTTTTTTTTTCAAACTCAAACTTATACTTATATGTTCAAACTCTTGTATCTCTCTTATCGTAACTCCGTTTTATCTTATTTTCGTGTCGTTAGATTCGCCCCATGGCGTAATTTTCATTCCACCTCCCATACATCTTGTTCCTGTTGGAAGAAATGGTTTTTTGATGACTTTAATTAAATATTAAAGTGGGTTCCAACCATTTATTATGTTGGGTCCAAGTGGGTCTAGATACTTTGCAATGAGATCTTTACACCACAAATAGAATGGCCAAAAACCATTGAGAATTGAATAAGAAATTGCCCCATGAAGTTAGCTTCATGAAAGAGTTAATGGGGTTTGTAACTTCTACCTTTATTGCAGAGTTTAATAGTGCATTAATGGGGTTTGTAACTCTTGCCTTTATTGCCGAGGTTAATGGTTCATTAGTGACTAGCCATAAAGGCTGGAGGCTTCTCCTCTCTCCCCTATACATGTATAAATTGAGATCCTTCTGTCAAGTCTCAAACACAGAAATTGTTTCTTCCATTCTTTAGTCAGTTTGCTAGAAATTTCTACAGTGAGAGAATGCTGTCACTGTTTTTGTTCGCTAAGCTAGATAGAGAGTGCTTCTGCCGTAGCTGGTTTTGACCGTCGTATCTTGGGAGACAGACGCCGGGATTCTTCAAGCACTCGACCCGTGAGGCGGCGAAATCTGTTTTAAGGAAACTACTACCGTGCAGACTTCGGTTTGGTTTTTTTACCATTTTATTGTTTTGTGTATTTCTGTTGAAATTTAGTTGTAATTACCAGCATATGTTCTTAGTATATAATTTTGATTTTTTCATAAATCTATTTCTTTAATTTCACAATTTGAACAATAGTTCCATCTCCCATACATCATGTTCCACCTCTTTTTACGTCTCGTCAAAGCTCTAAAATTTGGCCAGAAATAAGATTTTTCTCTTTTTTTTTTTTTTTTTTTTTTTACCAGATTCAAATCCACATGTTCAAGACATTGTACATTTCACCTCATTTTTGTATCGTTGGATTCACCTCATGGCCTAATTTTCATTTCACCCCTCATATGCCTTGTTTCACCTATTTTTGTATGTCGTCAGAGTTTCGAAAGTTGGCCAAAAAAAAGAGATATTTTTTGACTAACTTTCGGAACTCCAACGACATGCAAAAAGAGGTGAAACAAGGCGTATAAGGATGGAATGAAAAGTAGGCTATGAGATGAATTCAATGACATGAACATAAGGTGAAATGGAATTACGACGAGGGAAATACAAGGATTTGAACATGTAAGTTTGAATTTGAAAAAAAAAATATAAGGGAAAAATCTTATTTTTTGCTCTCACGACACACAAAGAGATGGAATAAGATACATGAGGGATGAAATGAAAATTAGGCCATGAGATGAATCCAACGACATGAAAATGAGGTAAAATGGAGTTGCGACGGAGATATAAATGTTTGAACATGTGGGTTTGAATTTGAAAAAAAATCTTATTTTTGACTAACTTTTGGAAATCTAACGGCACGCAAAAAGAGGTGAGAAAATTAGGCCATGAGGTGAATCTGACGACGTAAAAATGAGGTGAAACGAAATTACGATGAGGGCGATATATGGACTTGAACATATGGGTTTGAATCTGAAAATTTTGCCTAGCTAAATGAGACGGAGATGGACGAAGGGGTTAAATTGTAACACGGAAGTAACATCAGAGTTTTAATTGTTACAATTGAAACTTTGGGATTTAAATTGAAAAACATGCAAAATCCTAAATTTTTTTGTAATTTGTCCAAAAAAATGTATATTTTTATTATTTTTTTAATTATTAGTAAATGTTATTTTATCTTTTTATTTATGAATTTATATATTTTGACTCTTAAATATAAAAATGTATATCATTTTTACTACTCTATTGACCCCTCTAGACTTTCAAAATGATTGTATTTGTATATATTTTTAAAAAAATGTTTCAGAGCTCTAAATTATAAACTTTAGGGGAGCTTTAAACTGTAGCTCTCACTGTGTGATTTGATATTTTGGCTTTTATTTTGCTTTTTT